>JACGWO010000006.1:28670940-29270940 GCA_034509735.1 Sesamum alatum
CCAGATTTGCAGCCTGTAAGTTCTTTGCTAGATAGCGCCTGTATTTTTCATGTCAAATGACATTTCATTATAATAGTAAATACCATTTTTGATTATGAAAGACGTCTTATCTCTATCTTCTTCCCCCATGAAAATTTGGTGGTATCCCTGGTATGCATCCATCCTGTTGAACAACGCGTACCCTATGGTAGAGTCTACCAACAAGTCGCTTCGAGTAGCGGGCTAGGGCACACTTTGTTTAAGTCCGTGAAGTCTGTGCACATTCGCCACTTTCCTGATGCCTTTTCACAATCACCACATTTGATAATCATTCGGTATATTACACCTCTGTCACATACCCAGCTTCTAGTAGTTTGTTCTCCTCCACCTCGATGATCTTGTTCCGCTCGACCCCAAACGTCCTCTTCTGTTTGACTAGTCGAACCTGTGTTTCTCCTTTAGAAGCTCGATGACCATCGTCTCCACGCTTGAGGTCATACGCGACCCAATTCTGGTCATCTTACTTGTTTCTCCTTATACTAGTTCAATCGTCTCATACTCTCCTATTGGTTCTATCCGCTCGGGCTTAGACTTCTTTATGGTGTCCATCTTCTTAATCGGTGCCCGGTCACTATCTTTCTTTTGGTCTTTATGTTATCACCTTCACCCTTTTTCAGAATAGGTTGTAACACTTCGTAGTCTCTCTCTGGTCGCACCTCACCTCGTCTATTCCGTGTCTTGTTGGGAACTTCATCTTCAGGTGATAGGTGGACACTACTGCCATCGACGTTCTCCTCCTTGGCTCATAACCCAATGAAGCTGGAAGGACGCACTATCTAACCCCATTTTCCTAAAATGCTCTTATGAACAAAATATCCACAGAAGCTACCCTTGTCAACTAACACCTTGTGCACCAAAAAAATTGCAATGTCCATCTTGATCACCATTGAGTCGTTCTGTGACTCCATCTCTAATAACAAGTAGTTTCTACTAGAGGTGATCTCCTCTTCCTACTCAACCTTCAAACAATCTCTCTTTCAAAATAGTTGCTTTCGGCATACCTCTTTCGCGATCTCGCGGGGTTCTCCTCCAATAGGTCCTGCAATTGTATGAATGACTTCTTTCACAGGAGCGTTATCACCTACCTCGTCACTTTTTTCCTCTGTGTTCTCTCTTGAGAACTTGTTCCCTAGTCCTTGACCTGCTTCTCGATCTCTCCATTCTCTTTTTCTCGGCTCTCGCTCAGAGTCACGGGATTTCATTCTTTGAAAAATCCATCTATCTCTTCCGCGATCTCGACCAGCATTGCGACCTCTACTTGCCCATTCACCCTATTTCATTGTGTTCATCTCTTCCTCGTCTATGTATTTTTTGCGCCATTTTTCATCAACACTTCTACGTCCTCAGGTAGGTCCCTTGCAAGTGCTGATGCGAACGGTCCTTTCTTCAGCCCATGTATAAGAATGTGCATCGTCATGTCAATTCGAAGGTCTTAGACCTCTAAGGTCTCATTATTGAATCTTCCCTATGAAACTTTTCAACGATCATCTTTCTTTTGTCTTTATGGTGAACAAGTAGGCAGCAGACCTCTTCAATTTTTTCTTACTTACAAAGTGGAACGTTAATTTATGAATCATCTGTTTGTATGAATCAATCGCCCTACTTGGCAAGTTGGTGAACCATTCTTGCGCTTTTCATGTCAAGGTGGTCACAAAAGTTTTGCGTTAATAGAATCAGATTGACCATACAAGTTCATTACCAATTCAAATGCTTCGATGTGCTCCAGTGGGTCTTTGGTCCATCGTATTTCGATAGATCAGGCATCCGGAAGCTGCGATTCACGACCTTGGTCAGCACTTTGTTTGAAAATGGTGAGTTTACGTTTTGGGCCACTATCTCTCCTTTTCTCTTCAGTTCATCTATTTGCAACCCCAATCTCTCGATCTAACAACCCACGTTCTCCACCTCAGCCCTCGATATTCCGGGCTCTCTCATTCTGGCTCTTCCTTTTTCACTTGATGCTTCATCTGAAAGTTCTATTTCTATGCCTTTCTCAGGCATCCCTTTGCTAGTCACCTCATTCGGGTCACCTTCCACCTCTTTTCCTTTGAATAATTGGTGTTTCATTGAATCATACGCACATGGGATCGTGGTTTGCCTCTCATATTCGACTATGGCATTTCTAGTTGTGTTCCTAGTAGCTTCATCGATCATCCTTTGCAATTCGTTTATGGTGATCTGAAGAATTTGCTCTCCAGGTCGTGAAATGGGTTCGTTAAAGTCTCCTGGTGTTTGTTCGCCTCCTGATGGTCCTTCCATCTCGAATCTTAAGTGCTCTTCTCAAGAGTTTTTCCCACAAACAGCGCTAACTGATCCGGGTAGCAGATAGCGATCTTTGATAACATCTGAGTTAGCGATCTCCACCTATCACCTAGAAAGTATGGGTATCTGAGAAGAGAGCAAACATGAGTCTAGTCGGGATTGTCCCAGCGAAGACCCTCCGATGCTTAAGTCAGCTCAAGCTCGAGATGGCAAAAATGCGATATAAGTGGAGTAATAGGTCGAATGCTATTAATAAATCCTACCATTAATGCAATGGAACAGGAGTATTTATAGAGCCAAACGTATGTACTTACCTAATTCACGTGGCTTCATCTCAAGGCTTCAGATGTCAGGAGACCAAGAGTCCAGATTTTGGGTCTTCTTGAGCGGGTTCTGAGTCACGGGTAGAGTTGCGAGTAGCGACCCGACTGCCCTGTGCGTGGATCCTAAGATCCATATGTAAATTTAGCACCCTTTTAGGGTTATTTGTGTCTTTTCCATATATATGGAGTACAACCCCTATCAGGTGTGCAAAAGAAAAATACAAATCAAAGGTAAAAACTAGAATGGAAAGAAACTCCTTATGGTGAATTATTAGTTGCTGGTCCATCCTTCTTATGTGGATGGTGGGAATCCTCTCCACTGGGGGGTTCTTTCGACGAAGAGATTGGTGCAGTATGATCAGCGTGGATTGATAGACATGTATTGATTCAGAATGAATGATAGGCATGTGCTTGGTACTGGGCGGATGTTCTTTGGATGTATTGATCTGTACTGTGCTCGCTTTTGTGGCCGGTATTGAGGTTTTTTCATGTGTGCTTGTGGTGTGCTACTTATTATATCGTGGATCGAACGATGACGTTTGGGTATGATTATAAAAATGTGGTGGACATTAAAGTATAAAAGGGGACAAAGTGGTCTCTTTATAATTGTGTCGGTTATTTGTCTGTATTTTTTTTATATATCTTTTGCTATAATATAAATAATATAACTTTTATTAAGGTAATCTCCCTCATGCATTTCCTAACGGCTTTTTTAATTTATTTTTTTTATGTCCAATTTCATATCTTTTGTATATATGTGTCCTTTTTTGTTTTGTTTAGTTAATCTTCTTTCCATCTTCGGAATATTATTTTTTTATATTCTTTTTGGCGAATTTATCATGAAGTGTTCCATCCTTATACTTGAAGTTGAATTTTTGTTTTTTCAATTATCTTTTTTTTGTCATGTTTCATTGATATTCGTTTGTCTCATTCATTAATGATTTCCTATTTGAATACTTACATTCAACTACAGTATTATTTTCTTTTTAATTCCATAATGTTTTCTGAAATAGTCATAATTTTTTTATTTGCTCATTAAATGAGTATTTTTTCTTTTAATCTAAGAATAATAGTTCATCAACATTGTTTTTTTTTTCAATTTCAATTAAAAAAGTTGACTAATCTTACAATTTTTGCCCTCTCATTTAGATGTGGATATATGGTCGTAAATTTTTTCTTAAATTAGTTTATACGTTTTTATTTGAATTATCGTTCTCTAATGTTTCAAGTTGTCCACCAATATTTTCTTGATCAAATTTCATGTTTATTTATTCATATTTTAATATTTGCTATCTTACTAAAAACTTATAATTGAATAAGGAGAATATATATAGTATTTGAAACTTATAAGTTTTCTCTATGTCTAAAAACTATAATACTCTATAGTTATTTACAAAATGTTCAGTAAATAAATAGAATAAACATTCAGTGTTGAGTTTTGTATACATAAGTTTAATACTATTATATATAGTAAGATGGTCATGAAAATATGATTTATACTATTATAATTTAATATTTATAAAAATACTATAAAATTTATAATTTATGATATTTAATAAGTATTTTTTACTTTTAATTTTATATTTATTTGGTCCGTTTATCATTGACTTTATTAGGAAGATTATGAGTTTTTAATAGACTATTTACTCTAGTCGGGTTTAATGTATGGGTATGGGCTACAATAATGCCTGTAAGGCTGTAAGCCCACATTCCATGAAACTTTAACGAATTGCATTTTTTATTTAAATCTTATGCTTTATTTTACTCCATTTAGGTTGCGTTTATCGTTCTCTATTAGTCTCTTTATTCGGGTTAATAGGGGTGTTACACCTATTTATTTGTAAGAGCCAAAGTCAGCTACTATTTACAAAAGCCCGCTACTCGCCATACTCTTTTCGATACAAGAATCCAATTTACAAGTCCCATATTGTTAGTCTCTGAGACTCACAATATTTTCCACTAACTTTCATTCTGAGATTGCCCCTGTATGGAGTGTGTATAAAGTCTAGTTTGCCCGTTAATTTGAACAGAATTGCACTACCGTCCACCATTAATGTTCTGAAATTTAGTAGGTGAAATTTATAGGTAGGTGACATTTATTGGTAGGTGACATTGACGATGGATCAGAAGAAGAAGACGTGGAGAGGGAAGGAAGAAAGAGGAAGGGAAGCAACAAAATCTTTGGGTTTTCTGTGGCTCATGACCACAAGTATGATGATGATCAAACGAGCCCGTGCTCTTTGCCTATGACGTGGTAGTTTTTTCCGATTGACGAGTCGGAACTGGTGGGTGGACAGGGACTTGCGGATTTCCCCATGGCTCATCGGGATTATGGAAAGGGGGGAAATTGGTGGATACACCAAAACGACGGGATTGCCAGACGGGATGGGAACAAGAACTGCTGGGTAAAGAGGCACCCGACGGTGATGAAGTAGGGGAATGGAGATGCGGCACCCAAATTGAGAAGGTGAGAATTGGTGGTGAGAAGGAATGAATAGGGGGTGAGAGCGAGGAGGAAAATAGTAAGGAGGAGGGGAACAGGAAACAGATGGAGGATCTCCTGGTTGAGACCGGGCTAGTGCCTTTCGAATATATAGGTCTAGGCTGATGGAGGAGGATCTGGCGGGGGTTCGGAGTAAGTATGGGATGCCTGTTGATCATGTGATCCAAATCCTTGCTCTTGCTGCTCGCCCTAATTTCCCTCATACCGGTTTTCTGTGTTTCAACCTTGCTCAAGTAGAAGCAGGCCTTAGTTTTCTGATCCCTCATTTTGTCTCGAGGGAAATTAGGGCGAGCAGCAAGAGCATTAGGGAATTTGTCTCAAGGTAACCATTCTATTTAATATCCCTCTTAACCAGCTGGTTCTCAAATCCTTTTGCTTGATGTCTGGCTTTTATATTCTAGTAAAAAATCTAGGGGAAACCCTTCTACTGCTCAATTCCATTCCTTCTTCATGCTTAAGAGAGCAGGTCCGGGCTTGTTTTACTTCACCTACCGAGGGGAAGCTCGGTTTATGTCCACCGAGTCCTCATTGAAGGAGTGGAAACGTGATTATTTTTTCATCTCTTCCCTAATGCCCTAGCGATTCCCTCAGGTGTGGGTTGTGAATCCCCTTAAGCAGTTGAAATATTCTGCTCGCAACCGTCCTGCTGCTTTCCAGGACTTGCTAGAATGTTTGAATGCTTCTCCCTTTGATCCCCACTAGATAGTACACCCTGCTATCCTTCACCAGTTTGGCCTGAGCCCTAAGGCGGCGATCATGGATCCTGTTGGCCGGTATATGCTCTTGCAATTTGCTTTATTGTTTACTTGTTGTAAGGGAATGATTAGAAAAATGTTTATTGATATATTTGTTTGTGTTTACCTGTTGTGTGCAGGAAGTATGTTCCAGAAATTGTTGCAAGACAAGGCAGAGGCGACCCCTGGTGCCAGTTCCTCTGTTCGGCGAACCTAGGTCAAGAGTCCTCCTTCTACCCCTACAAGCTCAGCTTCCGTTGGGGATCCCAAGGGAAAACGCCCTGCTGACCCCATTCCTACCCCTACGAAGGCTAAGAATCAACCCGATCTCCTGGAACCTCTTGTTCCTCGCCCTGCTACACGAGCGGGAACTCCCCGCCCTGCTGAAGAGAGGGCGGCAAGGAGAAAACTTTCTCCCGACTGAACCCTGCAGGAGGACTACTGCTTGCTGTTGGATGAGGGGGAGCTTAGCCGTGCTGCTAAATTTTTGAAGGGGATCAGGCCACCCCAGGACAAATGTATGCGGACAACCTACCACGAGCCCAGGCCCTTGGCCTATTTGCTACTCACCTCAGCTGGGTAAGTTCCTGTATCAAGCATTTAGTGCATAGTAGTAATTGAGAAAATGATGTAACCTAATTGTTTTGTTTTGTCGTGCAAGCATGTGTGTTGGGGGAAGTTTGTTCAGCTGGCCGGAGCAGGGAGGTCTCATGTTCGAGGGCTCCCTTAAGAGGGTAGAAGAGCTAGAGGAAGCTATCCGCAAGCTAAGGGAGGCCATCCTGAAGAGGGATGAGACTCACCAGGAGGATGTTGCCAACTGTGACATCTGAAAGAGGAGTTACTGCCCTGCATACCCGCTTGGAGTAGATGGTCCTGCAGGTTGAGAAGGAAAGGAAGGAGCTAATCCGCCAATACCACAAAATTGAGGAAGGTCGAGACATGCTAAAGTGTATTTGGCGTATTTGTCTTGTTGGGTATACCAAGACTCCAGAGTTTCAAAGCCTGCTGGTGGATAAGGCTCTAAAGTACTACTATCACGGACTCCAGACCTATGTCCAGCAATTTGCTGCAGCTGGTTATCCTCCTGTCAGTGCTGATGCGGCCTTCTTGGACCAGAATGCAAGCCTAGCCATAGCCTCGGACCCGGATGATGATGGAAATGCTCCAGTCCCAGAGGTCCCTCATGCTGAGGATGACACTTTGTCTCTAGACCTTATTGGGCAAGTGGCAGAGGATGCAACCACCTTGAGATCGGAGCCTCCTGCTATAGCGGGTGAAGGAAGTGTGCCTCCCCTAGTTGGTAAATGAACATGTCTCCCCTTTCCCTAAGAGAAGAACATTTTTACTTTTTCCTTCTGAATATTTGATACCTCATGTGTGGGGTTTGCAGGTGCCCGGATGTGGGCTTTGGATATTTTCTACCTTGGTTGTTGATACTTTGATGTCAAGGATTCTCAATTATTTTGCCCGGTGAATTGGTGTCTCAATTATTTTGGCATGTCAATTTAATATTTAATTTAATTTATTAATTTATTTATCAACTTCCCATCCACCCACTCTTCAAAAACCCCACCCCACTATCTTCAACTATAAAACTACCTTTGTAAATAATTATTTAGTGTTAGCTATTTTTATTTTTCTTTCTCTCACTTCAAAATTTTCTCTTTCAAAATTATATATTTTTACCTCAGTCATTTTTATATTATTATTTTGTATTAACATTTATTTAATCTCTCGAATACATTTTAATATTATATTTATTTTGCCTTATTTATGAAAACAACCAATTAAATATTTTCACACACACATCGAGTGTGCCACATACCTCTAGTATATATGATTTATTTGTTGCTCTTAAAACATAATTTTAAGTAATATGTAATACATGCATTTTATTATTGCTTTATATTCTTTTAATATTTCAATCTTGCTTACACGATTTAATTGAACTATATATATTTATCATATGTTCTTTGGGCATAGATTTCTCAATTTACTCTCACATAATTAAAATTTTTACACATTATAACATTAATTAAACAATCTATTTTTTTAGTAAATTAATTATAATCACATTTGATCTCAATCACACATAAATGTATAATCACTATATTAATTATTAATATCAAATATGCATAATTAAATCTCAATATATCATCTATTATTGCCTAACATCACATATATTTAATTTTGAATTTTGGTGAGATTTCTTCTTAATTAATTGTCGAAATGAAAACAATTTCCTTAAAACCCAAAAACATAAATCTCAGAGGCTGAGAAATTACTTTTAGGAATCTCCTTTATTACCATGAATACAACTTGTTATATTTCGATAATTAAATCTGAAAGAAAGATTCTTAATTGTATATACATTTTTTGATTAATATAATTGTATAGTAATCAAAATATCCTTCAGTACAGATACCATACCAACCATTTAAAGGAAATTATTCGAGTTCGAGTTTACTAAAATTCCTATTTGTACAGGGAATGAAATTAAATTATTGAAAATGAAATTCTCAGCATTAAATATATATTCCTTTCCAACCAAATAAAATTTAGTTATTTAAACACCTATAAAAAGAGTAGTATTGCCATCACAAGCAAATATATATAATCATCTTCATCTTCTCCAAATTTCCAAAAGAAAAACCTAGTGAAGAAAAGATGAAGAATTATTCCATATGATGATGATGCTATGTCTATGTGCAGCAGTTTTGCTAGCTCTTCCTACTCCTTCTCTTGGTAATTAATCACCCATGCCTGTCTATATATATCTATATTAATTCTTGTTTGTTATTTGTATAGAAATATAATGGATGGTTGGTTTGATTTGGTAGGGAAACTACTGAAATACTGTCCGGCACCCCCTATTCCAAGGCAAGGCGCATGTGGTTCGGGCGGACAACAGGATTGCATTTTGAGGGTTTTGGGGAAATATCCAGCAAGTAAGATGCCCAAAAGTATCCAATGTGTGGATCTTGGCCCTAACAAGAGCCAATGCACTGCTCAAATTGTTTGCTGAAAATTGATGTCTTTTTGCACATCTTCACATAAATCGTGTGTTTGTATGCCATGCTGCTACCTCTTTAATTTAATAATAAATAAGTTTACATTTTTCTCTCCACCATTTGCAAATATATCTTGATTTAACTAGACTTGTTCGCACTGACAGCTCCCACCGTCACATGATAACAAACAAAGGAAGTCTATTTTGAAAATTCAAATATTCCAGATGCTCAACATTGAACCATATTACTACTCAATATAAATGTTGATGTGGTTGCTACAATATCATTTTTGGTCCAATAATTTAAGTTTTTAAAATTTTTTTTGTCCACGATCACATGAAACAACGACATTCTGAGCTCCACTGGTTGAAGCGCGTGCGGTTATTTTGGTTGTTTGGCCCCTTGTGTCGATGCATGCTCGCTTTCTGCTAGACTTTTGATCGAATGTTTTCTTACACCATGTGCATAAGAAACAAGGACTTTTTAAGCTTTGGTAATTTGGAATGTTGGCGTTTTGGTTGTTTTGGTCCCTTGTAGCAATGCTCGTATGCTACAGTACCAATTTTCATCCAATGCTTTATCATTTCATAGCGTATACACCACAAGTGATGTTTGTAGTGTCTCTATTTTAACAGTGGGAGTGGACCGGTGTCATTTTGATATGAATATAAAAATATGATGCGCAATAAGAAAAATACAGATTAAAGGTAAAAACTAGTCAAGAAGAAAATCCTTATGGTGAATTGTTCGTTGCTGGTCCATCCTTCTTCTATGGATGGTGCGGTATGATCTGCATGAATTGACAGACATGTGTTGATTCGAAACAAATGATAGGCATGTGCCTGGTACTGGGCGGATTTTTTTGGATGTGTATATCGATACAGTTCTCATTTTTGTGGCCGTTATTGAGATACCTTGTGGATCGAACAATGGCGTTTGGGTGTGACTATAAAAATGTGTTGGATCTTAGTATAAATGGGGACAAGGTTGTGTCTCTATAATTGTTTGGGCCGTTTGTTTTCTTTTGTCTTTTTATATATCTTTTGCTATGATAAAATAATATATTTTTTATTAATGTAATCTCTCTCATGCATTACCTAATGGCGTTTTTATTTTTATTTTTTTCTGTTTTGATGCCCAATTTCACATTTTATCTATATATGCTGTCCTCTTTGTTTTTTTAGTTAATCTTTTTTTCATCTTTGGAATATTATTTTTTTTTTTGGAGAATTTTATCATGAAGCCTTCCTCTTTATGTCTTAAAGGTTTTGTGGTTTTATAATTTTTGTATTTTTTTTTAGTATTTACTCAAACTTGAATGTTTATTTTTCAATTATATGTTTTCCTTCATGTTTAGTTGATATTTCAGTTGTCTTATGGATTAATGATTTTCTATATATTTGAATACTTTCATTCAGCTACAATATGATTTTCTATATATTTGAATACTCCATGATATTTTCTAGTCAAATAGTCATGATTTCTTTATTTGATCAATAAATGAATATATTTTTTTTATGTAAGAATAATTGTTCATCTACATCTTTCTTTTTCAATTTCAATTAGAAAAAGTTGACTAATCTTGCTCTTTTTGTCCTCTATGTTAGATGTGGAGATATGATCGTGATTTTTTTTTCTTAAATTAGTTTATATATTTTTATTTGGATTATGGTTCTATTGTTTCAAGCTCTCCACCAATAACTTGTTGATCAAATTTCATGTGTATTTATTTAAATTTTAATATTTGTAATCTTACTAAAAATTTATTAATTCAAAAAGAGAATATATATACTATTTGAAACTTGTAATTTTTCACCATATCTAAAAATATATAATATTTTGTAGTTATTTAAAAAATATTCAATAAATAGACATAGTAAACATTCAATATGGAGTTTTGTATATATATAAGTTTAATACTATTATATATAATAAGAAGATCATTAAAATATGACATACGTTTATATAAGTTTATATACGTTTATCATTGACTTTATTAGGAAGATTATGAGTTTTTAATAGACTACAACAATGCCTGTATGGCTGTAAGCCCATATTCCATGAAACTTTAACGAATTTTACTTCATTTAACATATAGAAGTATTACGCCATTTACATCATCCATTATATATATGTTGTTTGATTTGACACATTGTGATGTGTGATATCTCATATGACAACATAATCTTATGTTTGGTTGAAAATATTATAAAATATGATTAAATGTAAAAAGATCAATAAGAGTATCTTTTTTTAAGTTATTTTTATATTAACGTTGCAATTTGTGAATAGTTACATAATGTAAAAACCGTCTCAATATTTGTTGAAATACAATTTTTAAAACAATGTTTTTTGTTTTTGGAATATTTCATTCTTTCCACATCTATTATATATATATATATATATATATTTGAAGGGGTTCCTTTGACTCAAAAAATATAGTTTAAGTAACTTTTATTTACATTTATCGATATTATTTATGTTAATTTCATACTTTTGAATATGGTTTCCCTGATTTTAGTTCAACACTTAGATTTCTAAACTTAATTAGTAACTTTATTTTCATATATGTAACTTACACTACAAAAAATTAATTTATTGTAATGAATTTTGGAACGGCTAAATTTAATGTTGGGACAGTCTCATAAATTTTGTAGCCGTTTTTGTAACGGCCACAAATCCGAGCCAAAAGTATGAGTTACAAAATTATTGTAACGGTTCACACCAAAGCCGTTACAAATTTAACCGGTCTTTGTAACTGTCTCGCGAACCGTTTCACCTGTTGATCTAAACCAGAAAATGATTTTGTATCTCCGTTTGGAACGGCTCGCGCGAATTATAAATTCGTAAATTGGTACGGCATTTGTTACAAAGAATGTGATAGTAGTGTATCACTAGTGGAATGGTTTTTTTCATTTGTCTTTGTAACGGTCCCTGTTTGATTTGTAATGGTGTTTGTAATTCTTATTGTAATGTGCATGTAACAAATTTGTAACGGTTATTGCTACACTCCCCTGCGCATGTTTGTTAATGATTTGTAGTAGTTTTTGAAGCGGTTTTTGTACCTCCCGTTGGACGGTGATTTAACCAGTCTGGTGTCATTTCTTGTCATTGCTTTACATCTGGTTTTTGTAATGGTCTTGCTTGTATATGTTCTAACGGTCGTTGGTACGGCTTTTGTTTGTGTGTTGCTGTATTCCTAGAACCCATGCTAAGGCCGTTACAAAAGTTTTATTTTATTTATTTTTTGGTATAAAATATTAATTTAAATTTTGTTTATTTATATATTATTTTTTATAATTTATTGTTTAATTTGTTGAATAAAAAAATGTATCGAATTTTTAGTAGCAAGAAGAAATAACAATATTAATAACGAAATTAAAATTATCTTTACAAAATTATTTTTAAAATATAAATACATATTTTGGAAACAAAAAGATAGAAACAACAAAACCCGACCCTAATCTAGATCCGGATCGAGCTCCCCGTCTTCTGCCTCATCGTCATGCTGCGGGGGATCGACTGGATCTTGGGACGGTGGTGCCGGTGGAGGCTCGGACCTGTCGTTCACCAGACGCTGGACA
The DNA here is from genome assembly GCA_034509735.1 of Sesamum alatum. Taxonomy (NCBI): domain Eukaryota; kingdom Viridiplantae; phylum Streptophyta; class Magnoliopsida; order Lamiales; family Pedaliaceae; genus Sesamum; species Sesamum alatum. The sequence goes on from JACGWO010000006.1 coordinate 28,683,397, forward strand.
ATCTCCTCGAGCCTGGTGAGCCGATCATCGAGGTCCGGACGTTGCTCTTGAGGTGGCCGGGACGGTGGAGCAGATGACGAGCTTAGCTGCGAGGGTCCAGCGATCGTGTGGTGGGCCTCAGAGTCAAGTCCGAATACCCGACCCCTCTTCCGGCCGCCTGCTGCCGCCATCCATATCTGGTTCTCGGTCATGGCCACCGAGCTTTGAGAAGATGGTGGAGGATCTGGCTGATCATTTGGTGGTTGGGTTTGTTGTTCCTCCACCATCCTCTCGAACACCTCTTGCAATTGGAATACTAGACTTAGCATGAAAAAATGAAATTATAATATAAATTGGAAAGGAAAACTGAAAATTAACTTACCGCCACCTGCGCTGCCCTCGGACCGCTCCATTGGTCATCCTCTTTTCTCTCGTAGACCTTGGAGAACAGCTCAATCTGCTTGATCGAGCCGAAGTCGTCTGGCCACGGCCGCGGCCACGACCACGTCAGGGACGGGCCGAAGCACTCATGATACCTATACATTTAAAATATTGATTATATTTTGTATAAAGTGGTAAATGATTCATTATATTTTACCAAAAATTTACTAAATTAACAGAAACTCCCTAAAATTACAAATTACTAAAAATTATATATATGGCCTAAAATTACAAAAAAGTAGCGAATTTACAATGTAATACAGAAAATTAATTGCATACATTTTCAAAAAATTACATAAAATTACATATATTTCTTAAAATAACAAAAATTCTGAAAATTACAGAAAATTACATAGATTTTCTAAAATTATAAAAATTTCTAAAATTACAGGAAATTACATAGATTTTCTAAAATTACAGGAAATTACATGTATTTCCTAAAATTACAAAAAATTTTAAAAATTACAGAAAATTACATATATTTTCTAAAGTTAATAAAATTCCTAAAATTGCAGAAAATTACATATATTTTCTAAAATTATAAAAATTTATAAAATTATAGAAAATTACATAGATTTTTCCAAAATTACAGAAATTACAAAAATTACAATAAAATCACAAAAACTACATACGTAACCCAATAATTATAGAAATTACAAAAATTAACCCAATAATTTTATAAATTACAGAATTGCATAATAATATCACAAATTACAAAACTAACCCAATAATTTCAAAAATTACAGAAATTTCATAATAATTTTAGTTAATTACAGAATGAACCCAATAATTTGAAAAATTACAATATTGCATAATAATTTCAGAAAATTACTAAAAACACATAATAATTTCAGAAAATTACATAAACAATCCCAATAATTTCAGAAAATTACAAAACTAATCCAATAATTTTAAAAATTTCAAAAAAATTTACAATAATTACAGAATTGCACAAAAGTTCCAAAAATTACATAATTTACCTAATAATTTTAAAAATTACAAAAAATTCATAGTAATTTCAGAAAAAAATGCAATATTTCCAAAAATTACAGAAAGAACCCAATATTTTTTAAAAATTTCAGAAAATTTACAATTATTATAGAATTGCACAAAAGTTTCAAAAATTTCATAATTTACCCAATAATTTTAAAAATTACAAAAAGTTCACAATATAACTTTAGAAATTACAGATACTACCCAATATAATTTCAGGAAAAAAAATGGAATAACTTCACAAATTACAGAAACTACCCAGTATTTTCAGAAACTACCCAATGTAATTTTAGAAATTATAAAAACTACCCAATATAATTTCAAAAAAGAAATGCAATAACTTCACAAATTACAGACCCAGTATTTTCATAAACTACCCAATATAATTTCAGAAATTATATACATTATCCAATATAATTTCAGAAAAAATTACATAAGTAATTTCAGGAAAAAAAAATAAAAGAAAATGTACCAGTGATGGTGGTGAGTGGTGAATAATGATTAGTGCTGGTAAGTGTTGGTGAGAAGTGGTGGCGGCGGCGAGTGGTGGTGGTGAGGAGTGGTGGCGGTGCAAGGCGGTGGTGAGTCGTGAGTCGTGAGTGGTGGTGGTGAGTGGTGGTGAGGAGTGGTGGCGGCGGGGAGTGGTGGTGGTAAAATTGGTGGTGGCGGTGAGTGGTGGTCGGGGCTGTGAGCATCAAGTCCCTTTTATAGTAAGAATTTTTTGGAGCGGCTTTTGTAATACACTTCTAATCCGTTACAAATATTGAAATCCGTTTATATAGTCGTTACAAAGTGAGGTATAAGGTTCGTAGTAAAAAATACGATGTCGTTTTTTCCTTTATAGTGGAAAAGCCGTTACAAAAGCCGGTACACAATAAAATTATTCTACAAAAAAAGAAACATTAAAAATTCTTAAAAACCTATTTTTGGAATTATTAATGTTAGGTAAAGTTATATAATATGTGTATAACACAATTTAAATCACAATACATTTTGAATGCAGATTGATATATGGTCACATAATGAAATAAATTTGTCAATGCATAATTGTTAGTAATTCGCTGATGTAACTTTGATTATATATTATTGTACTGCATCGCTTAATCAGACCGTCAAATAAAAGATCCAACCATTAGATATGATCAAACTGGTATAAGAATACACTTGATGAAGTTTTGTACTAATTTGATTTACGGATGTCGAGATATCATTTTCGGTACATAATATAATCGAGTGAATTCGGTGCATCACTGAAACAATCCGTCTGATTTGAAATCGGACTATCAGATGTGATGAAAAGACCAAATTCTTAAATATAATCAAGTTTCGTATGAATCGAGTACACGGATTTAAAAATATCGTACCGGGAATGATAATTTTTTTATATACACACACTATTTGTAACAGCCTTAGGAATATCCATTCATTCCTATAATTTATAACGGTTGTTGTAATATATATATATATATATATAGTAATATTATTGAAAATTTCAGATCTCCCTCCATATTTTTGGCTTTTCCGCCAACACAATGTGCAACGGCTTTACTAATGGCTTACATGCAGGTCGTTACAAGGTTTATTATTTCCCTCTAAAATTTTCAGTTCGCGGGAAATTGAGGCACCATTTTTTCAGACTATTTGGGACGGCTTTTTTTTCACCTCTTTTATTAAAAGGCCGTTCCTACCTAAGTATTCCAGATCAATGTCGTCCTTCCAGTACAGCATGCAACCCTTTTTACACGCATCAATCTTCTCAACAGGTAAACCCAAGTCTCTAATCAATTTCTTCGTACTGTAGTAATCAGGAGGAAAAGTGTGATCGCGGGTCATTATATGATCAGCCCACTGGCACATTCGATCATATGTGCGCTCGGATAAATTGCTCTCAGCCATGACATTCACCAAACTATCAATCACCCCCAACTGAGATTGGGTACAATCACTCCACAACCACTGGTCGGCAGCGCCCACTACATCGAAAAATGGTCTGACAATCCTGACACATAATCATATAGCCCCACCCCGTAGCATTAACTAGGATGGCATCAGTAGGACATGATCTCGTACCATCATCAGGCACACCCTCGTGGTAAGAAGAAAATAACCCGGCCCGGCTGCATCATAAACCATCCTCTGCGCCCAATCCATCTGTTGTTAATCACCCTAATGCTAACTACCCTCCTCCTGAGTAGATGGGGTTTGCTCCTCCTGCACTAGAGGGACGGTCACAGCATCAAAGTACTCCTGCATCCTCTCCTCGCCGTGACAAGTCCAATTATAATATTCTGGAACAAACCCGCACCTATATAAGTCAAAATTGACCTCGCTAGGTGTTTTGAACCTTCCGTTTTTGCACACCGCATATGGGGACCTAATCTTATCTATGTCCATATATCGACGCTGGGACTGAGCCCACTCTGAGAAAGTTTTAACACCATCCTCAAACTGCGGTGTAATACTCCCCCTATTCGGGAGGTTCTTCTCATACATCTATCTTCTCAATTGCCTTAACATGATGACAACTACATATGTGCAGACATACATATACACACATTTAGAATCATATATATTGACATATATTGTCAACTTATAAAAATAATTAAACGGCGTTTACTTTAAGAAAAAAAAAGGTTCAAGTTGTTACCTGGTCAGAGCAACTCAATAAATCAACGATAACCGAAAAAATGTATGTGCACTAATTGTGGTCGAGAGATTGAGAGTGTGTGTGGTTAATCAAGACTAGAACAAATAAAATAAATTAAAAATATCATGCAACATAATATATAGAAGTATATGTACCGGCTATTGTAACTGCTTTTGTGGCAACAAACTATCCGTTGAAAATTACTATTGGAATATAGCCGTTGGATACATAAATTTTTGTTATGGTCTTTGGGACGGTTGTGTTCTTTTTGTTAGAGTTTAAAAAAATAAATAATGACGTTAGGAAAAAAAAAATTACATAAATTTTCAATATTGATTTTAATTAATATTTCTATGTAATAATTTCGTACTCATAAGGAAAAAAATATAATGATGTTAACATCACTCTAAATATATATTAACACGTATCCCCTTACAAGAACAAAAATTTACATAACAAAGTTAGATGAGGGCAACATTGAAAATTTATGTAATATTTTTCTGTAGATGTCAGCATTTTCGCCTAAACCCTAATCGAAGGGGATCAGGTGTAAATGGTGAATTTTTAGATGGGGTTTAAGTGCAATTTGAAATTTTTTTTGGAGCAAAGTGTGATTTCATATTTTCGGAAGAGGTCTAAGTGTAATTAACCCTAAATAAATATTAGTTATAAAACAATAAAATTCTATCAAAAAAAGACTATTTAAGAGTCCTAATACCTCTAAACGTTTTGGACAATGGTAAATTTATCCTTCTAAAAAATAGGCTAATAATATGTCTATACGATTAATTTGTTAGATGATATTTTAAAATTCTTTAAAAATATTATTATAGTAAGGCACAATATAATTTAAAATGAATAGCATCAGAATAATACATGAAATACTAAACTTAAAAAATTATGTATATATAAATATATATGAAATTTTTCTTGGGCTATTTTTGTTCCAGCCCATTTTTGTTTATCCATCTTGGACTTTAATTAGTGTAGGAATGTGTACAAAAACTATATGTACATGGTATTTTGATTATCGAGAAGGGACAGGGATCCCGAAAATTCCCCTATTTTTAATATATATATATATATATATATATGAAATTAAGAATGAATATCATGAAATTTTAAATAAAATTTATCAATCTTATTAAATTAGAAATGCTTTCGAAAAAATTAACATTGGTGACTTATTACTAATTGATTTTATGTTATTATTATTACTATAATTTATTTTTTTTTTTTGAGACTATAGTTTCATAGTTTCATGTACTTTTGAGTTTTACCATAATATACTAGAGATAAAATAATACTACTAAGTATAACTTATGATTAAATATATAATAGTGAGAATCTCTTTGAGTGTTTATTTTTGTTGTGAGACAACTTTCGTATCACTATTGTGGTACTCTTTTCGATAATAAATCAGAGGGATGATTACATTTATACCACCTGATTTATGGACTGTTTATACAAATCACTCATGCCTCTGCATAAATATAAAAACTACCCCTAACAAACAAGGAATAGGGGTAGTTGTGTAATGATGTTGACATTTTGGGGGGTGCATTTATAATTTTTCAAAATGCATGAATGATTTGTGTAAATAATTTTAATATTTATGGTGGTATAATTTTAATATTTATGGTGGTGTATGTGTAATTATCCAAAAGATAGGGGTGACCTCTGTAAACAATCCATAGATTATGGGTTGTAAATGTAATTATTTCTAAATAAGAATTAGTTCTAAGAACAAACTTCTATCAAAGCAGTAAAGTATTAGGTATTCCTAATTTGTTTGAAATGCTTAAAAAATGAATAATATAGTCTAAAATATAAATAGGCAAATAATTTTTTAGGTTAATTTGCTAGGAATGATTTTAAATATTTTTTTAATAAAAAATGATTAAATGGTCACTGTAAAATTTAAAATGAATAGCATATGAGTAAGATGTATGTATATACTAATTCAAACCTCAAAACATAAAAAATAGTAAATAATAAATAAATTCCAAATAAAGATCCTCAATTTTATTATTGAAGTCCATTGAAAATTTTAAAATGAGTGACTTCAAACTAATTAATTTTATTTTAATATTATTAGATAATTATTTTCAGATTGTACTTTTACTCTATTTCCCCATAATATAATGGAGGTAAAATAATACTAATAAGTGCAATTTATGTTTAAATTACAACGACAATATCTGCTATTTAAAAGAAAAAAATTAGTAACAATTTAATCAAAGTAAATAAAGCACTATCAGAACATACTAAAAAATATAAAATACAAATCTACAATTCAAAACCAAACACAGAATGTAAACACACGCCCGAAAGAAATAATATTATATATAAGAATGCGCAAAAAAATAATGTGATTGAGGAAGAATGTACACATTAGAATTTGTAAAGAGTAGTAAATACAACTAACATAAATATGGGTTCTCGTGATTGACAAAACTAAATTAAGTAGTAAGAATAAAAAATACCAACAAATGAAAGCACTAATTTTTATATATTGGATTTAAATTGCGTATGAAAATTTAATTATCAAGTGAATATCTTATTATTTAATGTTTCAATATTAGATAATCTTAAATGCACTTAAAAGATTAGGTTATTAAAAATATAAGATACTATTGAATAAGAAATAGATAATACCAATTAAATTTATATGGATTAATAGATCATTACAAAAAAAGACGACATTTGTAACGGTTTTTTGTAATGGCCAATACATACGACTATTGCAACAATTTGGAACGGTAACAGTTTGTTTACATAACAATTGTGGAGGAATGGATTTAATAATTTTGTAGTTCCAAAAACCACTGAAAAAGTTGTTACAAAACGCTGGTGTGTACAAACTTGTATCCGTTACAGTTTGTAACGACTTTTGGAATTATTGCTTGACCTTGTTAAGGCTCTGCGTCACACGGCAACTAGCCATTCCAAGTTTTGCAAACCAGGGCCGTACCAATTTTTCTAGCTTATAGTTATGTTCCAAAAGGACAAACCGCTACGAATTTGCTATAACTTTTGTAAAAGTTCCTTCTTGTTGTAACGGCAACGAAGATGGGAGTGAAGTCGTTCCAACTATCATATGCAAAGACCATTTGAAATTGTTACTAAATCGTAGCCGATTCAAAATCGGTTCAATTGGAATGGTTTTTCTGGTAGTAAGTGGTGTTACAAAGACCGCTCCAATAATGTATGTCTGTAACGGTTACATTTCAACGGTTATATTTCAACGGCTAGTTTTTTTATCAGAAAGGCCGTTCCAAAAGCCGGTACATGATCACCTATATATTATGTTGCATGTTGTTTTCAATTTATTTTATTTGTTCTAGTCTTGATTAACCACACACACTCTCAATCTCTCTCAACCACAATTCGTGCACATACACTTGATCAGTTACCGTTGGTCTATTGAGTTGGTCTGACCAGGTAATCTAGCAAGTTTTGACGAGAGGCTATGTACAAGCCGACCAAGCAGCAAGACTCGCGCAGCAAGAAGTCCCTAAATATTTTATCTTTCCAATTTTTTTCATTTATGTGTATGTATATTTTAAAACCAATTTTGTAAATACAATTTTAATTTTGTTAATTATATTGTATTTTTTCTTGTTAGATAATTTATATAAATTTTCATATTCGACAAATTCAACAATAAATTAAGAAAATTAATATTATACTAATATAAAAATAATTAAATTACTAAATAATATATTATTTTTTGTAACAGCTTTTTCATGGATTCTAGGAATACATTTCACCACCACACAACCTATGACAATGTCAAAAGCCATTACAAAACACGCATGTAGCATCCACAAACTGTTACAAAAACCACATGTAGAAATGACACAAGAAATTGAACAAAGCCATTTAAATAACAGTTCCAAAGATAGTTACAAAAACCCCTTGAAAAAATGTTTCAAGACCATAACAAACATGTGTAATCAGTGTTACAAAGACCGTTACAATTGTGGTCACATACATAATACAATACAACTACAAAAACCGCTACAAAATAAGAGGAAGCCGTTACAAACACTGGTGAAAAGACCGTGCCAATTGTAATACACTATTATCACACCACATGTAACAAAAGCGGTACCAAATACCTATCTTATTAATTCACACTGACTGTTCCAAATAGAGGTGCAAAAAAAAATTTCTGCTTTAAATTTTGTAACGGTCTTTATCGCCGTTACAATGTTCGTGGCAAATTGGAACGGGTTTTCTATTGGCCGTTTCAATTATTTTATATTTTGTCTTTTTCAAGAGATTAAGTTGCCGTTACAATAACTGTTACAAAAGAAAGAAAAAACCGCTACACATTTTTATCCAGCCATTACAAAAGCCGCAGCAATAATTTAATTTTTTTGTAGTGGATAAAGAAATCACACTAAAAATATGAAGTTAAAAATTCAAATAATAACATGTTATGTAATAATATTTTAAATTTAGAAGTTAATGAAAAATGTAAACAATATTTTGACAAACTTTAAAAATTAATAGTAAAATATAATTAGAATAATTATAAGACATTGTAATACACATTAATACTGATACTATGGATATGTCTAATTAGATTAAATTTTTACAAGAGATAGGAAAAAATTACAATTTTCGTCCTGTAACTTAAGGGGTTGGCAATTTTGATCCTATACGAATTGATTTTTGCAATTCAATCCTGTAACTTAAAGAAATTGACAATTTTGGTGGTTTTTGGCTGGAAAAGAGTATGTGTCTGGCACATGATCTTGACAATTGGGGAAAAGAGTAAAATTTTTTGAAAATATAATTATATACTAATAATTCAATAATATAAATATAAATAAAATTATGAATTTAATAGCTTTCCTGACTAATATAGTCATCATTACAAATATGTTTCAACATGGATTCTACCAAATGCTTCTTAGTAGAATAAAATTGAGAATGTAATAAGATTGGAAATACAGAAAGATACAGAGGCTTGTCGAAAGAGCGAGTTTTCACTAGAACATGTCAACAGTGGCTGAAAGCGTGGATCATAGAACTGAGACGAAAGTGCAAGAATCATCTGCTAACCCATATAAAGAAGCGTGCTCCTTCAACCAAATTCCACACCAAAAGATTCAAACAAGTCTTCACAACAACCACCTTAATCGATCAGCAAAGTTCTTGCAGAAAGCTAAAATGTCTCTGATTCCAAGCTTCTTTGGCACCCGGCGGAGCAACGTCTTCGACCCGTTGTCCTTGGATATCTGGGATCCCTTTGAGGGCTGCCCTTTCTTAACCGCCGTCGCCAATCTCCCGTCCCGCCCGAGAAACCACCGCCATCGCCGACGCTCGCGTGGACTGGAAAGAGACGCCGGAGGCCCACGTGTTCAAGGTGGACGTTCCTGGGATGAAGAAAGAAGAAGTGAAGGTGGAGGTTGAGGACGGCGGAATTCTGCAGATAAGCGGGGAGAGAAGCTGGGAATCAAAGGAGGAGAAGAATGAGAATGGCACCGCGTGGAAGAGGAGGAAAGGGAAGCTCCTCCGCCGGTTTAGGCTGCCGGAGAATGCGAAGTTGGGTGAGGTGAAGACGGGGATGGAAAATGGGGTGCTCACAGTGACGGTGCCGAAGGAGGAGGTGAAGAAGCCTGTATTGAAGGCCATTGACATCTCTGCGTAATCCCTCTTCAAATTGTGTATTTGAGCTGTAAAAATGTTGAATTTGTGCAATGAGAGGACTGTACAAAAGAGTGATGTTTGAGTGATGAAGCACAAGGAAAAGCGGGTATGAATGAAGTCATGTGTAAATAACTAATTTTAATTGTCAAAACGTGTGTTCACTGAAATACTCTTAAATGTCATATGTTGTTATTAACTAAAACAAAAATATAAAATATTGAATATTGATATGTGTAAAAATTTTATGTCAGGTAAAGTCCGTGGATTTAAGGTTTTTTTTGGGTTGATTTCTCTCGCAAACCTGAAACGAAAACCTGCAAAAGAAATATTAGCACTCCAATACTTGATCAGTACACCAGTTGTAATAACAAACTTCCAAAAGTAAAAATGTAACAACGAAATAATGAGTTATGCTGTGAAGATAATCGAAATTGAAAATTTGTGTTTAAATAAGTGTTTGTGCAAGTAGAATAATCATTATCCTTAATTGGGGAGGCCAAACCTGCCTTTATAGTCGAAGTCTAGTGAGTGAGGAGTCTTGTTCCCCAAGAAGTTAAGGAGGTGGTTGTTGTGGATAGGTTCCCTTAGAATCTAGTATTGGTTAGAGGGATCTAAGGAAGCCCGGTCGGGATAGAAGAGATTAAAGTAAGATGGAGATTCTGCCAATCATATCCCGGTTTCTTGGGGGAAGGTTGGCCATGTGTGAAGTGTTAGAATAGGTGACCATGAAGCCAATCTGATTGGGCTTATGTAACCTATGTCTGACAGTTTCGGTGTTTTAATAATTATTATGAATAAGAAAGTTATATTCATATGGCTTAAATACTTTGTTTGTGTTCACTTACTGATTTATATTATTAATTGTTCAATGCACAAGCAAAGCTCACAGATCGAAATATCAATCCAAGAAACTGGACTGCGCATAGGATGACAGGTCATGAAATTAGTTTCCATGGATCGGTCTGAAACACTTCAAGTCCAGGGAACTCAAGATAGGGTATCGAGAATCCGTTTGAGACTTGCACTAAGCGAGTGCAGTCGCGTTTCATCGACAAGTGACGAGGGTCGTCCATGTAATATTAGTGGGTCAGCCAACTAGGTGCCAGCTGACTGAGGTGACTCGTGCAAATCGTCATATGGAAGACCTTGAGTAGGGTCGGTCGGTATGACTTGTATCCTCATTTCCGGTAGTACGGGTTTGATATTCAGACTTGAGGAACTACTGTGGTCACATACACACCATGCCTGTGTCTTAGGTTTGGCAAGATGCTACTAAGTCGAGAGACTCGATTGCCATAAGCCCTATCTAGTGCAGTCAAGATGTGTGGTGTGGACAGTAGGTCCTAGGAGAGAATCCGTCTCCTGTCAAAAGGGTTGACAGTATTGTCTCACTTATACTCTTAGACTCATCCCCCATAAATCTGTGGGCATAATGACTGAACATTGCGGTAGGATCCCTTTGACGTTTAGTGTGGACGAGCCAAGGCTTAAGTCAAGAATGGGTACTGACGTCCTAAAGGTCCATACCCTAGACTATAGCTGTGAGATAGTAGATGGAAGGATAAACGTATTGGAGAACCTAAATGTTCACGCCATAATATTCACCTAGTCTCTAGTGCCATGAACCATTACTAGAAGGCCACCCATGGTGACGGACGAATTCCCTTCATGAGATGATTGGAGATTCAGCCAAGGCTAGCTGAGGGTGAACCTAAAGAGTCACACACAATCCGTGGTAACAAAGGAATTAATTTAGAATTAATCCCGCGAGGTAGAACAATTTAATTAGATTAAATTGGTTCCCCTTTTCTTGGATTATTAATTCCTTTAATTAGATTAAGTGGAATTAACTAATAAATTAAATTTTATTAGAAATAAAGAATTGGGCTCAAAATAAATAAATATTAATTATTTAAAGCCCTATAAATTATTTAAATAAGAAAATATTCCATGAAATAATCCATCAAGGTGATGGACAGACGAGATTAAAGTAGAGAGATGAAAGGCCAAAATTAGTTTGACTAAGTCTAAGTCTAAATTGACTAGGATTTGACTAGGTCAAAATCCTAGTCAAAGTGTGCCTCTTAATTAGAGTTTCAAGAGGAATGAGAGTTTTCTTCTTCTATAAATACTCATAGATGCACGCAAACACAAGGTGATCATCTTATGAGCGCGCGCACACACACACACACACACCACCGACCCCTCTCTCTCTCTCTCCCGTCCCCTCTTTCCTCTTTTCACCAAGAAAAGTCTAGTTCCTTGTTTTGATACAAGTGGACACTAGACGGATTGATCACGTTAATTAATAACGCTTGGTCGATTCGTCCTTCCTATATTCTCTTGGTTTCTTGCTAGCACGGGGATCAAGACTCGGTGGGATTGCATGGACGATTTAGAGGGTTCCTAACTTGGAATCTTGGTAGCAAAACGTGGAACAACGCGTGTAGCGGTACGAAGACAAAACTACAACCGGGTAGGTTCTTAATTTCATTTTCGTCTCCACCCTATGGCCACCATGATATTGCATGTTTTCTTTGATCATGAGATACACTGAATACCCGAGAGGTTTAATGGAACACCCCTTGAACGTGTATATACCTTTCAGTTCAAGCATGTTTCGTTTTTTTCATTTTTTATTTATCGCGCTTCCACATTCGTGCTCCTCCCGGGATGATCCACACTAGCTTTCATGAAGCCTTGTCGTGTCTTTGCTATACTCCACGTGTGGGCGCTCGTCATCCTTGCCCGAGTAATTTGTTGCCATGTGGAGGGGTGTCCCCCGAGCTGTTAGGGTGGCTTTGGGCCTCTTGCCCTCTTGAGCCGCTAAATTATGTTCCTATGATCTATTCTTCTTGAGCCAAGGCTGAATGGGAGCTCTTGGGGTCCTTCTCGGGCTTCACGCCTTGTTTGGCCTCTTTGGTTCGTGTTGGGTTTTTATTCCTAGGTCATTGATTGAGCCAGTTCTTTTTGGATGTATCAAATATAATAATAATAATAATAATAATAATAATAATAATAATAATAATAATAATAATATATTGAATTTTGTTGATATATTTCTTCTCTTTAATTACTGTTCATGTAATAGTAACTCCCAGACCTTTATTCTATACATTTTCCCTCTTGAATTAATGGTCAACAGCTTTGATTATCACCCAGTTAAAGATTCTGTGCAATCCATGCACAACCATCAAAATTTTGCTACGTATTTGCTGAATGTGGACCACTACTTGACAACAACATTAAGAAAAAGGGATCTTTTCATTTGCAATGGGGTGATATTTGTTAATGACTAAAAAGAAAATGATTGTTGGTTGTTGATTGTTGGTTGTTTTGTTTTTGTTTTTTATTTTGAAGCAAAGAGGAATTGGGGATTTTCGAAATGCCTTTCAGACGCCAAACTTTGGGTTCTTTTCTTCTTCAAACCGTAGTTCTCAAAATATGATCAATTGAATCATAAAAAGTTTGTTTTTATACAATTTTTTGTCATAAAATTCTTTATCATGTAATCTTATCTTGCAGTTTCTAATTTATAAGTTTTCATCCACATTTTGGTTTTTTTCTTCTTCTTATATTGACATAGAGCTTTGATTTATTTATTTTTTTTTTTTTTTGGTGTATCACAGTTTTCGTTGAAGTTATATTTAATCAAAGTAAAATGAGTTAACCATCATATAGATGTTTAGTTAGATTTTTAATACACATGTAGATATACAAAATAGTAGCTCATATCACTATTATTTTGAACTTTTATGATAAGTTCCGCTTAATTATATATATATGGTTTATTTGTTCCTCTTAAAACATAATTTTAATTGAAACTACTTTTTAATTAATACGTAATACATGTATTTTATTATTGCATTATATTTTAATATTTCAATCTTGCTTACACAATTTAATTGAACTATATATATTTATCATATGTTCTTTGGGCATAGATGGAGTTTTTATTCCCCCTTCTATCTCAATTGGCTTTCACACAAATAAAATTTTTACGCAGTATAATATTAATTAAATAATTTATTTTTTAGTAAATTAATTATAATAACATTTGATCTCAGTCACTAATAACTGTATAATTACTATATTAATCATCAGCACCCAATATATATAACTAAATCTCAATATAACATCTATTCATTGCCTAACATCACATATATTTATTTCTGAGTTTGGTGAGATTTCTTCTTAATTAATTTGGATAATTAAATCTGAAAGAAAGATTCTTAATTGCATATATATATATATATATATATATTAGGATGGATATAATTGTATAGTTAACAAAATATCCTTCGGTATAGATACCATACCAAACTTGTAAAGGAAATTATTTGGTTTCGAGTTTACTAAAATTCCTATGGGTACTGTTAGAAGTGGACTCACCACTTGGTGGAAGCACAATATATGTAAATAAATAATTACAGCGGGGGAAACAGGTGTTATCACCCTTATAAATTACAGACCGGGAAGAATAACAAAAGCAAATAGATCTAAAGAGGACAATCGGTAATAATAAGTATAAAACGGTAAAATTATTGAATGTCACCGAACAAGGCTCAGATAGTCACAGATCCAGAGTGAGAAGACCTCGACCACAACAGGTCGGCACTCAACTACCGGTTGCACCAACAGATCAAAGTCACCCAAGACCAACTCACGGCCAACCGCCCGATCGGTCAAACAGAAAGCTCACATAGGCTTCTTTCGAGAAGTTCTCTCACGAAAATATCAGAACACTTAGTTTTATCTTGCAACTCACACAGATCAGTGTTGAAGATATTCGATGTTCTGTTATGGCGGAGGACCGCCATTTTTATAATGGTGAGAAATAGGGACGAAGAAGGTAACATTTGATGAAGATGGGAAGTACGCCATGAATGGCGGACGTAACCTCAAAGAAAGGGGAAAGTCGTATCTGTTTGAGAGAGAGAGAGAGAGATTTCAGAGGCGCAGTCAAGAGAGTGAAAGAGATCAGAGAGGCGCAGCCAAAAAAGAGAATGAGATTAGGGTTTCAGAGGTTTCTTTTATCTATGAGAGTCATGGGCCGGGTCAGATTAGGTGGGTCTGGGCTCACTTGAGATCTGTTGGGCCATCCAGATGTTGGGCCTAACCGTGTTGGGTCCCTTGGGCCAATATCTCATCATTCTCTACCTTGGACTAAGCCCCAACAGGGCATCCTGGCCCAATACCAGACTGTGGCATGTCATCACTACCTTTTACTTCTTCCACGTACCTGCAAGAAAAACAATACTTGAAACCGAGTTAGTAACAGGGTTATAACAGTTTCAAAATTTCTAAACACTTATTGAACCTATCAACTGGAAGGCACTTAGTGCCCATATCCGCAGGATTTGAATCTGAATCAATTTTATCAAGATTAATAAGATCCTTTCCTACAATATCTCTAATGAAATGATAACGAACATCTATATGCTTTGTCCTATCATGAAAAACGGGATTTTTGCAAAGTTGTATGGCCGACTGACTATCGGAAAAGATAGTAATTTTTTTCTTTAAAAAACCGATTTCTTTTACCAGCCCTTCTAACCATAGGGCCTCTTTAAAAGCCTCAGTAGCCGCTATGTACTCGGCTTCGGTAGTAGATAGTGCAACAACATGTTGTAGTTGGGATTTCCAACTTATGCAAGAGCCACATAATGTGAATACATATGATGTAGTGGATTTACGACTATCCCTATCGTTTGCATAATTAGAATCCACATATCCAACAAGTTCAACATCAGAATTGCTTTTAGAAAACAAAACACCACGCTTAGTGCTACCATTTAAATACCTGAGGAGCCACTTGAGGGCCTCCCAATGTGGAGGTCCAGCATTAGACATGTACCTGCTGAGACAACTGATTGCATAGGCTATATCAGGCCTAGTACATACCATAAGAAACATGATAGAACCAATAGCATTGGAATAAGGAACCTTTTCCATTCTTTCTTTTTCTTTATCCGTTTTTGGACTTTGTTCCTTACTAAGTTGAAAATGTGAAGACAAAGGAGCAGAACATGGTTTTGAATCAGACATAGAGAATTTAGCAAGCATGGATGTAATATAAGAACTCTGATTCAAGAAGATAGTGAATTCTTTCATTTTTCTTTCAATAGTCATGTCTAGTATTTTCTTGGCGTCACCTAGATCCTTCATATCAAAGGTCTTACATAGATTATTCTGAAGGTTTTTAACATGTTGTAGACAAGGACCAGCAATTAACATATCATCCACATATAGCACCAAGAAAACAGGAATTTTATTCTCATACTTGAAATAAAGGCAATGATCATAGTTGCTCCTAGTAAACTTAAGAGAATGCATGAACATATCAAATTTTTTGTTCCACTGCCTCGGTGACTGCTTTAGACCATAAAGAGATTTCTCTAATAAGCATACATGGTCAGGTTTTGTTTTATCAATGAATCCAACAGGTTGATGCATGTAAATGTTTTCATCTAAATCCCCATGGAAAAAAGCAGTTTACATCCATTTGTTTGAGTTCCCAATCAAAATGAGCAGATAAGGCAAGAAGGATGCGCACAGTAGTGTATTTAACTACTGGGGAAAAAACTTCTGTATAATCAATCCCTTCTTTCTGATTAACGCCTTTAGCAACTAATCTAGCTTTAAAGCGTGTGGAATGTTCTTCTTGTTTTATCTTTTATACCCATTTGCATCTTATTATAGAACCTTTAGTAGGTTTGGGAACTAGTACCCAAGTTTTGTTATTCTTAAGAGACTCCATTTCCTCATTCATGGCACTAACCCAATTTTTTGACTTATCAGATTTTAGAGCTTCTTCGAAGGTGTTGGGTTCACTAGATTCAGTATGAAGAGCAATGTGATAGTCCCTTAGTCGGGTAGGGATCCTAGGTTCTCGCCTGTGTCTATCCCTAGCTAGATGATAATCTTCTAAAACTGTTTCAAAATCATTATTATCAGGTGGAATTTCTACAGGATCTTCCTCTACTTGTTTGTTTTCTTCCGAGTTCACCTCTACCTGATTGAAGTAAGGTTCTAAGGGTATTGATTCATTTTCTTTCTGTTGTTCAGACAAGCATGGCATCTCTTCCTCATTAAACACTACGTTTCTACTGATTAGAACTTTAAAATCGGTTTGACTCCTAACCCACAACCTATATCCCTTAACCCCTTCAGGGTACCCAATGAAAACACATTTCAGAGATCTAGGTTCCAATTTATCAGAATGTTGATGCACAAAAGCAGAACAACCAAACACATGAAGATAAGAAATATCAATACTCTTATTAAGCCAGACAGATTCAGGTATTTTTCCAAGTAAAGGAACAAATGGTGACCTATTTATCACATGCACAGTAGTTAATACAGCTTCACCCCAAAAAGACTTAGACAGGCCTGAACTTACAAGCATGCATCTGACCTTATCTAAAATCGTTCTATTCATGCGTTCAGCAACACCATTTTGTTGGGGGGGTGTAGGGGTTGGTTTTGTGACGTTTAATCCCAAATTGATCACACAGATCAGAAAAATTTTGGTTGCAGAATTCAAGACCATTATCGGTTCGCAGGGCTTTCAATCTCATGCCAGTTTGATTTTCAACAAGTGTTTTCCAATTTTTGAAAGCATCAAAAACATCAGATTTGTTTTTTCAACAAGAAAACAAACACTTTTCTGGAGAAATTATCAATTATAGATACCAAAAAAAAAAAAAAAAAATTGTTCCCACCATGAGTGGGTATATTAGACGGACCCCAAACATCGGCATGTACATAGTCCAGAATGCATGTAGAAGATGAGGGGGCAGGGTAAGGTAAGACAGGGAAATGCACTTTGTGTTGTTTACCCATAACACAGTCATCACAGAACTTCAGTTTTTCAACCTTATCATGCAAGATACCTTCTTTACTAAGAAGTTCTAACCCCTTAAGACTTATATGCCCAAGTATTTTATGCCACAGAGATGTTTTATCAAGAGCAGTTACGGATGCAGCAAGTATATCATATGAGACATGCCAGATGTAGAGGTTTCTCAATTTTTCAGCTTTGAAAGCAGTTAATGACCCCTTCATGATTTTCATCACCCCTTTACCCCATCTTCCCTCAAAACCCTCTTCTTCTAAAACAGCACATGATATCAAATTATGACTCAAATCAGGAATAAAGCGCACGTTTTTCAAAGTAAGCTTATAGCTGTTATCGAAAGTTAAGCATACATCACCAAGTCCTTGAATAGCACATTGTTTTTCATTAGCCATAGAGACATAGCCAAAATTACCAGATTGAAAATTTGAAAAAATGTTTTTGAAATGGCTCATATGAAATGTACAGCCAGAATCAATCAACCACTTATGCATGCCCATGTCATTCACATTGTTTATATCACATACCATAAACACATCTCCAGAATTATCAGAACTAACAGAATTAGCATGTTCCTTGTTGTGGTAATTGTTATGGTTATCCCTATTTTCCTTATTGGGTTTCCTACAATCCTTAATGTAGTGCCCTTTTATTCCACAATTATAGCATTTTCTTTCCCTTTTAATACTATCTTGATTATTATCTCTGGTTCGGGATTTACTCCTACTTCTACTTCTTCCTCGGCTGTTTTTCCTATGCTTGTGATCTGAATTACGGTTACTGGTTCTACCTCTTACTGCATTAACCTCATTACTAGGTTGGTTAGCCTTATTAGTCCTAATGTCCATTTCCTTGCTTTTTAGTCCGTTTATGACAGTGTCGAGGTTAACGTTATCTCTACCGTATTTTATTGCTGCTTTTACATCACTATAGGTGTCAGGAATGGCATTCAACAAAACTATTGGAGTGTAGTCATCTATGTTTTTGTCTCCGGTGAGTTTTATATCCTGGACTATTTTAGTGAAGTCATCTATGTTCTCATCTATGTTCTTGGATATGTCTAACTTATATCTAAAGAATTTTTCTAGAAGGAAGAGTTTACTAGGGAGTGAGGTCTCGGTGTATAGCTCTTCTAACCTATCCCATAATTCTTTAGCCGTTTCTTGTTTACCTACTTTTCTAATTATGGAATCAGATAGGTTCAGTATTAAAGAGGAATAGGCGAATTCATCATCTTCTAGTTTCTTATCCTTAGTGACGTTTTCCGGGTATCTACCATCTATAGCCTTAAAAACCTTTTGTTGTATGAGAATCCCTTTCATCTTTTGTTGCCATATAGAAAAGTCAGAGTTACCATCGAAAGGAAGCAAGTTATAACCAGCCATAGATATCACACGGATTCACAATAAAAAACAGAGTATCTCAGATAACAGTCTTTCGAATCCAGAAATTTAACCAGTAGCAGATATATATTGAAAAAATTAGAGGATGCAGCAAGCAGTAACAGTTTAACAATCAAAAAATGACAATCTCAGAATTAATCAACTCTGAACCACAACCAGATACCCGACGGTCTCACGGGACCCGGCCAAGTGAGGGATCAGAGGAATGTAACCGGTGCACAGAGCAGTGTTATAACAATATTTTTACCAGCAGATGCACAATAGCAATATAAGCACTAAGCAGTATACCAACAAATGCACAACAGTAATATAAGGATAGAGTTAAAAGAAGTTTACCGAACCAACAATCTCACCCAGAACCGGTTAACACCGGCTCTGATACCACTGTTAGAAGTGGACTCACCACTTGATGGAAGCACAATATATGTAAATAAATAATTACAGCGGGGGAAACGGGTGTTATCACCCTTATAAATTACAGACCGGGAAGAATAACAAAAGCAAATAGATCTAAAGAGGACAATCGGTAATAATAAGTATAAAACGGTAAAATTACTGAATGTCACCGAACAAGGCTCAGATAGCCACAGATCCGGCGTGAGAAGACCTCGACCACAACAGGTCGGCACTCAACTACCGGTTGCACCAACAGATCAAAGTCACCCAAGACCAACTCACGGCCGACCGCCCGATCGGTCAAACAGAAAGCTCACACAGGCTTCTTTCAAGAAGTTCTCTCACGAAAATATCAGAACACTTAGTTTTATCTTGCAACTCACACAGATCAGTGTTGAAGATATTCGACGTTCTGTTACGGCGGAGGACCGCCAATTTTATAATGGTGAGAAATAGGGACGAAGAAGGTAACATTTGATGAAGATGGGAAGTACGCCATGAATGGCGGACGTAACCTCAAAGAAAGGGGAAAGTCGTATATGTTTGAGAGAGAGAGAGAGAGAGAGAGAGAGAGAGAGAGAGAGAGAGATTTCAGAGGCGCAGTCAAGAGAGTGAAAGAGATCAGAGAGGCGCAGCCAAAAAAGAGAATGAGATTAGGGTTTCAGAGGTTTCTCTTATATATGAGAGTCATGGGCTGGGTCAGATTAGGTGGGTCTGGGCTCACTTGAGATCTGTTGGGCCATCCAGATGTTGGGCCTAACCGTGTTGGGTCCCTTAGGCCAATATCTCATCATCAGGGCATGAAATTAAATTATTGAAATTGAAATTCTCAGCATTAAATATTCCTTTCCAACCAAATAAAAAGATTAGTATTGCTTAAATATCAAAATATAATCATCTTCATCTTATCCAAATTTCCAAAAGAAAAACCTAGTGAAGAAAAGATGAAGAATTATTCCATGATGATGATGCTATGTCTATGTGCACTAGTTTTGCTAGCACTTTCTACTCCATCTCTAGGTAATTAATCATCCATGCCTGTCTATATATATTTATATTAATTCATGTTTGTTATTTGTATAGAAATATAATGGATGGGTTGTTTGGTTTGGTAGGGCAACTACCGAAATACTGTCCGGCACTCCCTATTCCGAGGCAAGGCGTATGTGGTTTGGGCGGACAACAGGATTGCATTATGAGCGTTTTGGGGAAATATCCAGCAAGTAAGATGCCCAAAAGTATCAAATGTGTGGATCTTGGCCCTAACAAGAGCTAATGCACTGCTCAAATTATTTGCTGAAAATCGATGTCCTTTCGCTCATCTTCACATAGATTGTGTGTTTATATGCCAAGCCGCTACCTCTTTAATTTAATAATGAATAAATTCATATTTTTTCTCCATCATTTGCAAATGTATTTTGATTTAACTAGACTTATTCGCTCTAACAGCTCCCACCGTCGCATGATAACAAATAGAGTAAGCCTATTTTAAAAAATTCCAATATTTCAGATGCTCAACGTTGAACCATATTATTACTCAATTTAAATATCGATGACGGTTGCTACAATATTATTTTTGGTCCAATTTCATTTTTTTAACTTTTTTTGTGTCCACGATCACATGAAACAACGACATTCTGAGCTCCACTAGTTGAAGTGTGGTTGTATTGGTTGTTTGGCCCCTTGTGGCAATGCTCGCTTTCTGTAGGACTTTTGATCGAATGTTTTCTTACACCGTGTGCATAAGAAACGGCGACAGTTTAGGCTTTGGTAATTTGGAATGTTGTTTGGTCCATTGTAGCAATGCTTGTTCGCTACAGTACCAATTTTTGTCCAATGCTTTATCGATTCATAGCATATGTGGTGTCACAAGTGATGTTTGTGGTGTGCCGCTTTTATCAGTGGGAGTGGAATGGTGTCATTATGAAGTGAATATAAAAATGTGGTGCGCAATAAGAAAAATACAGATCTGTTGAGAAATCAATGCTATAAAAGTAAAGAACACAAAGATTTAACGAGGTTCGGCAATATGCCTACGTCCTCGGGAGGGTGACGGCTCTGTAATTTTATTATCAGATAGAATGAATCTCACTAGGTTACAAGTACAATATATATAGATGTAACCCTATAGTACGTTTTACAAAATTACCCCTCAATGCGATGCACTCCTCTCGCTCACTCCGCTACACTCCAGCATCTGTCCTTTTTTCTGGTATATGAGTCATACCTAACAAAATCAAATGTAAAAACTAGAATGGAAAGAAACTCCTTGTGGTGAATTGTTAGTTGTTGGTCCATCCTTCTTCTGTGGCTGGTGCGATCCTCTCCACTTGGGGGTTCTTTCGACGAAGAGATTGATGCAGTATGGTCAGCGTGGATTGATAGACTTGTGTTTATTTGGAATGAATGATAGGCATGTGCTTGGTACTGGGTGGATGTTCTTTGGATGTATAGATCTGTACTGAGCTCGGTTCTGTGGCCGGTATTAAGGTTTTTTTATGTGTGCTTGTTATGTGCTACTTGTTATATCATGGATCGAATGATGACGTTTAGGTGTGACTATAAAAATGTGGTGGACATTAAAGTATAAACGGGGACAAAAGTTCTCTTTATAATTGTGTCGGTTGTTTGTCTGTTTTGTCTTTTTATGTTTTTATGTATCTTTTGCTATAATATAAATAATATATTTTTATTAATGTAATCTCCCTCATGCATTATCTAACGTCTTTTTAATTTTTTTTTATGTCCAATTTCACATCTTTTCTATATATGTGTCCTTTTTTGTTTTGTTTAGTCAATCTTCTTTTCATCTTTGGAATATTATTTTTTTTATTTTTTTTTTTTTGGGAAAATTTTACCATGAAATGTTCCTCTTTATGTCTTAAAGGTTTGTGATTTTATATTTTTTTGTATTTTCCCTTATTTACTTGAAGTTGAATTTGTATTTTTCAATTATCTTTTTTTCTTCATGTTTCATTGCTATTTCGTTTGTCTCATTAATTAATAATTTTCTATTTGAATACTTATATTCAACTACTAAATTATTTTTAATTCCATAATATTTTCTAGTCAAATAGTCATGATTTCTTTATTTGATTATTAAATAAATATATTTTTTTTTATCTAAGAATAATAGTTCATCAACATCTTATTTTTTCAATTTCAATTAGAAAAAATTGACTAATCTTGCACTTTTTGCCCTCTAGATGTGGGATATGGTCGTAATTTTTTTCTTAAATTAATTTATATATATATATATATGTATATTGGATTATGGTTCTCCAATGTTTCAAGTTGTCCACCAATATTTTGTTGATCAAATTTCATGTGTATTTATTTAAATTTCAATATTTGCTATTTTACTATAAACTTATTAATTGAATAAGAGAATATATATAGTATCTGAAACTTATAAGTTTTCACCATGTCTAAAAATATATAATACTCTATAGTTATTTACAAAATGTTCAGTAAACAAACAGAGCAAACATTCAATGTTGAGCTTTGTATATATGAGTTTAATACTATTCTATATAGTAAGACGGTCATTACAAGCGACTTGTGGTCGCCTATTGAGGTCGCGACCTTTAAATATTTTTATTAATTTACTAATTATAATTAAGTTAATTAATATTTTTTTAGAAAATTTAGAATTTCAATATAATATAAAAATATTTTACTTTACGATAATTTAAAAAATTTATTATTAGAATTAATAAATTAAAAAAATTACATAAAAATATATTTATTCAAATGTTATGTACATTATTTTGTTGTCTACGGCCCCGCCTTTGGCCATTACTTTAACTCAAAGGACCTTGGGTTTGTTGTGATTGACTGCGAATTTGTTGCCTTGCACGAGCTTGTGGCCAATTCATTTTATTAGGAATACGTGTACTTTGGCGTCGACCGGGACGAATTGAGGTACAAAGAGTATCATTGTGGACCAACTGAAAATTTGAAAAAACATAACCTAGGCGACAGCGACAAAGGCATAACTGTGGGACCGGCAGGCATTATTAAATTTTATACTTATATTTTTTACGTAAATTTTTAAATTGATTAATTATTACAAATTTTATAGTAGAAATATTAAATAAGTTAATTATAATTATTAAATTAAAATAATATTTAAATTAATTTACAATTAAATAAAAATTAACAAATTTTGAAAAATATATATATCGGTGGTCACAACCCGAGTCGCGACTACAACTCGCGACCAGGGCCTTTGTCATAAAAATTAAAAAAAATATTTTCATTATTTAAAAAATAATAAAAAAGATTGGTCGCTAGTCATAAAATGATAGTTCAGCGGTACACTTATAATTTTTTTTTTAATTAAAATATAAATGGGCCATAAAAGACCCTTGAAAACGTGTTGGTATCGCATAAGCTTTTAAATCGTTGGGGGCATCAAGTTGAAGATGTTAAGTGCGGGTGTCTCCGTCTTGGGGTTTTGTTGAATAAAAAGAGACCTTTTCATTTAAAATTTTTATTAGTGATATTTATTAATAACTAAAAAGAAAATGAAAGAATCTATAAAGAGAAAATAAAGTACAATAGGGTTTGGGACTATTAATTGTTGGTGTTTTTGTTTTTTGTTTTTTTTAATTGCTTTGGTAGAAAGTTCAAGGATATTTTCAAGAGAGGAATTGGGAATTTTTGAATGCCTTTCATTCTCTAGACTTTGGATTCTTTTCTTCTTTAAATCGTAGTTTTAAAATCGTTCAAATCGTGGTTCTTAAAATACGATTTTAAGGGTCTTTTGTCACAATTAAATTTTTGTAATGTTGTTGTCATTAATGGGATAATGGTCAAAGTTGTAGATCGTTTATTCAAGGGGGAAAGTATATAGAAAGTTTTGGGTAATTGTTACATGATTTAGAATTCAAGAGGAGAAAATGTACTTTACCCTATATATATGTAATATTGAATACGTAGTAAAATATATAAAATATTTGAAAAATACTTTTAAAAAAAAATAAAAGAAAAAAACTCACAACTCACGAATAGAAACACTTAATTCAAGCTCCACTCGTCAAGATGCTAGAATCCGAGTCATGCCCGACTCGTCATCTTGCACCCCTAGGTATGAGTTAGGTTTTCTTGCCTTGAAGCTCATTTCTTGCGGACTTGAATACTATGAATTACTCCTTTACTAGGGTCATTTATCTTACGAGCCGTATTTAATTGTATTTTGACCTAATTAGTCCATCCAAAAAAAATAAAAATCATACTAGTCTTTTGATCGATCCATCTCAAATAAATAAAATTATAAAACCCAAATTTAATACGAATTTTGATTTAGAACCCATTTTTCTACAAATTATTTAAGCTCTTAATTAATAACTTTTTCACATTTTTTTTTGTTTGACAATAAAGTTGTAATTTTATAGATTAGATAAGGATAAAGACTTTTTGCTACAAAATTTGTTTAGTAGTCTGTTTATATGAGCAACTGTCAGGGAAAAAATGTAATTTACGTTCCATGACTTATATTTTTTGTGATTTTGGTACCATTATTTTAGTACGCATGACCAAATTTAGTTCTATAAATTATAAAAATTTGTACTTTTAGTTCCAATCACAAATTTGTTAAATATTTAATAAATCATGTGCAAATCAAATACTCCCTCCATTAAATATTTATGAAATTTGTGATTGAGATTAAAACTTTAAATTTTTAAGATTTGTGGGACGTAAATTATAATTTTCCTTCAACTGTTGAATCCCAAGTACTGCAATAGCTAATTGGATACCCTGCCAAACATCCCATAATTCTGCCGTGATATTTGTTCCTAATCCCAATGAAATTAGAGTTGAGGAAATATTTTAGCATTGATAACTTTAGCCCAAAGATCTTCAGGTTAGCCAATAAATTATATTGTACGGACACTTTGAAAAATTACTCAATGCAATGTTAGAAACGTGTTGGACACGCTTCGGACATGACATAAGTGTGTTCCAAAATATAAAATAATAAAAAAAAAAAGAAACGACGTCAGACACAGCTGTTGGCATGCCCAACACGTTTTGGAGGAGTGTCCATCACATTTTGAACAAGTTTAGGATTTTTTTATAATTTTAAAAAGTTTTGGATTGTCTTTAAAAAAAAAGAGTTTTGCGCTAAATAAAAAAGAAAAAAAATAATTTACTTCTCTCCAACTAAAAATTTTGGGATGAAATTACTAAAAAATCAAGAGTGATCATGATAATTTAACTAATCTGAATTATTAGAAATTTTTTCATTGCATACTTTTTAGTATAAACCGAGTATGTATGTTTTTGAAGTTGCGTATTTTGGTTAAAATTTATAAGAGATGCTTATTATGTATTATCTTGATATTTCATATTGCATAAATTTGCGGAGAAATTTAGAATATATATATATATATATATTATATATAGTCGTGTTTGTGCCGTGTCGTGTCCTAATTTTTTAAAATTTTTCGTGTCGCCTTGCCCATATCATATTGTATCCGTATCGCTGTGTTCGCGCCCATGCATCATAGCCAATAAGTCTCCAAGCCAATTTCATTGTATTTGCTCACTAAGGGTTCTAAGTTTTCTGATTCCCAAACCACATATTTCTTTTGGTTGACAAGCTTGATCCCATTTAACTAAACTTTTTGGCTAGACTCCAATTTATCCCCCTATGTCTTTACGAAATAGCTAAAAACCTCCTTGTGTTTTGTGAATAGGCAAAAAGTCCCCATGTGTTTTAATAAATGCAGCACAAAACCCCCTTTCGTTAGAAATTAACGGAGGGTGGGGCGCACGCGCCTGAAGTGCGATTATGCTTGATTTTTTGCGCATTTTGACCTTTTTTGGTATTTAATTGACTAAAATACCCTTCTATTGTATTTAAAATTACCATAGTCCAAATTGACTCTTTTAAACATTTCTTTCTGTTTCTTCTTTCTAAAAAATTATAAATAGTTTTTGTTTTTAAAATATATTTATATTAGTATCAAAATACCAAAAAAATAGAAAAATTATATTAAATATTATTTTTCAAATTGAGATATTTATATAAATATAAATGTTAAATTTATAAATTAATTTAAATATTTTTAAAAATTATATTGAAAAATATACAAAATAATTAATTAAATATCTAATAATTATTATAATTATTTGAAATTAATCTGAATTAATTAAAACATATATTTAATTAATATAATTAAATTAATTAAAAGAATTCAAAAAGAAAAAAACTGGGGGGCGGCCCCGCACAGACGCCGTCGCCCCCACACAGAACGGGCGACGGCGTCGGTTTGGGCGACGGTGATGCCGTCGGCCCCCACATAGAACGGACGACGGCGACGACGTCGCCCCCAACACAGAAGGGCCCGTCGCCCGTAGTTGGTTTGGGCGACGACGTTTCCATCGCCCAAAACCAGCTTGACTGGGCGACGTCGCCAGACTTAGGGGGGGACGGCGGGGTGGGGGCTGGGGAGGGGGTAGGCGACGGCGGGGTGGGGGCTGGGGAGGGGGTAGGCGGCGGCGGGGTGGGGGAGGTGGGGGAGTAGGGTTGTCTTTTTTCTTTTTTTTTTTAAAAAAAAAAATTATATATAAATAATAATTTTGTTTTTTATAATTTCAAATTATTCATATATAGTATAAATTCAAATTTGTTGAATCCAGACCGTTCATTTTTCTACGATCTAATGATTGAGATTAATCGCTTAGAATCTGATGGTTATTATATACTCAAATGAGATCCAACAATCATAAATAAACAAGTAATAAATAATAAAAAGGGTATAACGGTCAAACGAAAAAAAAGTTGACGCCGTTAAGTCAATTTGACGAAAAGGGGCGATTGAGCTATATTTAATAAAATAGAAGGGGGGTTTTCCGCCTATTTTTAAAACACAAAGGATTTGTTAGCCGAGTTTTTAAAATACAGGGGGATTTTATGAAATTAAGCCAAAAATTTTTTATTTGTAGATTATGATGCATTCCGTAAGAACTTTCTGCGCGTTTCTCTATTTGGTCCAGGGTTTTCTAACGTTAAAAAAAATGATTATTCTCTTTACTATAAATATTTATGATTTACAAATTATTGTAAATTAACACTATCTACCACAATCAGACAAAATCGATGAGCAAACTTAAATTTTGACTAATCAACATTTGTCATGGTTTTATTTATAGCAAATATTTGCCACAGTGTTTAACTGTAGCAACAATTTTGGCTTCGATTGTAAAAACAACGGCTAATAGACGTTACCAAACTGTGGTTAATTTTTTTTGAATTGAAAGCAATGAATTTTATTAATCGAAAGTAAAGTGATTACATACATTCAGTCATGCCGGCTATCAATATCGAACAGAGACCATTACAAACAATCATATTAATAATATCCTAGCTATTACAACAACAAATCATACCTACTATATAGTAGAAACAACATCAATCCACGTAAGGGTTCGAACCCATGACCTCTAAGATCATGGGGCCTCAACTAATAGATGTTACCCAACTATGGTTAATTAGTATCCATAAAAAAAAAAATATTGTTAACTATCATAAGAAATTTTAGATTGTATTATATCAAACATGCAAGAGAAAGCGTGCTTGTTGAATCTCCGTGTCATGTAAGGGTTCGAACCCATGACCTCTAAAATCATGGGGCCTCAACTAATAGATGTTACCTAACTATGGTTAATTAGTATCCATAAAAAAAAAATATTTTTAACTATCATAAGAAATTTTAGATTGTATTTTATCAGACATGCAAGAGAAAGCATGCTTGTTGAATCTCCATATCACGTAAGTGTTCGAACCCATGACCTTTAAGATTATAGGGCCTCAACTAATAGACGTTACCCAACTATGGTTAATTAGTATCCATAAAAAAAAAAATTATTTTTAACTATCATAAGAAATTTTAGATTGTATTTTATCAGACATGCAAGAGAAAGCGTGCTTGTTGAATCTCCGTGTCACTAGTGGAGGTCCTAGGTATTTTTCATACTTGTTAGCTCTAATAAGTTAATTTTAAGGGTGAATTACAATTGACTCTAATGAGATTTGACATAATTATAAATACTCTCTCATTATTTCAAAAATTATAAATGCTTCCTTAGGTTTATAATTTTTAAATGGTTCATTTTGCCCTTGATTTATTTTTAAAATTGTACGAAAATCAACCGACGCAAATTACATTACTGCTCCTCTGTGTAAAAAATATAAGAAATTTCTCCCTGTGCATTTTTGTCCAAAAAACTATAGAAAAATTTAAAAAATAATTCAATTTGGATAAGGGTATTTTGGTCAGATCACCAATAAAAATGGATGAAATGGATTATTTGTTAGACAGCTACAAACCTCAGTGGGGTATTTGTAATTTTTTAAACAAAGGGGGCCCATAATTATGCCTAATCTCACACTACAAAAAATATGATATTTAACCATGGCTAACTGCAATGGTTAATACTAAATAGCCGTAGTGAATAGTCATTGACCAAAGCCATGCAACGATTGTCGGCCATGGTTTTACGATGATGGCTAAAACATTTGCCCTGACTAAAAGTCATGACAAATATTTTTACCACGGCTCTTAGCCGTGTCAAATAAATTTTTCATGATCGAAAAATTAGTTTTTGTATCGATTTTTTTTAAGCGTGATTAATAATAATTATTACCACGGTTTTTTTAGCTATAATCATTAAAAATATAACTAATAGTAATTTTTTTCTTGTATAAGGAGAGGTAATTGTAATTCACCCTAATTTTAATGTCATAAGAATGTCAATAGAACCATTCTTGAGTTGAGATGGCATCAATTCTCCGCTGAAGATTGTGGAAAATTGTTACTCAAATCATGTCTGGTCGAATCAAATCAATTAAACAACAAGTTTGTTGCACTTGTTATGTGATTGATTATGTTTCTTAAACTATACAACAATCACATAATAAGTGTATTACACTTATCATACAATAACTGCTTAATCCAATCTGAGCTTAAATCACCCATCAGTGATAGGGTCATAAAGTGCAAGTTGAATATCATTCTCTTCTGGGCATCCTCCTACACGTACATAATAACAAACTTTATACGCTCCGATTCTTGCCTATTGCACCCCTAGCTCCTCGTGCCCTTCCTACATCGATTCTACGACTAGAACACGGTTTTTAAAAGAAATAATTATATTTATACCCCTTCACCTATTGTCTTTTTATGCAATTCATCTCTATTTTTTGAAAAAATTACAGAAATTACCAATGACAGCCTTTAAAACCCAAAAATGCCCATATTGAGTGGATCAATTTTAATATAATTTCTAAGGACAAAAATGCCTTCAGAGGTGTTTCTGTAATTACCAAAAGGTAGAGGGGGTGTCAAAGTAATATTTATAGAGATGAGTATTACGACCCCATATATATTTTATATTATCTATATTAATTTTTAATTTAAGTTTAAATTATTTTATTAATTTTTTTAATTGAATGTTTCTATAAAATTACACTTTTTAATAATTAAATTATTTCATTAATATATTAATAAAAGTTAGTTACTAGATTATAAATTTAAATTAAAAAATTATGTACAACTTATTTTAAATTTTTAAAATTAAAAGATTATTTATCCTCTAATTTTATTTATAACTAATTTTTATTAAAATTAATAAATTATACATATATATATATTTATACATATATAAATATTTAGATATGTATATATTTATAACATATATATTTATGTCTATATTTATCATTTATACATACATACTAATTAGATGATCGGAGAAGGCAAAGGCGGGTGAAGACGCAAGATGGGTTGGTGCAAGCAGGGAGGCGAAAGGGAGGACGAAAGCTAGGCGAGGGCACAGGCGGGGGCTAGGGGAGGGGGTTAGGAAAGAAGGAATAATTTTTTAAAAAATATTTGAATAAATTAAGATCCTGGAGCTTATAAAATATCACTAATGATAATTTTATAATAAATATTACCAAATTGAAGAAATTTCATAAAATATTAAAATTAAATTAAACACTCATTATTAATTTTTGTAAAGTGGTTTATAATAAGCTCTTAATATTTTTATTTTTAAATTTTATAAATTCCTATTTTAAAATATTTATTGAACACTTTTTAATATTTTATAAGTTCTCAAACAACGCCATTCTTTTCAAAGAAATGTGTCATCCCAGAAAAACGAATTGTAGTTATGAACTAAACCTAACCCTACCCATTAGAGTGGCCAACTTCAATTAACAAGTAACAACAGTCAACACACTTTTGAGTCTCATAATTAAAAAGTTATGTATTTTATTGTTAATATTATAAGTGTGGTATACTTAAAATGTGATTAGATATTCTCTCTTTCAACTATATATCATCACATAAGAAGAGTATTTATACTCGTTGCGAAATTAGTTTAAATTTGGACAAACTGGCTTACACTAGAAATTTTTTGGAGCAGAGGTTTGGATAAAAACAACTATGTTTGTTTTATTTTCAGTCCATCTTCGAGATGGGCCGAAACATGACTAATGTTTGCGCTTGATTCGGGACACCTTAACTAGGTATTTTTAGCTCATTGTGGCCTGTTTTTCAAATAAAACAATACATATCAATATATATACAATTATAAATACATATAAAAATACATGATTTGACAATGAACAATGAATTTTGATAATACATATACATATGTATATATATATATATATAATATCAATTGTAGTGTAAATACATATAAAAGAGACATATATAATTGATAATGAACAGTAAATTTTGTCTCTCAAGAAACAAAATCGAACATACAAGACCTATTTTACACTATTTTTAACATATCTTATTTATTTCTGTTTTTCTCTCTTCATCTTCACAAAATAAAAGAAAACACTCCAAAAATAAAAACAAACAAAGTGAAGGGGTTTCTAGCCGTGTAATTTCATAGGATAATGGAAAAGATGTGTCATAAACATAAAGTGGTGGTTTTGACACCACTGCATCAATTTTATTTTTAATTATAAAAAATATCCTTCAATATAAATATCACACTAGGGCAGGTAAGATATGCTATATTCACTTTTAGACACGTAACTTAATCTATTCATGTACTTTAATTTTTACATGGAATACGTGTCAATCAGATATTAATGTAATAAAAGCAAGTGTGATAGAAGACGTTCACCATCTATAAATACTTCTGCTTCACTAATCTCACAAAAAGAAAGAAAGAAGGAAAACTGTCTCCTAGAGAGGAAGAAGTGATGGCGACGAAAAGCAAAATAAGAGTGGGGAGGATGAAGTTGGGGTCGGAGGGAATGGAAGTGTCGACACAGGGACTGGGCTGCATGAGCATGTCGTCCTTCTACGGGCTGCCAAAGCCCGAGCCTGAGATGATAGCCGTCATCCACCACGCGGTCAATTCGGGCGTCACCTTCCTCGACACCTCCGACGTTTACGGCCCCCACACCAACGAGATACTCATCGGCAAGGTATGATATATGTTTACGTCTTTAGTTATACTGTTGTTTGTGTCTGCATGTTTATGTGCATATATTGTTGTATGTAGTTTATGTGAAACAAGTTGTAATTACTAAAATTAATTAGAAAATATTTATGAAAATATCTTTAAAATAAATGAAATTTTTTTCTAGTGCATATACAAGATAACATCAACTCGTATAATTTGATGAAAAAAATACAAATTTTTGTGGAACTTCTTTTTATTTATTTTTATATGGAGGGAATTTTAATTAAATTCTAGTGAGTGAATCGAATAGACCTATTAAAGTTTTTTTTAAGTGATAAGTTGTGTTTGGGTAAATTTATTTAGGATGTCTTAAAACTCATTTATTA
This sequence comes from Sesamum alatum, assembly GCA_034509735.1. NCBI lineage: Eukaryota > Viridiplantae > Streptophyta > Magnoliopsida > Lamiales > Pedaliaceae > Sesamum > Sesamum alatum. The sequence continues at coordinate 28,715,602 of JACGWO010000006.1, forward strand.
TGGGTATTTGTAATAACTTCTGATTTTGTGGTAAGAAAAAGTTATAGAGAAAATTATATATTAAGCAGTAGCAAATGTTGTAAGTATTTGAAGACAAAGTGAAAATTGAAAAAAAAAAGAAGTTAAAGTTGAAGTGTTTAAAAATATAACTTCACATATACTTACAATTTCATAAAGAAGATGTAGAATTTTGACAGAGAGCTGCTTACAACTTTTGGCTTAAATCAGTTTAATTTCAGCAATCAAAAGTAGAAGTTGTAAACACAAATCACTCTATTCAGCTTATTTTCAGCAATAAATTGATAAATTCTTATTTTAAACCGTTGCAAACACCCTCATTATAAGATATTTTTAGAGCTTGTAAGATATTGAGTCTTATTTAAAAGAAAGAGGATGTTTTTAAAGTAGTTGGATAAAAAAGTATATATATGTTATACTATGTTAATAATTATAACTTTGTAATCAATATGATCAAAATTGAAAAAATTTATTAAAAATTTAAAATTAAATTGGGATCTCTTTATTCTTTTTCAACGAGTATGTCTAATAAACTCCAAAACATCTTATAAGATATGTTAAATATTTTCCTTGTTGCTTTTCACGTACCCTAATTATTTTTTCATTTGATACTATTATTTTAAATTTTTAAAAGAAAATATATTCCTAAAATTTAAAAACATTCTGCCAAAAATCCAATATTAATTTTAACCCTAATATTTTGATGGTATATTTTTATTTGGAATCTGTAATATAGACAGTATTGTCTCTATATAGGCTCTAAAGGGAGGAATGAGAGAGACAGTGGAACTGGCGTCAAAATGCGGAGTCAACGTTGAGAACGGGAAGTTAAACGTAGTCAACGATCCAGCCTACATTCGAGCCTGTTGCGAAGCCAGTTTGAAGCGGCTCGGCGTCGACTGCATTGATCTCTATTACCTGCACCGCATTGACACAACTCTGCCTATTGAAGTCGCGGTTAGTTTTGGACGGTGTGGATTTTTTGTTACACTTTTATGTTACAGAAAATTTTTATTCGAATTAAGTTTAGTTGAATTAAATCAATCACAAAGCAAGTATGATATACTTTTTATACGATTGATTACTTTTTTTAAATTGTACATCAATCAAACGACAAGTGTATTATACTATGATTGGTTCAAGTTTAATCGAATTAAATCTGATTTAGAATTTTCCTTCATGTAACACATGGCCGTCATACTAAATGTGATTGACACATGCTTTTTCTAAAAAACATATTTGAAATATATAATTCAATTAAAATATTAATATAAAAGTGGGACTAAGTACCATACAAGTATGAGTGTGACATTAATATATAACATAGATATATGTGATAAAAGATCTTTCACTAATTTATGAAATTGGATAAAGAATTGCACTGCAATAAAAGATAATATTAGTGATTGGAATATTTAAGTGGCAATTTTTAAATTGATACTAAAAATGTATATTTAGTGAAAATAATTCTAGTTTTGTATAAATATTATCATTAGTGACTACAATCATAAAGTTGTTATAAATAAGCGTATAGTAAATATTTATAGTGGTTACAGTTATTTATTGTTATTAGTTGTTATTATACATGTGTTATTAATTATTATACACGTAAGTTTTTTTTTTTTTTTTTGGTCACTAGTTATTGCTCTGTGATGACTTTCATGCAAATCCTATCACCATTTTACACATTTATAGAGCTACGAATTATTTATGCACAATTTTTGTTAATAATAATTATATTGCAACAGTATCAAAATTATCGTTACTTAATTCGTATCTCTAGTGACAATATTTCATTAATTTTATTTTTTGTTATAGTGTAATTTAGTTGCACCATCGTCCTATTTATAGTACTTTTCTTATTGTTTGGAACCTCTTTTTTGCAAAAGGTGGGAGAACTCAAAAAGCTAGTGGAAGAACGAAAAATAAAGTATATTGGTCTATCTGAAGCCTCAACTTCGACAATCAAAAGAGCGCATGTCGTTCATCCAATAACAGCAATACAATTAGAGTGGAATTTGTGGATAAGAGATGCAGAGGAAGAAGTAATTCCTACTTGCAGGTTTGACAAGTACTCTCTTAATATATATTCCGTAAACTAGGAAGCGATGTGAAATTAAAAAGAAAAAAAATAGTGTTGAAATCATGGTTTAGTCGAATCAAATTAGTTACGTATCAAATATAATTATACTTGTCATGTGACTGGTCATTCTCTATAAGATGTATACTAATTATATAATAAATTGATTTTATTTGTCATGTAATAAATTTAGGTATGTTGCTGAGTTTGGATTATAATTCACAGTGCTTTGATGTCTTTTCAGAGAACTTGGCATTGGAATTGTAGTCTATAGTCCTCTTGGAAAGGGATTCTTCACGTCGGGTGCAAAGGCGGTCGAGAACTTACATAAAAATGATTTTCGAAAGGTTGGGATTCCATCCTTACTATATTAAAAATAGTTAACTTACTAATACCTACTCCAATTTAATAATACTGATAAAAAAAAAAATAAAGTGACGATATTGATACTACTACCAATTATATGTATTTTAAGGATATAAAGCTCTTATTTTGTCACGGTAATGTGTTTCATAATTTTAATGGTGAAAATTATTTTATAAAATTTATCTTTATTAAAAATTAGTGACAAAAATTCTGGATAAAATTGTCACTTCTTATTTTTTACTTTGTTCTTACACACAAAACACACTTATGTACGTGTCTCTACTTAAGGGGCAAAAACGTAATTTTAGTTCTGTAACTTTAGGGAGTGGTATTTTTTGTCCAACACGAATTAATTTTTATAATTTAATCATGTAACTTTAAAATTTTTGACAATTTTAATCCTTTTCCGGTCAATCTTGCTGAAAAATTGCATGTGACTTGCACGACCCATTGGGGGTTCCAACCATTAAATTCGGGATTCCGGCCATAGTGCAGCAGTTGTAATGTGAAGGAAAAGGTTGGCCGGAAAATGACTAAAACTGTCAAAATTGGCTGGAAAAGGAATTCCAAATATAAATGGGTCATGTGCATGTCACATATAATTTTTCAGCCAAAGTAGCCAAAAAATGACTAAAATTACAAAAAATTTAAAATTATAGGACTAAATTACGAAATCAAATCGTCCAAAATTAAAAAAACACCACCCCGAAATTACAAGACTAAACTTGCATTCTTCCCCTCTACTTAAATACAACACTTGCTCTTGATCGATGGAGATAAGCGATTCACATATCTTTTGATCGAAATATTTTATTAAAATTTAATACGATGAAAATCGACGGTTAATATTTTCCTTTGGACGTGCCCTTGCAGTCTATCCCAAGGTTTCAACCCGAGAATTTGGAGCATAACCACAAGTTGTTTGAACGGGTTAAAGATATGGCGACCCGCAAGGGATGCACGTCGTCGCAGCTTGCTTTGGCGTGGGTCCATCAACAAGGAAACGATGTGTGTCCAATTCCGGGTACGACCCGGATCCATAACCTGGAGCAGAACATTGGAGCTTTAGCCGTGAAGCTGACGCCGGAAGAGATGGCTGAGCTTGATGATATTGCTTCGTTGGTGAAGGGAGATAGGTTTGGCCCTGAAATGGCAACATGGCGCCATGAGGAAACTCCTCCCTTGTCTTCTTGGAAAGTATAACTAAAGCATCTATAAATAAATTTTCGTTTTACTGAATTTATGGAAACAAGAAAATATTACACATAAATTTTTTGAATTGATTTGAGAATTTATGGTGCGAATTCTTTACTTGAAACCTCTGATTCTTCACTTCAAAAACACGATCTTTGACTTCGGTAATTTCGGATATGAAACTTGATGTTTGATCTCCTTCGACATTGACTTTAACTTTAAATAATGTTAATTTGCGGGTCGTTGACTTGTACCCGAATTAAACGCTATAAGGTTTGAGATGTTCTTCTTGAACTTGAATATTTCTTGGTGGTTTTGAGACTTTAAGCTTTCGCCAAGGTGGAATTCTTTCTTGATAACGTTAATTCGCGAGTCTTTTGACTTCTTCTTAAATTGAATGTTGACTTTGAACGACTTCCGCGACGAATGCCTTGATTCTTGTCTTGAACGCCGTGGATCTTCCTTGATTTACACTTGAGAGGATTTGGGGACTCTCTTGCATGTGTCTTCACTTGTCTTCAATTGTGTGTGCTTTTAATGAGCTCCGGGGACCTTTTATATAGCTGTCAAAGAGGTAGAGTCGTGGTGAACTTAAACACCTTTTTGTATTATCTCTTTATAATTTAATTTAAAAAGATAAATACACTAAGTATTTGGCAAGATATGATTGGTCAATTTTGACATTATTTCTTTAATATTTGTATTTTTTAAAGAGATAAATATCAAAATTATTTGTCTCATTTTGATTGGAGCGTGAAATTTTATTTGTTTACAAATGCCCCATTGAGACTTGTTCACGAGCATCTATTGCAACGAAGTGGAGTGAACATGTCTCGAAATTGATTCTTTTTCATATGTTGTTCTTCTTATTTTTTGTAACATGTGACTGGACTTGAAAACATAGTTCAAGCTGCCTATGTACCTCTGTGGGATGATCAAGTCATAACATAGTTCACTTAAATTATTCTCATATCAAGGAGTCTTCAAACTTCACTTTGTAAATAATTTATACTCATATCAAGGAGTTCTTGACTTGAACTTATTTGAATTTGTTGATAGTTTATTCTCAAATCAAGGAGTTTTCAACTTGAATTTGTAGATAATTTATACTCATATCAAGGAGTTCTTCAAGTAATTTTGTAGATAGTTTATACTCGTGTCAAGGAGTTCTTCAACTTAAATTTGTAGATAGTTTATACTCATATCAAGGAGTTCTTCAAGTAAATTTGTAGATAGTTTATACTCGTATCAAGGAGTATTGATTTTTTTTTTTTTTTATATTAGATAGTTTATGCTCATATCCAGGAACATTGAGAATTTTCTTCTTTTTTTTTGACATTAGATAGTTTATGCTCATATCCAGGAGCATTGACTTTTTTTTTTAGATATTAGATAGTTTATGCTCATATCCAAGAGCATTGAAAATTTTCATGGTGTTGCATCATCCTCATTGATATTATTTGAGTATTCATCTTCTTTGCAATTGAAGATCATTTCAATTCCATGTGCTGCTAGCTCTTCAAAAGTTTTTGGTTTTATTACTTGAAGAATATAGCAAATTCCCAATGCATTCCTTGGATACATATTTTCATTTGATAAAGTCTCGGACAATCGATTTTTGCAATTAATGCTCAAATTTTTCCAGCGATTGATATAATCGATGACGGGCTCTTCCATCCACTGGTGTGAGTTCGCTAGCTCGATCATGCTGACTGTTCTTCCGGTACTCTAAAAACGACTGGAAAATTCTTGTTCTAATTGTCCCCAACTGTCAACTGAGTTGGCTTCCAAGTCGGTGTACCAATCAAATGTATTTTCTTTCAAAGATCGAACAAATTGTTTGATGAGGTGATCCCTATATATTCCAACTTTGTTGCACGTTTCTACGGAGTGAGTCATGTGTTGCTTAGGATTGCCATCAAATTGCTAGAACTTGGGAGGTTGATAGCCGATTGGCATCTTCAGGTGATCAATTTTTTGAGTGTATGGCTTTGTGTAAGTAAAGGATTACCTTGAGGTTCCCTCGATCTTGCTTCTAATAGTTCCTTCAATGAATTTTTTGAGTCGGTCCACTGGAATCAGTCCATCAGATGAGATCTAAAGCTCTTTTGCAGGCTTATCCTTCTCGGTATAATGCTGCTTTGTTGATGCCTCTTCTACATCGTGAGCCTTAATTTGTTTCACCCTGATATGGCTTGTGTCAACGTCATCTGGCTTGTTGATCAACCTAGCAAATAGGGCATCTTGCTCTTGGACGTGCTTTGTGAGTCTTGCGGTGGCTCCTGTCAGACTTGCAATTTGTTCTTCTACAGTTATAGCATTCGTCACCATGACTGAAGCCACATTTGTTGGGAAGGAGTAGCTACACACGAAGCGAGGAGAGGACAGAGGAGATCTGTTTTCGTCATCTTCACTTGCATGGCTAGGTACGTCGATGTCTTTCTGAACAGACTCAATGGGAGGAGCACCAATACTCTTGGTACTAGAACTTGAAGACTTCGCTGTGGTGAGTTTGGAATTCACCGTCTTCATAGCTTTTCCTTGAGTATCCATCCAAATACTTCAAACCTTGATGAAGGGAAGAGATGAGAGGTAGAGAGGTCCCACCAGGCGTGACAAAATTTGTGAACAGGTTTTCGTGTTCCTGAATTTATCAAAATAAGAAAATATTACAAATCAATTTGAATTGATTTGAGTATTTGTGGGTGCGAAATCTCTACTTGAAACCTCTGATTCTTCACTTCAAAAAAGCGATCTTTGACTTCGGCAATTTCGGAGGTGAAACTTGATGTTTGATCTCCTTCGATGTTGACTTTAACTTTGGATAACGTTAATTCAGGGGTCGTTGACTTGTTCCCGGATTAAACGCTATAAGGTTTGAGATGTTCTTCTTGAACTTGAATATTTTTTGGTGGTTTTGAGGCTTTAATCTTTCGCCAAGGTGGAATTGCTTCTTGATAATGTTAATTCGCAGGTCTTTTGACTTCTTCTCGAATTGAAACGTTGACTTTGGATAACTTCCGTGACGAACACCTTGATTCTTGACTTGAACGTCGTGGATCTTCCTTGATTTATACTTGAGAGGATTTGAGGACTCTCTTGCTTGTGTCTTCACTTATCTTCAATTGTGTGTGCTTTGAATGAGTTCCGAGGACCCATTTATATAGCTGTTAAAGAGGCAGAGTCGTGGTGAACTTAAACACCTTTTTGTATTATCTCTTTATAATTTAATTTAAAAAGAAAAATATACTAAATATTTGGCAAGATATGATTGGTCAATTTTGATATTTATCTCTTTAGAAAATACAAAATTATTTGTCTCAATTTGATTGGAGCGTAAAATTTTGTTTGTCTACATCATCAAAATAAAGATTTTAGTTTGGAGAAATAAATAATAGTGTGTTGTGCGTATGGACTAAATTTTGATGTGTTTCGTTGGAACTATGGAAAATATTTCGATTTTAGTTTATTGAAAATTCGAATAAAGGGTTCTCTGAATCATAATTTTCGATTTCGTTAAGATATTTATTTTCTTAATGAAAGTCTTATATGGTTTGCGAGCTTTTCTGTGACCGGCTTAAATTATGTTTTGGATATGTTTTCTAGTATGCCTAGGTTGATTCGATCACTACATAATTGATTATAAATTATTTAATTAAAGTTATTAATACCTGATTTATAAAATTAGCTAATGGGGAATAATCGATAATAGGAAAAGAATAATTGTGGTGAGATTAAAATTAATAAATTATAGCTTTTTATGAAAATGCGGTTTCAGTAAAATTTAATTCCAAAAATGATCTATGCGATGAATCAATATTATTGATGCAAATCAGGGTCCAGCAGCACCACGAGGACCGAAAAATCTTCAAGAAAATTCTAAGATTGAGGGGGACTAATCTGCAAGGGGGGTTAGCATCTCTGATGTTTAAGTCAGTGATACTCTTAAAGTAAAAAAAAATTAAAAAAAGTGAGAATAATGATGAGATGTGAGTGTATGATATGATAACTTGAGTAAAATAAATTTAAAATAGCTTAAGAATCGAGAGAGAGAGTGAATATAGAACTTGCAAAGTGAGATATGTAGGAGAGATGTTAATTGACAAATAACTGCATGATGCCTCTAGTTATAGGCCTTGTAAAGCAGGATTCATAGAGTAGTTAGAGCGAATCCGATGCCATTGGGACAGCTACATGTGTTAGCTAGATAACAGAAAGAGAATAACAGGATTTGGATTTATCTTGAAGGGGTTATGCTCTTTTGACTGAATCTTGCCCAGTCTGTCCAAGTCTTATAAAAATCTATTACTGGTTGATTAACAGCCCAATTGCCATCAACTTACTAGGAGCTAGCTGGAGATATTTTAGTATGATGTGTCTCCATGTGTCAACAATTTATATGACGTGTCTGCCTAGTTATATGCTGACATGTCCGGCTGAAATGAATTTATTTGTTGGGTCTGCTAGTTTAGACTAGATATAAAACAATTTTGTTGGGCCTTACCTCCCTGCTCATGGGCCAGTTGGTTATAACTTGCTAGGCTAGTTGATGCTCATATGCTTCGGGCTTGTATGGAAAAATGTCTGAGAGGGTATAAAATATACACAACATGGTCTAAAAATGAACAAGAACGAAAAATGTTTAAAAATGTAATATTAAAAAATAAAATAAATTTAAATATTTTTTAGTGCACAGATGTTATGAAAAATAATTAATATTACAATTTAAAATATTTAAAATTTATCTAATAAATTTATTTACTTTTAGTTGTTATTTTATAATCTTTTACCTTACGGACAAAATGCTTAATAACATGTTAGTTTTTAGGGTAAATTTCATTTACCTTCCTTGAGGTTTGGCATAATTATAAATACCCCTCGTTGTTTGAAAAATTACAAATACCCCTCTGAGATTTGTAACCGTCTAACAAATAGCCAATTTTCATCAATTGTTATGGATGAACTGACCAAAATGCCTTATGCACTGAATTATTTTTATTTAGTTCTTAAAAATATTTTGGACTACAATGTGCAGGGAGAGGTTTCTTAAGTTTTTTACACAAAGGAGCAATAATACAAGTTGCCTTGGTCAATTTTTTTTACAATCTTAATAAAAAAATCAAGGGCAAAATGGTCAATTTCAGGCTTTTGGTTAAAACTTACAAACCTCAGGGGGGTATTTGTAAATTTTCAAACAACAAGGGGGTATTTGTAATTGTGCCAAATCTCAGGGGAGGTAGATGTAATTTACCCTAATTTTTATGAAATTCTATATAAACTTAATATATATATATATATATATATAATTTTTAAAAAATATATATAGTTATACTTCGCGCGCTACGCGCGTGCTAAAAAAATATTTAGAGGGGCTGAATATTAAATTATACTTAACTGGAGAAAAATCCCCTCTTCACATTCAAAAGAATCCATAAAGCTAAGCTAAATTCCGGCTTAATTAACCATAGGAAAAAAAATAATAATTGTAAACATAAAATATTAAATAATTTATTAATGATTTTTATGAGATTCTACATAAAGTTAATATATATTTAAAATAAGGATAATTTCACTTTTGCTACCTCAAGTATACCTCAATTTCACCTTTGATACCCCATGTTTCTAAATTATCAGAGTTGGTACCCAACGTTTGTATTTTTACTCCACCTCGGTACCTTCTGTTAGGTTGACTGTTAAAACAAACGATCAACCCAAATTTGGAGGAAAAATTAGGGTTTTTTTGTCTATTTAAGGGTATATTTGGCCGTCATTCATTTATCACAAAAAATAGTGTTGAAATAATTGAATTGAGAACATTAATGTAGAATATTTGCTATTATTTATCATTAATTTTTTATTTTAATTTATTGTTTACCCTGAATTAAAAACAAAAATTAATAATAATAATAGCAAATATTCCACATAAATATTCTTAATTCAATTATTTCAACATTGTTTTGTGTTATGAGTGAAATGACAACCAATATACCCTTAAATAGACAAAAAAATCTCTATAATTTTGCCAAAATTGGGTTGTCTGTTAGTTTTGGCGGTCAACCTAACGGAGGTTGACCGTTATTTAATTAATGATAAATAATAAATTTAAAGAAAAAATTAATGATACATAATAGCAAATATTCAACATAAATATTCTCAATTCAGTTGTTCCACATAAATGGGTTCACCATTATTTAATTAATGGTAAATAATAAATTAAAAGCAAAAAATAATGATTAATAATAGCAAATATTCCATATAAATATTCTCAATTCAATTATTTCAACACTATTTTGTGTGATGAGTGAAATGGCATCCAAACATACCCTTAAATAGACAAAAGACCTCAATTTTTTCTCCAAAATTGGGTTAACCATTAGTTTTAACGGTCAACTTAACGGAGGGTACTCAGGTCGAGTAAAAATGCAAACGTTGGGTACCAACTTTGATGACTTGAAAACATGATGTATCAAAAATAAAATAAAAGTATACCTGGAATACTAAAAGTGAAATTATCCCTTTAAAATAAATTATACCTCACGCGTTGTGCGCATTGTATTAGTTAATAAAAAAAAAGGCAAACATGCCCATAGTATTAGATTATACGTACTTAGTTAACCATAGGATAAAGAAATAATTGATATCCATGTGATGGGAATTAGTTAATTTGCATAAGTCCAAAATTACCCGAGAAAAGTTAAAAAAATAATCTTAATATAATCTTATAGATCTCATAATCATTTTAAATTCACGAAATTATGTCTTATAATCTGTTGGTTTTGATCCACACATATTCGAATCCCTCGAATAATGTTTCCCCCACCCTCTTATTTAAAAATCCCTTCGTCTCAAATAATCACCACATATCCTCTTTCTTCTCTTCTTGAATCCACACTCCAACTAGAGATAAAAAGAGTGGAAGAAGCAATGGCGACGACGACGGAGAGCCAAACAAGCGTGGGGAGGATGAAGCTGGGGTCCCAGGGCCTGGAAGTGTCGACTCAGGGACTGGGTTGCATGAGCATGTCCTCCTTCTATGGGCACCCGAAGCCCGAGCCCGAGATGATAGAGGTCATCCACCATGCCATCAACTCTGGCGTCACCTTCCTCGACACCTCCGACGTTTATGGGCCCCACACCAATGAGATACTCATCGGGAAGGCATGATTTTTCTTTTTTCTTTTTTTTTTTTAAAATAATGTTAGTTTTGGAACTTAATTGCAACTCATTTTTGTATAAGTAGTTATAAAATTGTGGATTCAAATGTCATAATTAATCATTTTTTGAAAAATTAATTTTTGCAAAATGAGTTCTCTCATAGTTATAATGAATTAGCTTATAATCAATTATGCAGCTATGGGCTAAACTACACCTTAAGATGGTGTCGGAGTGAACTTATATATATATATATATATATAAAAGTTTGAATAACTTATAAGATTCAAAAATTAAAAGATTAGAGCACATAAGTTCCTTTAGAAAAAAAGAAAATTAGGAATATTGCATAATAAAAGAGTTAATTGCACTTAGACCCCTTTGAAAATATAAAATTAGATTTTCTTTTAAAAAAATTTAAAATTACACTTACCCCCCTCCAAAAATTCTTCATTTACACCTGACCCTTTCGTTAGGGTTTGGACAAAAAAAGATGACATAAACAAAAAGAATTAGATAATTTTTAACGTTATGCCTCATTTAACATTTTTATATATATTTGTTTACTTATAAGGGAATAAATATGATATATATGGTTAAAATCATTACGATTTTTCTCTTATAAATACAAAATTATTATATTAAAATATTAAATAAGAGATAAAATGAAAGTTTATGTAATTCTTTGCTCATGTCAACATTTTTCGTCCAAATCCTAATGAAATAGGGTCAACTATAATCGGAGAATTTCTAGGGGGTGTAAGTATAATTTCAAAACTCTTTTACGAAAAAGTATAATTTTGTATTTTTAAAGAGAATTTTAAGTGTAATTAACCCTAAAAAAATAGAATGTGAATCTTAATATTTTGATAGTATTCTAATTTTTTTTTTCTTGCGAAATCGTCTAATATAGACAGTATTGTCTCTATATAGGCTCTAAAGGGAGGGATGAGAGAGAAAGTCGAACTGGCGACAAAATGCGGAGTCAACTTTGAAAACGGGAAGTTAAACATAGTCAACGATCCAGCCTACATTCGAGCCTGTTGCGAAGCCAGTTTGAAGCGGCTCGGCGTCGACTACATTGATCTCTATTACCTGCACCGCATCGACACAACTCTGCCTATTGAAGTCGCGGTTAGATTTTTCGGATCTTTTATCATATTTTCGTGTCATATATTTTTTCAAATTATTTATTTTTAATGACATTTATGTATAATTTTTTGTCGCTCATTTTTTATTTGTGACGATTTTTACGCAAATATTATCACCATTGAAATTAAGAATAGTTCATTTAAAATAAATCCTACTGGTCTATAACGTGTCGATTCTATTAACGACAAAACATTAAGTGTTGAAATCGAAATTGTCACTATATATGTGTTATGTGGCGGAACTTCATTTTCTCATGTAATGGTTTATTATATTTATACCTCTTGATCTATAGTCTATTTATATAAATCACCCATGTCTTTTGCATAATTACAGAAACCATCCTAAATAGCCAAAAAATATGGATAGTTTGTGTAATAATATCGATAATTTTAAGGGATGTAAGTGTAATAATCTAAACCATAGGGGTGGTTTGTGTAAATGATGCTTACATTTCTAATGAGTGTATGTGTAATTATTCAACAGACAATAGTAGTATGTGTAAATTGATCACAGATTAAAAAGTGTAAATATAATTACCCTAGTTTTAATTATGACAATATATTATGTAAAAGTTGTCGCTAATATTAATTAGTGATATAAAAGTTATGCATAAATTATACACAATTTTTTCATTAATAATTATATTATAATAAGATCAAAATTACTGTTATGTTATTCAATGTACATCTTTTGTGACAATTTTGAAAAAAATACCACTAATATTTTATCATTAATATTAATTTTCGTTATAGTGTAGTTCGGTTGTACCATATTCATATTTTTTTGTAGTTTCTTTATAAATTTGAAGGTTCTTTTTTTTTTTTTTTTTTTTTCTTTTGGCGAAAGGTGGGAGAACTAAAAAAGCTAGTAGAAGAAGGAAAAATAAAGTACATTGGTCTATCTGAGGCCTCAGCTTCGACAATCAGAAGAGCACATGCCGTTCATCCAATAACAGCAATACAATTAGAGTGGTCTATGTGGATAAGAGATGCAGAGGAACAAGTAATTCCTACTTGCAGGTCTGACAAAGCCTCTCCTGATACATATCGTAAGCTAGGAAGCAACGTGAAATTAGGGAATTTTTTTTATTCAAATTAAGTTTGATCGAATCAAATCAATCATACATTAAATATAGTTACACTTACTATATAATTGGTTTTTCATACATAAAATTTGTCTGGCCAAACTGAATTTAGGCTATAATTCCCTGTGGAATTGTTGTATTTTCAGAGAACTAGGCATTGGAATTGTAGCGTACGGTCCTCTTGCAAAGGGATTCTTGTCATCGGGTGCAAAGGTGGTCGAGAACATGCCTGAAACTGATTATCGAAAGGTTGGCATTCCATCCTTACTATGGTAAAAATAGTTTACTTACTACACCATAGTCCTGCTTAATATTAGCGACGAAATATTAAGTGACAGGTTTTTAATATTACCAATAATTACGTGCATTTTACAGGATAAGAATTTTTTATTTGTCTATAGTAATTTTCATAATTTTAATAGTAACAATCGATTTGTAAAAATTGTTGCGAGTAAAAATTAGTGACAGAAAAATTGCAGTTAAAAGTGTCGCATCTTGTTTTTTACTGTGTTCTTACGCACAAGAAAGACACTTATAGATATATGTCTTTACTTGAATATAACGCATGATCTTGATGATAAAATTATACTTTTAGTCCCATGGTAAAAACTTGACACATTTAGTCCATATTCAAGTTTTCATCAAAAGAATAGACGATAAGAACACGTCCAATACTCGTGTACTTTAGTTTGACTTCTCACACTATTGATGGTCGCGCGCATTGCACGTCTTCTTGCCGTTTCTTTTTTTTTTTAATGAAAACTTAGACATGGGACTAAATGTGTCAGATTTTTTCAATTTTAGAACCATATTGAAAATTCCATAAAGCAGAGAAGTTTTTCATTTTTCGAACCATTTTGAAATTCCGTAAACCAAGGGATTATAAATATTGATCCCCTATCCTATGTGATTAAAAGTGTAATTCCGTTGATCTTGATTAATCAAAAAAAAATTGATTAAAATTTTATAGATGATGATCAACTGTTCATATATTCCATCACGTGACTTTTGCTACGTTTCCTTGCAGTCTATCCCATTGTATCAAGCCGAGAATCTGGAGCATAACCACAAGTTGTTTGAGCGGGTCAAAGACATGGCGACCCGGAAGGGATGCACGCCGCCCCAGCTTGCTTTGGCGTGGGTCCATCAACAAGGAAACGATGTGTGTCCCATACCGGGTACGACCCGGGTCCATAATCTGGAGCAGAACATCGGAGCTTTAGCCGTGAAGCTGACGGCGGAGGAGATGGCTGAGCTTGATGAGATTGCTTCGTTGGTGAAGGGTGATAGGTATGGCCCTGATATGGAAACGTGGCGGCACGAGGAAACTCCATCTTTGTCTTCTTGGAAAGTTGATGCATGAGAAAGTTTTCCATGTGTTTCCGTTGAAATTATGAAAAAAAAATTTGATTTTTGTTTATTGAAAACTCGAATAAAGGGTTTCTTCGGATAGTGAAATTTTTATTTTTTAGGATACTTGTCTTGTTTTGTTTTTTTTTTTTTTTAATGGAAGTTTTTCGTTATATGTTGATTTTGTGTTTTGTTTAGTTTCGAGGATCTTAAGATTATGCATGTTTTGGATATGTTTCTAGGTGAATTAGGCGCAATTTGGTTTGATGGCAGCATAATTTATTATGAGAAAATGGATTTTGAAATAATTAATGTTAAGAAAAGTAATTATAGTGTTTGAATTCACCATTTCATAATTAATCATAAAACTATGATATGGCGGTAAAAGAACTCTTCATATAAGCTCCCCTTCTTCTCTTTGTCATGTTTTCTATTAAAAAATTACACGAGGACGAGGCCAGAATCAATCCATGAAGATGAGGCCATGATATGATAGCCCACGAAGACGAGGCCTCTATTAATCCAAAAAGGCGAGGGTCAGGTTTAATTATGGGTGGCAATAGGGCGGGTTTGGGTGGACCCAAGACCCCCGCCAACTCTGGGAAGGACCGAGGACCCGTCCCGCCCCGGTTATTTTTTTAACTTCGCCCCACCCTGGCACAAAACCCGTCGGGGCGAGTCTAACTCGGTAGACCTGGTTATTTTATTTTTTTTCATTTGTTCTACAAATTTACAAAAAATATATATAATATATCAATTACAAATAAAACTGTGCATGATCTAACTCAAATTCAAGTCAAAAAATATTTTCAAGTACAGATAAAATTATTCATAATAAAACAACCCAAATAATTTATATCGATTATCCGTTAGTAACTACTTCTTCGTCTTCCTCATCATTAAGTATTGTTGGACAATTTTTTAATTCATCAATTGTTGAACAAGTAACTATCAATAAATAAATTAAATGATATAATATTTTATTAATTATTTATTATCATGATTAAAGTAAAAGAAAATATATATATATATATCTAAACGGGCGGATCCTTAAGGACCTGGGACCCGCCCCGCACCCGGCCGGGTCCTAATTCTTAGACCCGCCCCGTTTTCAATTTTTTGGACCCGGATCCGCCCCGTTAATTGCAGGTCCAGGGCGGGTTTTGTTGGGTTCGGATTGAATTGCCCCCCCTAGGTTTAATCCATGAAGACAAGGCCAAGTTTTAATCAACGAGGACGAGGCCATCGTATAGCAGTCCACGAGGCCGAGGATAACTACCGAGGACGAGGTCATAGTGTAGTAGGATACGAGGATGAGGCTATAAAAATGCTAAGGATCTACGAGAAAATCACAATCCTAACTATCCTGATAAAAGAAGCAAAGCAAGTGGGATGAAGATGTTCGTCTCCTTATGTGATACTGCGGCCATTCTAATTCTATAAATATCAAGCATACTCCGACAAGATAGGGGAGAGAAGATACAGTTACAGTATCTCACTTGGTCAAACTCATTTCAAATTCATCCCATATCAAACTAAATTTCAAATTTTCTGTAACTTTGTTCTTATGGTCAGTGAAGGAATTGAATATTTATTTAATGGGCATAACCGGTAATCAGACAAAGAATAAAAGTTGTGGAGTTTTTCTTATACTTTTTTTTTTAATAAATTACGACGAGTTCTTATGGAAATTTATATATGATTACAAATACATCTCATTTTTTATAAAATTACCAATACGAAGCCAATAGGAACTGATATTATTCAATCAGAAGTAGAGTCACACTAAAAAAAATATAATTTTTCACTATAGGGCTTTGCAACGGCCATCAACTCGTTGTTTCTGCAAGTGTGGCCAAAATCATGACAAATGTTTTGTCTATGGCTAAAAATCATGGCAAATATTGATTAACCGTGGCAAAGCTTAAGTTTCTATATTGATTTGTTTAATGTTGGCTAATAGTGTTGATTTATCACGATTTTTAACCCGAAGTCATTAATAGTATGGCGAAAAGTCAATTTTTTTATAGTGTCACTTAATACGACGCGAATAGCAAACTCGGGCACATCGGACATGAGTATGAGAAGCAAGAGAACTCCTAGCAAGTTTACGTGCAACCATGTTAGCAGTTCGACGAACAAGAGAAGAAGAACAAAATTGAACACTCTACGAGTGTTTGGATATCTCCAGCGATGGTTACAATGGGAGATGAGTCCACATCATCACACTTTCGTATTGCATATTAGTGTCACATTAATAAGTGATAGGTACATGATCTTTTTTAAATTAAAAAATATAATTAAATTAGATTATATATAATTCAGGGCAAATTACAATTATTTTTCCTAAGATTTGTTATAATTATAAGAGTAAATACTATATTTTATCCCTTAAATTTTCATTTAGAATCACTTTAGGCCCTCAAGTTCATTTCTTGACTTTAGCATCTCTAAACTTTAGTTTTGGTCTCAGTTTGGTCCCTCTGACCATTTTCCGGCAGAAATGTGGGCGGATTTTGACTTTCGGAGGGTAAAATGGTCAATTTAAGTTTGATTTTCTCACTTTAGTCCCTTAAGTTTGTTAAATCATCAAATTAGTCCTTTTTTATGCAAGAAACCATTTTTTCTATAATTTTATATGCTGAATATGATGTAATTATCTTGTGTGAATAATGAAATTTTTTTACTATTGTAAATATAATAATAACATATTGCATAATTTGGAATAAAATAATTTCCCTTTTTAATTTTCAAAAGTTACAAAAAAATTAAAATTATTTAGAAAACCTCTTAAAATAAATTAAATATGAAATCCACCAAAAAAATCTACTTCAAAAGTATATTCCACCAACTTTCTATCGAAAACTCCAAATATTTAATAAATATTGTTAAGTTTTAACTCTAACACTTCAGATAAAGAAAAGTACTGACTTAGATTTTTTTATATCATATTTTCAAATTAGATAAGTTTTATAAAATTTATTCACAATTTTAAATTTTGTAACTACTAAAAATGAAAAAATAGAGACCAGTTATTTTAAGTTAAGCAATATGTTATAATTATATTCAAAAGAGTACAAAGTTTTCATTATTCACATAAAATGTTTAAATTATATTCAACATACAAAAATATAAAAGAGTTGTTTTTCACTTAAAAACATGACTAATTTAATAATTTCACAAACATAAAGGACTAAAGTGAAAATCAAAATTAGACGGACCATTTTACCCTTTAAAATGTTAAAATCGGGTCATATTTTTGCCCGAAAATGGTCAAAGGGACGAAACTGAGGCAATAAAGTTTGGGGATGCTAAAGTCAAGAAATAGACTTTAGGGACTAAAGTGATTCTAAATAAAAATTTGAGGGACCAAATATAGCATTTAACCTAATTACAAATATCCCCTCATTGTTTGAAAGATTATAAATACCTCCTCAAATAGAAAGTAATTATGTATCTAGACCGTGAGGTGAACATTACTACTTTACTCTTGTTGAATTAAAAATAAACGTTTGAAAAAATATAAAAATGAAATTGAGGATGGGTAAAATAAATAACCTAAAAGCATATTAGTCCATAAAAATATTTTATTCTAAAAAAATAAAATTATAATACATATCCCATAGGGGTTTTTTGGTCAATTCGGCACAAACATTGGATGGAAACGTAACGAAGGCTAACAGAATGACTCATTGTTAGATGAACATTAAAATCAGGGGGACAATTGTAATTTTCTAAACAACGGGAAGGTAATTCTGATTACGTCGAATTTCAAAGAAAAAAAAAGCAACTGTAATTTACTCTATAATTTAAGAGTAGGCTCAACCACATATGATACACGCACGAGTATAACATTAGTAGTACAATAAAATGCTCCACCTCAAACTGGAAAGCCCGCGCATCAGTCTAGCAAAAGGACACCACACTAGAGCATGAACAGCATTAACAAACCTTCTCATAAAACAACATCTTCCTCAAATTCTTTGTTGTCGAGAGCATGGTTTAAAGTAGCGGTATCGATGATAATTGATGGAGCAGATCAGGATAACTATCGACCGCTACCAAAATAACGCATTATAAGATGTCGAAAAACTCTAAAGAATTTGTAAAATTACTAAGTCAAATGAAACTCACGAAAATTACTATTCATTAGTATAACTAAAAAGTTTTAAAATAAAATTCAATAAAAATATTATTTTCAAATATTTTCAAGTTGTAATTGAAAAAATAGTTCATTAGCGGTAGTAATAAGAAAAAATTCATTATAAACGTAATGGTACTAAATGAATTATATTGTGAAAAGTTTTCAAAAAAGAAGTGTAAATTTCATTAATGGATATAATATTCGGAATAATACAATCCTATCGGATATTATCATCGATAATATCCCAATAAGGCCGATAATTTATCATATTAGTGATAGAAATGTGATCGAATACCTAAAAGGATCGAATCAAATACATATCAGTCGATATTATCGGATATTGACCAATATTTGAATCATGGTCAAGAGAGCATTATTGCAAAGCTTCCATGGAAACATTCGTACCTTGCTAGGCACATGTAGCACTCTAAAGAAATTGCGTTTACACCTAAAGCATAGATTTGAACAGTTAAATCGCAGGACCAAACGGGGGTTTACTATGTGCACGAAATAAAATTTCTATACATTTATGTCAAAATTATAGAGAATCTTTTACTTTTTGGTTTAATGGAAACGAAAATGCATAATCATGTGTATCTAGATCCAAAGGTACTATAAAGATCGAAGAATTTTCAAGAAAATTTTAAGATTTAGGGAAATTAATCTGTAAAGAAGGGCTAGCACTCCGATGCTTAAGTCAGTAATATTTAGAACAAAAGAAAACTTGAAAACGAGTGAGAATAATGGTGATATATGAGTGTGTGATATGATAATTCGTGTAGAGTGTAATATATGGGCTCAAAATAGCCTTAGAACCGAGAAGAAATAAGAGTACAAGTGTGCAAGTGATAAAGATGAAGAGATGTTACCAAATTATTGCACAAGACCTCTCTTTATAGGTTTGTACAGAGCAGACTATGGGTTTGTCGTAGAGAGTCATATGCCATTTGAAACACCTTTGAATCAACTAACTTCTCGAAAAGTCCATGTGCAATTTCAACTTGATTTGACTGAGATACGCCAGGTTGACTAGATCTTGTCAGATCTGCCTACAAATTCAAAAATCTAGTACTTGTATCTTTCCAACTAGATTACCATCAAACTATGAGGAGCCAGCTTGAGATAACTGGATATGATGTGTCCCCATAGTTGGCAAGCTATATGACGTGTCTGTTTAGCAGTATGATGACATGTCCAGCTGGAATGAGCTTATTTCTTGGGCCTGCCAGCTAAGTGAAACAGAAACTAAGCTTTGTGGGGCATCCTCATAGCTGATGGGCCAGCCGGCTGATCACCAGTTGGGCTGGTGGATGGTGTTTCTGAGCTTTAGACCATGAAAGATTTTGTGGGCATCATGACCCCCGCCCTGACACTCCAAGGGTGCAAGACGCAGTGTGGACAGCTGGAGTAGGAAGACTAGCCCTGTAAGAAAGATTTTTGCCTGCTTGTGTTCATCCAGCAGGGTAAATCTTGTTGGGCTGTGAGAGGTGTCGACTTGTTGGGTTAATGAGGGAGAGCCTTGTTGATCGATACAACTCCAGCAATCACGTGGATTTTAGGGGATTCGGGTATATCTGTAAAAAGGTACGTGATAATTGCAATAAACAGAGAGATGAACCAGACACAGCGGTGCAAGGTGCCACCTATTGTGGGTCGACCATTCAGTAGGGCAGGTAGGAGTCTTTCAACAAGTTTACAGATCGGAGCTCCTTAGTAGGAGCACAAGCTGAAGCTCGTCAGCAGAGCCAAAGCCCCTCAGTAAGAGCGCAGGTCGGACCCCATCAGTAGGGCCGAAGCCCATCAGCAGAAGCACAGACCAGAGCCCATTATCAAGACGGAGCCTATCAGTAGGAGCGCAGGTCGGAGCCCATCAACATGGCCGGAGCCATCAGTAGAAGCACCGGCTAGAGCCCATCAACAGGGTTAGATCCCATAAGTAGGAGCATAGATTAGATCCCGTCAACGGGAACACAGGTCGGAGCCTGTCAGCAGGAGCACACGCCAGATCCCGTCAGTAGGGCCGAAGCCCATCAACAGGAGCACAAGCCGAAGCTCGTCAGACGGGCGGCCATCAGCAAGAGTACCAATCAGAGCCCATCGGTAGGGTCGGACCCATCAACAAAGGCACAAGCCGAAGCTCGTCGGCCGGGCAGCCATCAGCAAGAGCACAATCCGGAGTCCGTAAGCAGGAGCAAATTCACAGGCGGTAGCCAGTAGTAGCTAAACTATTCATCTTGAGGTCTTAATAATAATAAGTGAATAGAGTTTTTAGAGAACATAAGTGATGCGTGCGTTAACTGGTGGCAGCTTATTAGATGTGTGCGCCAGCTGGTCGCGGCTTCCTTGCTAGCAAAATCAGTAGGTAGGGCTCTATCCTGCTGGAGACCAGCAAGGATTTGTTCATCAGTACCTTGACTTCCTTGTGTTCCACCACGTTCCTATTGGGAAGAGGTTCCTGCTCCGCTGGCTTGGAAATCACGGAGGGTCGAGTGGATGGTTTTCATAATGAATTGGCGGAACTCCTCATAGAAGAGTGAGTTCTTGGCAATAGGACCAGCTGTCGGGTCGAGAGCTAAAGCGAGGACATTGGTAACCCCTAAAGTCTGATATGGAGGTGAAATGGTAGATCCAACTGCAGCAGGGAGGGAGGTGTTTCCCTCAAATGATCCATTGTCGCCTTTGTGGTCTAAATAGGTCATTTCTCATGTCTTAAGCTCAATTTTCCCACAGACAGCACCAATGATGTGTACCTAGATCCAAAGGTACCACAAAAATTGAATGATCTTCAAGAATATCCTAAGATTCGAAGGGTCTAACCCGCAAATAGGGGTCAACACTCTGATGCTTAAGTCACTAATATTCTAAAATAAAATAAAACTTGAAAACACGTGAGAATAATGGTGATATATGAGTGTGTGATATGATAATTTGTGTAGAGTGTAAAATATGGGCTCAAAATAGCCTTAGAATTGAAAAGAAATGAGAGTAAAAGTGTGCAAGTGATAAAGATGGAGACATGTTACCAGATGACTGCACAAGACCTCTATTTATAGGCTTGTACAGAGCAAATTTTGGGGGTTTGTTGTAGAGAGTCCTATGTCATTTCGAAAACCTTTGAATCAGCTAACTTCTCGAAAAATTCGTATGCAATTTGGACTTAATTTGACTGAGATACGCCAAATTAACTAGGTCTTACCTGATCTGCTTATAAATCCAAAAAATTTGGCACTTATATCTTGCTAGCTGGATTACCATCAATCGACTAGGAGCTAGTTGGAGATATTTAAATATGATGTGTCCCCATGAACTGGCAAGCTATATGACGTGTCCATCTAGATATATGACGATATGCCTTGTTAGAATGGGCTTATTGCTTAAACTTCCCAGCTTAGTGAAATAGAAAGTAAGCTTTGTGTGGCTTACCTCCTAGTTCATGGGTCAGCCAGGTTGGTGGATAGTGTTTTTGAACTTTAATCCATAAAATATTTTGGGGACATCACATTATAATTTTGAACTTCAGTTAGTTTCCTCGCCCACTCTTTTTTTTTTCCCTTCATTTTCCCAAGATTTTTTTTCATTTCCTAATTTATACTTTTAAGGATTATATTTTAAAAGCAATTAAAATTTTCAATTTTCAATTTTCAATTATAGTCCAAAATATACTCTATTTAATTACCTTTTTAAGCTTGATTAATTGATTATTTCCTTTTCATTTACAGTTCATTAATTCTCTCCTAATATGTATTAATTTGATCGTCAAATATATTTTAACCAAAAAGAAAAAAGGTTCCCAACTTTTGCTACAGGTTGATCTATCAAGCCCAAATAAGCTTGATTCAATTGATAAAGTTGAGATTTCATGACTATAAAATTATGAATTCATCCACCAATGTGCATGATTATTGTTCTATTTAAATGCAGTTAAAAAATAATTATATTTACATCCCTGATCTACATCTATTTATACAAATCATCATATCTTTTCAATAATTCCATATAAGCACCCACCAGAAATATAAATATTATTTATACAAATCACCCTGATTTTTAAAAAAATTACATACATCCTAAAAACTTCGATATCATTACATAAACTACCTTTTTTTTTCCAATCGGTAATTATGTAATTATGTAAAACACATAGATAATTTGTGCAAACAAACTATAGGTTAGAAGTACAAATATAATAATCTCTTGTATTAATAGTATATTACTTAATTACTATTGGTATTAGTGATTACAAATTTAAAAATATATTATAATTATAATCGATTTACTCAGGAAAAAAAAAAAAAACGAACGAATGGGCCCATAATATTAAATTATTGGTACTTGATTGGAGAAAATTTCCCCTTCACATGCCCAAGGACATTCCCCATCCATAAAGCTAAGCTAACAATTCTATATATATACTCACTCCTGAGATGGCAAAATGTCAGTATCAGGAAAAAGGGATTCACTTTTATGACACTACACATGCACATCTCTTTCAATTCTTGGGGATTTTTTTTTTTTTTTAACCTTATAAATATATAAATACGTCAATATTTTAATAAATTGAGCAATATATTAATTCAATCAATATAAATAAATTATAAAAAATTTATATAAAATAAAATAAATATTCATATATTTTTTTCGATTCGAACCCATAATTTTAAATTTACATATAAAATCTCTACTTTAATCACAGAAGTAAGATATTAATATTTTATTATTACTTGGGGATCTCAATCTCATCAAAGCTCTCTCAAATCTTTGCAACAATCATTATCCACAGCCCAAACTCCTTCACAGTGCCCAAGATTTTGTTTATTATTTTACTTGTTTTATTTTATGTCTTTGAAATCTTTAAAATAGAAAGTATATCTGCAAATATGATACTAACAATGATGGCATGCGTTTAATATCGATTATAAATGAGAATTTTGCATTTTTTATTTATGTTTTAAGGACTTCTATTTTTACATAAGCGCCTCTTAATAATAAATACGTGAAATTTTATGATCAGAGTAGATAATGCCTTATGCAATAGAATATCAATGATGTAATAAACTGCATAGATATAAATAATAAATAATTAGATATATATAATAAATAATGTAATTATTTATTGTGATGGTTATCATAAATGAGACGCAACTTATTTACAACCATCATTGTAAAGCTTAGGAGAGAAAAATGAAAATAATAATTTTGGTCCTGTAATTTAAGATTTTTTCACTTTTTGTTTCATTGGTTATGAGATCATCAATTTTGATTACGTAAGTTCGAAAAAGTAGCATTTTGTTCCTATAGCACCTTTTGGTCAGATATTTTAACAAAAATTTAGGGTCTTCACACTTTTGGTCCCATTGATTAAAAGATTCTCACTTTTGTAACAATAACTTTAAAAAAAATAATATTTTTGGTCTCATGCACTTAACGGTCATGTGTTCTTTTCCCTAAGTATCTAACGTGAATGTGTCATGAAACTAAAAATGCTACTTTTTGAAAGTTATGGGATCAAAAATAATAATTTCGTAATCAATATGATCAAAAGTGAAAACATCTTAAATTACGAGACGAAAGATGCAATTTCCCAAAGAAAAATTAAGTATTGTACCAAAAGAAGGGAGGAAAAGAAAAAAAAAAAGCTAGAGAAATGATTTGTGTGAATATAAACATTGCTTTCACTTTTATATTTCAGCTTAATTAACCATAGGTAAAAGAAGAATCGACATGAAAGTGAGGTAAATAATTTTAGTGGGAAAAGTAATAACAAATAATATTTTTCAACTTGGTTCTAAGGAAAACAAATACAATATATTAATTATTTTTCACAATAATAATAATTTGTATTAAAATTTGACTAGAACAAATTATATCGAGCTATCATGAGATTTAATACATTATAAATATCCCATTGTTGTTTGAGAAATTATGAATACCCTTTTGAAGCTAACACGCTTCTAATAATGGACCCAATCCATTCGCTTTCGTCAGGATTACATCCATATTTTGTATTAAATTGTCCAAAATGCCGTTCAAACTCTAAAGTGTTTAAAAAAATTTTATAAACAAAAATGCCCTTTTAAAAAATATACAAGGTGTAAAACGTACCGGAGCAAATGTGATATTGCAGAACATTAGATTTTTTATTTAAAAACAAAAACAAAAAATCTTTTACGGGTAAAGTTAACATTTCCACCATACCGTCATAGAATTATATAATTATATCAAATATCAAATGGTATCTGTCATATATCAAACAACGAGGGGTACTTGTAATCGCATCAAACTTTAGGGGAACTCGATATAATCTACTCTTAAAATTATTTATTTAGACAACGATACTTACTCGTCGATAATGAATATATATAATTATAATTATTCATGCATTTTATATTTTCTCTTGCTAAAATAAATTGAGAACCAAAAATTAGAAAATTATGGAAAATGTTAGGCGCCATCAACATGCTTTCAGGAAGAGAGAGAGAGAGAGAGAGAGAGAGAGAGACAGAGAGAGAGAGAGAGAGAGAGAGAGAGAGAGAGAGAGAGAGAGAGAGAGAGGTAGGTGGAGATGAAGAAACTTTGGCAACCGAAAGTTTGAAGAAAACCGAAAGTGAAATTAGTTATATCAATGAGGACAAAAATAATTTAGCAAAACAAGAATAGTTGGAAAAATATTATTTTTCGTCCTATAATTTAAATCTTTTCAAATATTTCTATCCCGTTGATTATGCATTTTCCATCATTATCATTAGAAGAAATATGACTTTACGTTATAGTTAATTACTTAATTATCATAGTTAAAAGTTGGCAAATACTCATTAATCATAATTGCACAACGGTTATTAGTCATTGTTTTTGCAAGCGATGCTAAAACATTAGCTAACACCTGAAAACTATGGTAAATGTTTTGGTACAGGTAAAATCATGGCGATTGTTGAGTAACCGTAATCAAAATTTATGTTTTCACATCGATTTTATTTTATTGTAGTATTATTTTGCCATGATTTTTATGCCGTAGTAATTTATAGTGTAGGAAATAATCCATTTCTACGATGTATTTAGTTTTGTATATTTCGAATTTTCTCGATTTTTGTTCCTTTGTACCTTTTCATTAAAAAGTTAACAACAAAGCTTGAAAGTAATTGGTTTAATTTAGGATAAAAATATCATTTTTATGACATAACTTTTGCCTTATATGATTTTGGTTAAATCATTTGAACATTTGCTTAGACTAATATAAGTTAAATAAGATTAATCTAATAATTTAATTAGTCAATTTATTAATTACTTCAATTTAATCTTAATTAACTCAATTAACTAAAAGTTTGGTTAGATTATAGAGTGATTCATAGGGCCAATAAATTAATTTATTAATTATTTTAACTATAATCATGTCGAAACTAAATAATCTCTTCAAATAATTTATAAATCCACTCTCGGTTTTCGATTATCACAAATTAAAACGAACTTTAGCTAGGGGTTTATGTTATTTAAAGGGACAATTAACTGTTTTCAATTAAATTAAAGGGTAAATTACAGCTACCTTTCTTGAGGTTTGGCATAATTATAAATATCCTCTCGTTGTTTGAAAAATTACAAATACCCCCGAAGTTTGTAACCGTCTAACAAATAACTCATTTTCATCCATTTTATGGGTGAACTGACCAAAATTCCCTTATGTATTTTATTTAATTTTTAAAATTCTTTGAATTTTTTTGGACTACAATGCGCAGGGAGAGGTTCTTAAAATTTTTTACATAGAGGAGTTAATAATGCAATTTGCCTCAATTGATTTTTCTGCAATTTAACTGAAAAATCAAGGGCAAAATGATTAATTTCAGGCCTTTGGGTGAAAATTACAAACCTCAAGGGGGTATTTGTAATTTTTCAAACAACGAATGGATATTTGTAATTATGTCAAACCTCAAGGGAGGTAAATATAATTTACCCTAAACTAAAGTATAATAAAATATTTAAGAATTAATTCATATATTGTTGAATATCTATAATCATGTTTGAATTTTAGGAATAAGTAAGGAACTACTATAATTAAACAACATCCGCATTCCTTTTCTTTTTTCCTGATAATTACATACACGATTACATCGATAACTCACTAAATTAAATAATACATTAATATGACTAAAAATAATAAATAAATAATAATAACTCACATAAAGTGAAATAAATATTCACATAAAGTTAAACAAATATCCACATATCTTATTAAATTCGAACCAATGATTTCGAACTTGTTCACAAACCCTCAATTTTAACCAATAGGCTAAGACATCATTGCAACAATACCGGCATTCTAATGACTCAAACAGTTAAACTCTTAATTACGAAACATCAATTTTACCACTTAAATGAGCCCTCCTCGACTAAATATAAGTTAATAAAAAATAAATCCTTTTAGTAAATAAAGTCCTTTTATTGCCTAATTTCTTGATTTAATTTAGAACTTCGACTTATGAGCTGAAATTTCAATAACCATTTATGTGCTTTAACTTTAATACATTTATTTTGATCGACTACATCATTTATTTATAAATAAACTATTTTACTCTTATTAAAAGTTACTTTTCTGAAAAAAATTAAATAGATTTCAAAAATACTAAAATCACCCTTTGTCGAATCTCTGTCTAATTCTAGTTTTATTTGTTTATCAAGCTCTTTTTATTTTCGTTCTAAAGTAATTGAAAACTCATTTTATTTTAGTTTCATTTGTTTGTCAAACAAAAGTAAAAATAAATTTATACATGTATATATATTTATATATTTATTTAAACAAACATACAATTAATAAAACCGAAAGGGCTAATGAACTAATAATAAAATATATAATTAATATATATTTATAATATATGTTTATATATATATATATGGTAATTATATAAATGTGGTAATTATATGCATGTATACATTTATTTTTAACTTGGTTTGACAAATAAGTGAAACTATAATAAAATGAGCTCAAAATACTTTAGGATTATAAAAATAAAAAGAGTTTGATGAACAAGTGAAACTAGAATTAGACAAAGCTTCAAAAGGAGCGGTTTTGGTATTTTAAAAATTCCTTTATTTTTTATTTTTTAGAAATCAATTTTTAATAAAGGTAAAATAGACTTTTTAAACTTCAAAATTAAATGAGTTAGAAGGTTAGGGTTCTTTTTTAAGGTTTTAATATTTTAGGGGGTAATTGATGTGGGGTGGATACTTCAGGGGTGGTAACTGTATTTAACTCTAAAGTTTATAGATAAAGGACTAAGACTGAGAAAATCGGAAAAATTGCACTTTTGGTCATATTAGATAGATATTGTTGCACTTTTGGTCCTACACGTTATGGGCTCAACACTTTTGGTCTCACAGGAAAAAAAGAAATGTTGCACTTTTGTCCAACTCCGATTAAAAACGTTAAGTGAGGGACGGAAAACCACTTTTGAAATATCAAAGGTGGTTTTTAATGGTTTGAAAACCACCAGGCTTCTTGGATGGAATAATATCCGATTTTGGTGCCATTTTCATGTATCTTATTTTATAAAATGACAATTTCTTCCACTAAATTTCGCAAAAATATAAGTTGCACCTTATGATAGATAAAAATATATATATATATATATATATATCTTTTCAAATTTGTTTCAGGAGGGTATAATCTATAATTTTGTAATGATACTATTATGAATGAAATGTTAAATTATGCGAAGTAAAATCAAAATGACTGCAAAGAAATAAAAGCACTGCAAAATTAAAAAGGCAATATTAGTGAATAAAATTTAAAATATATTTTTACTTTTGGTCCCCTAAATTTGTCAATAAGTCACTTTTGATATTCCAAATTCTGACATCATCAGTTTTGGTTCTCAAATTTTCTTAATATAATCCAAGTTAGTCATGATAATTAAGTGATCGTCTAAACTAACGGAGGGGCCTTTCTAGGAAAAGGCAACAAACCAACAATAAAGGCAAAAAATTAACAAGACCTTACCTGCCTCATTGAGAGAAATTCATTTTTGTCCCCTAAATTAGTCATTAAATCACTTTTAATAAAACATGTTCCGACTTTATCAATTTTTGTTCTCAAATTTTTTTAAAAAATGATCATGGTTAGTTCTAGCTGTTAATTGATCAAAATTCTATAATTCATGGACTCAAGAATGCTAAAGAAAATTTAAAAACCATCAACCTTGTATTTAATTTACTAATCCGAATTTATTGCTTCAGTATTTTTTTCTTTCTAGGACATCCCAAAGTAATATTTCATTATTTAACATTAAAGAATTTTTCTCCAAAATTATTGTCTTAATTAATACATTGATGCAACACCATTATTTTTTTACTACTGCTTTTAATGCAATAGTGTAATATCATATAAAATTTCTATATATTTATCCATACTACTACTACTACTAATAATAAAAAAAAAAAAAAAAGGTCTTTCTCATTCACAAATGATGGTTTATACATTGTGACATCAATTTTTTGGTTATGCCAATAATACCCCTAAGATAGTTTTCTTTCATTTTCTTTCTTTCTTTTTGTCATGTAATGTGTTGGTTTATATATAGTTTTTTTTTTCTTTTACGATAACTTTAAAGCGTGCAATATTATGTGATATGCACGCAGGGATGATGTGTCACGACGGCCAGTACTATTATAAAGAAAAGAGGTGTTATAGATATAAAATGATGATTTTGACATTGCTGCACTAATTTTTTGTAATTTCAAAAAAATGCCTTTCAATTAATAAAAACTAACTTATTTTCTTTCTTTATTTCTTTTTTAACTGTAATGTGTCGGTTTATATATTTACTCTTATTTGTAATACCTTTGAAAGTGCAAAAGATTAATATTTATTATATGCATACATGAATAATGTGTCACAATGGTTAAGTATATATATATATATATATATTAACATTTTATCAGTCCG
The DNA here is from genome assembly GCA_034509735.1 of Sesamum alatum. Taxonomy (NCBI): domain Eukaryota; kingdom Viridiplantae; phylum Streptophyta; class Magnoliopsida; order Lamiales; family Pedaliaceae; genus Sesamum; species Sesamum alatum. The sequence goes on from JACGWO010000006.1 coordinate 28,745,072, forward strand.
TTTATCTCTAGTATTTTTTTTTTTTGAATGATATTTGATTAATATTGTTAGTTCTTTTACTTTTAAATTTTTTTTGCTGATGATTGTTTGTGAGATCACTTCAGACATATTAATCTCTTCAAAATAAAATAAATATTAGGGTTAAATACAGTTACCACCCCTGAAGTATCCACCCCACATCAATTACCCCCATAAAATATTAAAACCTTCAAAAAAAATTCTGGCCTTCTAATTTCTTTCATTTTTAAGTTCAAAAAGTCCATTTTACCCTTACTAAAAATTGCTTTTGAAAAAAATTAAAGGAATTTTTAAAATACCAAAACTTTTGTTGAAACTTTGTCTAATTCTAGTTTAACTTGTTTATTGAGCTCGTTTTATTTTCGTAATCCTAAAGTACTTGGAGCTCATTTTATTTTAGTTTTCCTTGTTTGTCAAACCAAATTAAAAATAAATTTATACACGCATATATATATATTTATATATTTACTTAAACTAATATACAATTAAAAAAATCCGAAAGAGTTGTTCATGAGCTAATAAGAAAATATACAATTAATATATTTATATATATATGGTAATTATATAAATGTGGAAACTATATGAATGTATAATTTTTTTTTTAACTTGGTTTGACAAATAAGTGAAACTAAAATAAAATGAGCTCCAAATACTTTAGAATTATAAAAATAAAAAGAGCTCGATGAACAAGTGTAAAAAAATTAGCTAAAACTTCAAAAAAAAAAGAGTGGTTTTAGTATTTTAAAAATTCCTTTAATTTTTTTTTTATAAATCAATTTTTACTAAGGGTAAAATGGACTTTTTGAGCTTCAAATTTAAAGGTGTTAGGAGGTGAGGGAGGTTTTTGAAGGTTTTAATACTTTAGGGGGTAATTGATGTAGGGTGAATACTTCAGGGATGGTAACTGTATTTAACCCTAAATATTATATATACGCACACGTATGACGTATTTTTCCGAATGTGTGTAAAATAAATATTTAACATTAGTTAGAGATAAATTGAAGAGTATTGATATCATAGAATTAGGCATAATTATTGGAAAAAATATTTATCTCTTTCCTTAAAAGAATATTGTTGAAAAATGGTGAATGATAAATTAAAAAATAAATCGTGACAGTGATTGGTTACGATGTGCGACGCATAACAAGCTCGTGATAGCTCATGACACGTAGATGATGGTTGATGAGCCCCAATCATCATCCGATCATGTCTGATCAACCTAATGGGTGTGTCATTTGATTCAAATGATGTGTCCATTGGGTGAAAACCTTTGGATGAAATGATGCGTCCATATGAGTGAAATGGTATGTCCTTGGGGTGAAATGATGCGTTTATTCCGATGAAAGGTCATAACCTTTCAAAGGCATCTTTTCTGATTGAACATGTCCATTCGAAACACCTTTTCAAGTCCTATAAATAGGCCTCCCATTTCATTTCATTTCATTCATGGATCATAGTGATTCAACTCATTCATAGCATTCGTAAGCATAAAAGCATTCTGCAAATAGAGTTTAGCAAGAGAGTTTCGAAATATCATTTGGTTCGTTGTTTCTCAAAATTTGTAGTGCTGCTACTTTGAGATATAAAGTTGTTGTATCTTGGGAGATAAATTGCTGATTCCGTGAGCATCAGAGAGGGGCAATAATTGTCTTAAAGATAAAGAGTCTAACTCTTGCCTCGACTTCGTAATACACAATTTTCCACACTATTCATCTCATTCATGATGAATTGTGATAGTCGTTCGACTATTGAAAGGGCACAAAGTAATATGTATAATGGTAAGTCGAGACATATACATCAAAGACATAATACCATAAGACAGTTGATCTCTAGTGGAATCATATATATTAACTATATAAAGTCAAATGATGATTTAGCGGATCCATTAATAAAAGGCCTTTCTAGAGATCAAGTATACTGTTCGTCAAGGGGAATGGGATTAAAACCCCACAATTAAATCTTTATAGCGGTTACCCAACCTTGTTGACTAGAGATCCCAAGATCTTGGTTCAATGAGACAACTAGTTATAAAGATTGTGGAAAGCACTTGGAGTTTTATTCCTTCCCATTCCTATGACAAAAAGTGCTGTCAGTAAAAGGGTAGAGGTTAAGCTATAAGCTTTTAATGATTCCTATTCTAAGTCAAAAAAATTATAGGAGATCACCTATATAAGTGTGAAGACGGGCCGTCTCAAATGTAAAACACTTATGAATCCCAAGATAGAGTCCAGGGCAAAACGGACTCAACCGTGAGAACAAAATATATTAGAGAAGGCATTGTGGGGGTACTATTATCTTGGTTTACACCAACGGCTGAACAGTTCAAGACATCATGTTCATTGATTAGCCAAGTAAATCCAATGGTATTCACTTAAGGAAGGTTCAAAGCCACAAACTACCTATCCTAATGCAATGACTTCTCGGTTGAAACTCTCTTAAGTGTTTGCATGCTCATATGCATTAATTTTCATTCATGTGGGGGATTGTTGGAAAATGGTGAATGATAAATTAAAGAATAAATCGTGACAAGTGATTGGTTATGATGTGCGACGCATAACAAGCTCGTGATAGCTCGTGACACGTAGATGATGGTTGATGGGCCCCAATCATCATCCGATCGTGTCTGATCAACCTAATGGGTGTTTCATTTGGTTGAAATGATGTGTCCATTGGGTGAAACCTTTGGATGAAATGATGCATCCATTTGAGTGAAATGGTATGTCCTTTGGCTGAAATGGTGTGTCTATTCGGATGAAATGTCATAACTTTTCAAAGGCATATTTCTGATTGGACATGTCCGTTCGAAACACCTTTCCAACTCCTATAAATAGGCCTTCCATTTCATTTCATTTCATTCATGGAGCATAGTGATTCAACTCATTCATAGCATTCGTAAGCATAAAAGCATTCTGCAAATAGAGTTTAACAAGAGAGTTTCGAAATATCATTTGGTTCGCCGTTTCTCAAAGTTTGTAGTGCTGCTACATTGAGATATAAAGTTGTTGTATCTTGGGAGATAAATTGCCGATTCCGTGAGCATCAGAGAGGGGCAATAATTGTCTTAAAGATAAAGAGTCTAACTCTTGCCTCGACTTCGTAATACACAATTTTCCACACTATCCATCTCATTCATGATGAATTGTGATAGTCGTTCGACTATTGAAAGGGCACAAAGTAATATGTATAATGGTAAGTCGAAACATATACATCAAAGACATAATACCATAAGACAGTTGATCTCTAGTGGAATCATATATATTAACTATATAAAGTCAAAGGATGATTTAGCGGATCCATTAATAAAAGGCATTTCTAGAGATCAAGGATACTGTTCGTCGAGGGGAATGGGATTAAAACCCCACAATTAAATCTTTATAGCGGTTACCCAACCTTGTTGACTAGAGATCCCAAGATCTTGGTTCAATGAGACAACTAAGTTATAAAGATTGTGGAAAGCACTTGGAGTTTTATTCCTTCCCATTCCTATGACAAAAAGTGCTGTCAGTAAAAGGGTAGAGGTTAAGCTATAAGCTTTTAATGATTCCTATTCTAAGTCAAAAAATTATAGGAGATCACCTATATAAGTGTGAAGACGGGCCGTCTCAAATGTAAAACACTTATGAATCCCAAGATAGAGTCCAGGGCAAAACGGACTCAACCGTGAGAACAAAATATATTAGAGAAGGCATTGTGGGGGTACTATTATCTTGGTTTACACCAACGGCTGAACAGTTCAAGACATCATGTTCATTGATTAGCCAAGTAAATCCAATGGTATTCACTTAAGGAAGGTTCAAAGCCACAAACTACCTATCCTGATGCAATGACTTCTCGGTTGAAACTCTCTTAAGTGTTTGCATGCTCATATGCATTAATTTTCATTCATGTGGGGGATTGTTGGAAAATGGTGAATGATAAATTAAAGAATAAATCGTGACAAGTGATTGGTTATGATGTGCGACGCATAACAAGCTCGTGATAGCTCGTGACACGTAGATGATGGTTGATGGGCCCAATCATCATCCGATCGTGTCTGATCAACCTAATGGGTGTTTCATTTGGTTGAAATGATGTGTCCATTGGGTGAAACCTTTGGATGAAATGATGCATCCATTTGAGTGAAATGGTATGTCCTTTGGCTGAAATGGTGTGTCTATTCGGATGAAATGTCATAACTTTTCAAAAGGCATATTTCTGATTGGACATGTCCGTTCGAAACACCTTTCCAACTCCTATAAATAGGCCTTCCATTTCATTTCATTTCATTCATGGAGCATAGTGATTCAACTCATTCATAGCATTCGTAAGCATAAAAGCATTCTGCAAATAGAGTTTAACAAGAGAGTTTCGAAATATCATTTGGTTCGCCGTTTCTCAAAGTTTGTAGTGCTGCTACTTTGAGATATAAAGTTGTTGTATCTTGGGAGATAAATTGCCGATTCCGTGAGCATCAGAGAGGGGCAATAATTGTCTTAAAGATAAAGAGTCTAACTCTTGCCTCGACTTCGTAATACACAATTTTCCACACTATCCATCTCATTCATGATGAATTGTGATAGTCGTTCGACTATTGAAAGGGCACAAAGTAATATGTATAATGGTAAGTCGAGACATATACATCAAAGACATAATACCATAAGACAGTTGATCTCTAGTGGAATCATATATATTAACTATATAAAGTCAAAGGATGATTTAGCGGATCCATTAATAAAAGGCCTTTCTAGAGATCAAGGATACTGTTCGTCGAGGGGAATGGGATTAAAACCCCACAATTAAATCTTTATAGCGGTTACCCAACCTTGTTGACTAGAGATCCCAAGATCTTGGTTCAATGAGACAACTAAGTTATAAAGATTGTGGAAAGCACTTGGAGTTTTATTCCTTCCCATTCCTATGACAAAAAGTGCTGTCAGTAAAAGGGTAGAGGTTAAGCTATAAGCTTTTAATGATTCCTATTCTAAGTCAAAAAATTATAGGAGATCACCTATATAAGTGTGAAGACGGGCCGTCTCAAATGTAAAAACACTTATGAATCCCAAGATAGAGTCCAGGGCAAAACGGACTCAACCGTGAGAACAAAATATATTAGAGAAGGCATTGTGGGGGTACTATTATCTTGGTTTACACCAACGGCTGAACAGTTCAAGACATCATGTTCATTGATTAGCCAAGTAAATCCAATGGTATTCACTTAAGGAAGGTTCAAAGCCACAAACTACCTATCCTGATGCAATGACTTCTCGGTTGAAACTCTCTTAAGTGTTTGCATGCTCATATGCATTAATTTTCATTCATGTGGGGGATTGTTGGAAAATGGTGAATGATAAATTAAAGAATAAATCGTGACAAGTGATTGGTTATGATGTGCGACGCATAACAAGCTCGTGATAGCTCGTGACACGTAGATGATGGTTGATGGGCCCAATCATCATCCGATCGTGTCTGATCAACCTAATGGGTGTTTCATTTGGTTGAAATGATGTGTCCATTGGGTGAAACCTTTGGATGAAATGATGCATCCATTTGAGTGAAATGGTATGTCCTTTGGCTGAAATGGTGTGTCTATTCGGATGAAATGTCATAACTTTTCAAAGGCATATTTCTGATTGGACATGTCCGTTCGAAACACCTTTCCAACTCCTATAAATAGGCCTTCCATTTCATTTCATTTCATTCATGGAGCATAGTGATTCAACTCATTCATAGCATTCGTAAGCATAAAAGCATTCTGCAAATAGAGTTTAACAAGAGAGTTTCGAAATATCATTTGGTTCGCCGTTTCTCAAAGTTTGTAGTGCTGCTACTTTGAGATATAAAGTTGTTGTATCTTGGGAGATAAATTGCCGATTCCGTGAGCATCAGAGAGGGGCAATAATTGTCTTAAAGATAAAGAGTCTAACTCTTGCCTCGACTTCGTATTACACAATTTTCCACACTATCATCTCATTCATGATGAATTGTGATAGTCGTTCGACTATTGAAAGGGCACAAAGTAATATGTATAATGGTAAGTCGAGACATATACATCAAAGACATAATACCATAAGACAGTTGATCTCTAGTGGAATCATATATATTAACTATATAAAGTCAAAGGATGATTTAGCGGATCCATTAATAAAAGGCCTTTCTAGAGATCAAGGATACTGTTCGTCGAGGGGAATGGGATTAAAACCCCACAATTAAATCTTTATAGCGATTACCCAACCTTGTTGACTAGAGATCCCAAGATCTTGGTTCAATGAGACAACTAAGTTATAAAGATTGTGGAAAGCACTTGGAGTTTTATTCCTTCCCATTCCTATGACAAAAAGTGCTGTCAGTAAAAGGGTAGAGGTTAAGCTATAAGCTTTTAATGATTCCTATTCTAAGTCAAAAAATTATAGGAGATCACCTATATAAGTGTGAAGACGGGCCGTCTCAAATGTAAAACACTTATGAATCCCAAGATAGAGTCCAGGGCAAAACGGACTCAACCGTGAGAACAAAATATATTAGAGAAGGCATTGTGGGGGTACTATTATCTTGGTTTACACCAACGGCTGAACAGTTCAAGACATCATGTTCATTGATTAGCCAAGTAAATCCAATGGTATTCACTTAAGGAAGGTTCAAAGCCACAAACTACCTATCCTGATGCAATGACTTCTCGGTTGAAAACTCTCTTAAGTGTTTGCATGCTCATATGCATTAATTTTCATTCATGTGGGGGATTGTTGGAAAATGGTGAATGATAAATTAAAGAATAAATCGTGACAAGTGATTGGTTATGATGTGCGACGCATAAAAAGCTCGTGATAGCTCGTGACACGTAGATAATAAAGTTGGCACTCACAGATGTTACTCCTATAAATAGGCCTCCCATTTCATTTCATTTCATTCATGGAGCATAGTGATTCAACTCATTCATAGCATTCGTAAGCATAAAAGCATTCTGCAAATAGAGTTTAACAAGAGAGTTTCGAAATATCATTTGGTTCGCCGTTTCTCAAAGTTTGTAGTGCTGCTACTTTGAGATATAAAGTTGTTGTATCTTGGGAGACAAAATGCCGATTCCGTAAGCACCAGAGCGGGGCAATAATTGTCTTAAAGATAAAGAGTCTAATTCTTGCCTCGACTTCGTAATACACAATTTCCCATACTATCCATCTCATTCATTCCTACAAATATATATAAATTGATTTCCACACTATCCATCTCATCTCATTCATTCCTACAAATAATAATAATAATAATAATAATAATAATAATAATAATAATAATAATAATAATAATAATAATAACAAAAATAATAATAAGGGATAATCATATTGCCCCTTAAGATTTGGTATAATTACCCACAAGTTCATGTAGTTTGAAAAAATACATTTAGTACTCCTGAAGTTGTTTATGTCTAACATATAAACTCCCCCATTAATTGAAATTCATTGAATTCGTTGATATTAGCAAAAAAGTTGAATGAAATTTATATATAAACCCAGTTGACTTATTATTAACATATTGCAGGTCAAATAAATCTTTTCTGACCAAATTATCCTTTGCAATGAGGTAAATTTTCACTCTTATACGGGTATTTTTGTCATAAAAAATTTATTTGACCTATAATAAGTGAGTAATAAGTCAATTGAGAGTGAATATGAATTTTCATTCAATTTTTTTTTCAAATATCAGCAAGTTCGGTAAAATTTGATTAACTGATGAATCTATTTGTTAAAGAGAAACAAATTATATATAATTTCTCAAATCAAAGGGGATTTATGTGTAATTACATCAAATTTCAGGAGAGGATGGTGTAATTATTTCTAATAATAATAATACGGGATAGCTACACTCTCCTCCCTTGAGGTTTGGTGTAATTACACATAAATTCCCTGTGGTTTGAAAAATTACATCTAATACCCATGAGGTTTGCTTATATCTAACAAATAGGTACCATGTTAGTCAAAATTCACCAAATTTATTGAGATTAACAAAAAAAATATATGAAAATTGATATTTGCCTTCGATTAACTTATTATTGACTTATCGTAGATCAAATAAATTTTTTCTAACTATACTACCCTTATAACGGTAAAGATATACCACCTCAAATGTATTAACGTGTGAAGACGTATGAAGGTAGTTTGGTCATAAAAAGATTTATTTGACCTACAATAAATTAATAATAAATCAATCGATGGTAAATAATAATTTTCATTCAGTTTATTTGCCAATATGAACAAATTCGGTGAATTTTGACTAACGAATGGACCTATTTGCTAAATAAAAGCAAACCTCTGGGTAATAGGTACAATTTTTCAAATCACATGGAATCTACGTGTAATTACATTAAACCTCATGGGAGACGAGTGTAATTATCCATAATAATTATATTATTATTATTATTATTATTATTACTATTTTTAATGAATTTATTTATTGTAGAGAGGAATAGAGTAAAAGCGAAAAGAGAGGAGGAGGAGTAGTGGAGTGGACAGCACAATTTCAAATATTTGAGTGGAAATAATGATACCCCACAACGTGTCACCCTCCACCGTACATCCAGACTGGTCAGATCCAACGGTCATCATCTCCCCAACCCTCTTCATATAACCCCCACTTCAATCTTTCATTTCGAAGATTGAAGAACTCACCCCCTAAGAGTTGAGCCTGGAAGCTGAAGGTCTCTCCACTTCACCCCTCCCCTCTCTCTCTCTCTCTCTCTATCAATCGCTTTAACGCTTTCGTTTCTCTCTCTAGAATCTGCTGTTTTCGGGAGGTACATTGTGGTTTTTTCTGCGTTTCTAATCGATCTGCTTGGTGATGATTTATTCGTTTAGTTTCTGCTTGTGATGTTGCTTGTCCCGCCATTTTGTGTTGTTTATTTACGTTGAGTTTGTTCTTTTACGTGGATTGGAGAGAGCTAGTGATTTTATGTGTTTATGATGAATGTGTTTATTGGTTTCTGGAATCATGAAATGTGAGGATTAGTTTTTGTACATTGAGTTGTCATTGATGTTGAGCGATGCAGTGGAATCGGATCTGCATGTTTATGGAATCTTGATTTGGATAGATATTTTCCTTGATCTTTTATTTTGTTACCTGTTTCCCTGGTAAATTACGTTTGATTTCTATATTTGAAAGTTAGTATTGGATTTCTTGTCAGCCGTTGAATACATTGTGGGCATTACATTCTCTTGCTATTGATTGTGTCATGTTTTATTTGGGAGTCAATGTGATGTAATTCTTTTGGTAATTTAATTGATGTAGATTTGATGTCTGTTCGGATTATAATGGGTGGTGCAAAGGTCTTTTTAGGTTCTTGACTCTTCGCTGAGCTAGACCGTAGAGTTTTTTCACCTTTTATTTCAGAATTAAAAGTAAATGATTCTGATTAGAGCTATTTGGAATGAAAGAGAAATCGGCTTGATGGGAGATGGGTAGGTTGTGGCGTTCATTTGGTTTCACTGTTGTTAATTTTGATCTTCTGAAAGTTGTTTTGATTTAATTGTTGGAAGTTTCAATTATGATCCATTGGAAGTATGAACTCCAGAGGGTGTTTAGTTGGAGATGATCTAAAGTGGAATAGCACATCTGTCTTGAAAATTCTATTGGGTAACAATGTGATTACATATGATTACTTTTTCTTTCTCATTGTTACACCAGTCATAGCTGATCATCCTTTCATACATTTATGAATGGTGGTTATTTGATATGATCTCCGTTTTGTAGGTTGCTTCATAGAAATACAAAGCTATCTTATATATATATGTATATATATATATATATATGAATGCAGGATCCTGAAATATCTTGTAATTACAAAACAACAAATTATAGGAGCTGATATGGTCGGCAATTGTTGCTCATCGAAGTTACTCGTTCACTGCAGGAAGTAGTATAAGATGGCAGAAGGGGAGGACATTCAGCCGCTCGTGTGTGACAATGGAACAGGAATGGTTAAGGTATAATCAGATTTTAATTGTTGATAAATTTACAACTGCTCTGTTTTGTTGCCTAATTGGTTTTGGCTCTTATCATAGAGTTTGACAGAGATGTTTGTGTTGCTTATAGGCTGGATTTGCTGGAGACGATGCTCCACGAGCTGTATTTCCTAGCATTGTTGGTCGTCCCCGTCACACTGGTGTGATGGTGGGTATGGGCCAGAAAGATGCATATGTTGGGGATGAAGCTCAGTCAAAGCGTGGTATTTTAACTCTAAAGTACCCTATTGAGCATGGTATTGTTAGCAATTGGGACGACATGGAGAAGATATGGCATCATACGTTCTATAATGAACTTCGTGTTGCCCCAGAAGAGCACCCTGTTCTCCTGACTGAAGCACCACTCAATCCAAAGGCTAATAGGGAGAAGATGACTCAGATTATGTTTGAAACATTCAACACTCCTGCTATGTATGTTGCTATTCAGGCCGTTCTTTCCCTGTATGCTAGTGGTCGTACTACTGGTAAGCGTCTCTTATGTTTCAATCAGTTTGTAATTACAAAATATCGGAGTGATTTAACTTGCTGGTGCCAGTTTCTAGAAACTTCTAGTTTGATGGAAATCAGAATTTGGTGTCTCAGACTTAATCGCATTTTAAAAGATGTATGTCGGAACTTGATGACTGTAACGGAGTCGTTTATGATGCTCTACATTCCTCAGCTGTTCACTTCTGTGGGGTATATGTTATGGGCAAGAGAAGTCATGGATTCAATTATTAACTTGATTTTTCATGTTGATAATAAATCAAAATTTTCTTTCTGCCTAGGTATTGTGCTGGATTCTGGTGATGGTGTCAGTCACACTGTCCCCATCTATGAGGGGTATTCCCTCCCACATGCTATCCTTCGTCTTGACTTGGCTGGTCGTGACCTTACTGATTACTTGATGAAAATTCTTACCGAGCGTGGTTACTCATTCACCACCTCTGCAGAGCGGGAAATTGTGAGAGACATGAAAGAAAAGTTATCTTACATTGCCCTTGACTATGAGCAGGAGCTTGAGACTTCAAAGACTAGTTCTTCCGTGGAGAAGAGCTATGAGTTGCCTGATGGGCAGGTGATTACAATTGGTAATGAGCGATTCCGATGTCCTGAAGTTCTTTTCCAGCCTTCAATGATCGGAATGGAAGCAGCAGGAGTCCACGAGACCACATACAACTCCATAATGAAGTGCGATGTGGATATTAGAAAAGACCTTTATGGAAATATCGTTCTCAGTGGTGGTTCTACCATGTTCACTGGTATTGCTGACAGGATGAGCAAGGAAATTACAGCCCTAGCTCCAAGTAGCATGAAGATTAAGGTTGTCGCTCCTCCTGAAAGGAAATACAGTGTCTGGATCGGAGGATCTATCTTGGCATCTCTCAGCACTTTCCAACAGGTTAGTAATATCTTGGAGTGTTTTATGCTTAGTGTGTTCCATTAAACTTGATTCTAAATCTTCTGAAACGGGGTTTTCTACTTATTTTTTGTGCAGATGTGGATCGCAAAGGCTGAGTATGATGAGTCGGGTCCGTCCATTGTGCATAGAAAGTGCTTCTAATCAGGGAAGTGCCAGAAACTATTGACACATGATGTACTTTCCTTTAGTGGCAAGGATTGCAGCTTGCAACCTTCTAGTCGTAGTTTTGTTTTCTATATTTGTTGTTCTCATGTTGGATTGATTTATCTTGAGAGCCGAGGAGTTGTTCTGGATGTTCTTATTCTTAATTTTCAATTGATTAAGAAGTTCCAATCACATTTTCATCGCGCTTCGCCCTTTTCACAAATTAAATATAATATAAATTCTAGATGTGCAATGCATACATGGAACAGCAGAAAATCCTGATTCTTGCTGTGAGAAAATTTACAGGCATATAACATCACACAAACTATCTTCTCTCTGATATCCATATAATAAAATCTCACACCCTCTCCTCTCTCTCTCTCTCTCTCTCTCTCTCTCTAATATCTATCTATATATGTATATATGTTTTCTTTATACAGAAGACAGAAGTGAGACTCTGGTCTGATGCTCCTTATCCCAAAACGGATGATCCTCTTCTGTCACATATCCATGGCTCCGGTACGTATGCGACCATCCCTTTAAATTATCATCAGCCGTCTTCTTCTTGTTTGTTGCTAGTAAGTTGCTGTGCTCATCTGATGCCAATAAGTTAGTCTCCACTTCAAAATCATGATGATGATCACCAAACAAGAGAGAGTTTGATCTTAAAACTGTATGAGATTTGGTGTCATTGTTGGAGGTGGTATTCTGGCTAAAACTCCCAAACCCGTTGATCCCAAATGTTAGTTTTCTGGCTCTTGCTCTTTCTTCTTTCAGATATGCTCTATCTTCAAGAAGCTCTATTACTCTTTCTGATTTCTTCTTCACACTCAGTCCCCAGTCGAACCTATATGCAGTAATACTTACATTGTCAGGTTTCTTATACTGTTTATTGAACCTATGATGCATGCATGGATACTCTTAAAAAGTAAGTTATATTGTTCGAATACATAAATACGATATGATACTCAGATACATGTTCAATACGTTAAAATTTATCTAGAAGTTCGAAAGCATCAAAAGTAGGGATCATTATACGCCCTCCCCTGAGATACAGTGTAAGTACACACTCCCCTGTGAGAAATTACATTTAGCACACCTGACGTTTGTCTTAGTCCAGAAAATAAATTCCCCCGTTAGACAAAATTCATAGAATTTGCTACTATTAGCAAAACATTGGATAAATATTCATATTTATCTTTCGATTAACTTTCTATTGACTTATTGCAGGTCAAAATAAATATGGAGTTTTATTTAACTTTTTTGCTAGTATCAGCAAAGTCTATGAATTTTCACTGACGTAGTAATATATTTGTTGGACGGAAACAAACATTAAGAATATTAAATGTATTTTTGCCAAACCACAAATCTAATTGAAATTTCTTACTTTTTTAGTTACTGTGTACCGTCCGTATTTCCATCATATATGTCTTATGTTTATTCATTTCGTTGTACTCGTATCATATTGTGTCCGTGTTATATAATATTAGCTCGATCACAAGATATTAAAAGAAAAAGGAAGATTTTACCAACCCTTTGTCATCCACATAACTAAAATTTGCCATATCTCTAATAATATCTTGATCAGATTCAAATTCCTCTGCAATTCTGTGTGGTCCATGGGTGAGAAGGTGCTCTAGAAGAACAAGAGCCTTGTAAGAGCCTCTCCAGTTCATTTCATCAAACTTAGACAACCTGAACAAAAAAGACACATAGTTAACTGCAGTTATATAATATTGAGACAAAGATTAACTTCTTATTTTTACACAAAATAAAGAATTGCAACAACCTCCTTGTAAGTTAATAGACAAAAAAAACCTTTTATCGAAAAAAAAGAGAGGATGCAAATGATTTGAGTCGAGGCAAATGCGTCATTCTTCAAGTTTGTTTGAATTAATATCGAATTTTAATTGGATCAAATACGAGTTGAACTCGAATAATTTGATATTTTTAAGTATATTTTATTATTTTTACGCTAACCGAATCGAGTTTGAAAATTTATTGAACAAAGACAAGTTTGATTTGTTAAATTTAACAAATTAAATTTAAACGAATTTTATTCGATTGATTCCAAGTGAAAAGTTTGAGTTAGAAGGGAAAGAAGAGAAACCTGAGATGGAGAATGTGCACAATTCTGTCATAATCATCGACTTCGAAGGCAGCACGAGATATTAGCCTCATCACATTAACATCTGTTCCCATTGAATCTCCATTTGTTACCTCTTCTGTCAATCTTCATTCTCCCAACAATAAATAATAATTATAAAAAAACATTAAATAAGTAATAATTTCTAAAATTGTACGTAAAAATACTAATAAGCACAAAATTCACCCGAATCCCATAAAAAAAACACTACTCCAAAACACGGGATTTAGCCAACTTCATTTTTTTGAGAATTCAAGGGATCGAGTTAGCCTATCTTTTTATATTTAGGGTGACTTTTATGGTTCTTAGCCCGAACAATTTGCTATTAATTTTCATGTTTTGGCCTAGATACTGTATATTTTATCATCATTTATTGATTATAAAAGTTCAAATATTCAGCTAGCACTGATTTTATTTTCTCTTCCATCTCAACACACCTAATTCTTACGACGGAGGATATTAATATTAAGGGATAATTACACACTCTTCCTCTGAGATTTATTGTAATTACATGTAAATCTCTTGTAGTTTGAAAAATTACATTTAATACCTCTGAAGTTTGTTTCTATCTAACAAATAGGTTCTTTTGTTTGTCAAAATTCATCGAATTTGTTGATATTCGCCAAAAAAAAGAAAAAAGAAAAAAGTAAAGGTGATATTCGTCATCGATTGACTTATTATTGACTTATTGTTGGTCAAATGAATCTTTTTATGATTAAACTACCCTTATATATCGTTATATCGTCACACGTTAATGCATGAGAGCAGGTATATCTTCACAGTTATAAGGGTAATTTAGTCATAAAAGATTTTTTTGGCTTGCATTAAGTCATTAACAAGTCAATCGAAGGTAAATATAGATTTTCATTCAGTTCTTTATATCAACAAATTCGGTGAATGTTAATTAACGGGGAGACCAATTTGTTAGACAGAAGCAAACCTTAGAGGTATTATATGTAATTTTTTAAAACCACAGATAGTTTACTTGTAATTACATCAAATCTTAGAGCAGGAGAGTGTAATTATCCCTAATATTAATATTGGATTGGATGAAAAAAAAACTTACAACTGTGCAGGAGTAACATCTGTGAGTGCCAATCTTGCAGTCTTGATTTTCTCTCTTAAGAAGAAGGAAGCTTGTCTCTTCAGCTCTTGCATCAAAGACCCCATTGATTTGCAATCATGTAATGATGTTTAAATGTTAAGTTTATGGGTTTTTTTTAGTACCATAAAATATATATATATATATATGTGTAGATATTGATGAGGTTGGCAATATAACTACTCCATTACCACATTAATGACAATCCAACCACTCTTTAAAGTGGATTTGCATATGTAATTCTTGGAAGATAAACACTCACTTTTTTCTGATTTTTTGTGTTTTCTTCTTATCAACCTTTGACCATTGACGTGGAATTCTAGTTTGAATCAGGTTTGAGCTGATTTGAAGTATGAATTACATGATAAGTATGATACATTTGTTATGTAATTGGTGCATATATAATTAAGAGAGAGTGACGAATCATATGATGAATGTGTTATTACACTTGTCGTGAGATTAGTTTGGTTCAGTCAAACCTGATTTGTACAATAAGCTGATAAACTGGAAATTCCAATGCCAAATTTCATTCCTTTGTTTGGTTTATGTTTTGACCAGTTTTCAAAATGAGCCAAAAAACAATTCTAATGTGTTAGAGGTTTTGACCGCTCTAAAATCAATCCAAAACTTCCACTGTAACATACAAGAAAACAGAATTAGCTAATTAGTTGGGTTTTCGGTTGTTTTTTTAAAATTTGGTATAATTATAATGAGCTCTCCTGAAATTTAATATAATTATAAAATTTTGTCGTTATTTCGGAACACCCTTGATTTTAATGGGTATTCAATAATTAACTCAATTTGTTAGTTTATATCAGGTTTTCATCCATTTTCTGTGGTAAATTGGTCAAAATATCCCTGTGGATTATGATTTATAATTTTACTTATTTTTGAAATTTTTTATGGATCAAGTAGACAATTCTTTAAATTTTTCAATGCACCTCGTCCGAGTTTTTACAACTTTTAATTTTTTTTAAAAATAAGATAAACATACAGCAAAGGCAAAGTTCACAAGTTTTGGCATCCATACAAGAACTATATAATTTCACCAAATATGAGGAGGTATTAGTAACTTTTCAAACTACGAAGATGTATTCAAAATTATGTCAAATTTCAGGGGAACTCATTGTAAGTTATCCTTATTTATATAACGAAACAAAAAGCATTCACTATCAAGACATGACTTAATATTTATGGTAATTTTTGTCTCCTCAAAAAATAGTATTTAACGTATTTTCCTTCACTTTAAACCCTTTTCAACTATTATCAAGATATAATTTGACATCAACAGTAACTTTTATTCCTTTGAAAACAATATCAAAGTATATTATCATTCTTTTGAAGTGATTTTTGAACTTTCCCCCAAAAGCAATAACAAACATTCATAACATCCCAAAATATAAATTGTAAACTTTTCAATTTATTTTTTAATAGTATGTGATTTAATACATCAACGTTTAAATTCAAATACTAGTTCGATATATCGATAATTAAAAAAAAATGAATACATTTAAATAAGAAATTACTATAATAATAGTCATACACCAACATTTATGATACTTGAAATCGCAACCATTTGGTTGTGAACTTCAAAACTCAAATTTATTTTTCCCAATTTTTCAAAATCTATGTAAAACTACTCCAGACAAAGTGATTTGGTTTACAAGATATCTGTCTTTTCAATCCTTTGTATCTTTTAAGAAGGGGTTAAATAAAATTTATCCCCCGATGTTAATAGAAATGAGCAATTTACTCCTCTGTAAAAAATTAGAATTGCATTTTACCCCTTTATGTTTTAAGAAATGGAGTAAAAAATTCCCTGACTCGTTTCGTGAATAACACGTGTCGTTTTTATTTTTTTTAATTTTTTAATTTTAAATATTAAAATAACATTTATGCCCTTATTTAAAAATTATTGGATCTTGATTTCAATTTAAATTTAATTAATAAATCAACAGTGTAGATTTTATCTAAATCAAATCAACGGTGTACATTTAAATAAATTATAATTAAAATTATATCTTATATATATAATTAAATTTGAATATATATAATCATATAATAAGATTTATATATTTAAGTATATAGGTATATATATATATATATAGAGAGAGAGAGAGAGGTGACGGCGGGGGCCGCGGGGCTGGGGAATGGGGCGGCTCTGAGGAGGAAGGGGGGGGGGATCTGGAGGAGGAGGAGGCGGCTGCGAGGGGAGGACGAGGGAGGGTAGGTGCGGCGGGGAGAACGAGGGCAGGGGTGGTGGCGACGCAGAGAACGAGGGGAGGGAGACGGGCGTCAGCAGCTCGAGCGGACGGAGTTGGGCGGCGGCGGTGGTGAAGAAGAAGATGAAGAATTGAAACTATATATCTTTGTATATATAATTTTTATAAAAACATATTATATCTATATTTAATATATTAAATATTATTTTTATAAATAATATATTTGTGTATGTAATATATTATTTTTATAAATAAAATACTTATATATAATATTAATATATTTATATATATAAATAATATTTTTTAATGCTTAAAAAATTTGCCCTTTTGCAGGAGACGTGAGTGTAGTGCACCATTGGGTCAAATGGGTATTTTGCTCCATTTCTAAAAGTATAAGGGGATAAATTGTTGTTTTATTTTTCAAAAGGGGGGTAAATTGCTCATTTCACTTAATATAGAAATGTAAATTACATTTTTTCCTTTTAAGAAGTGTTTGTTTTATTATAAATTTGGTTTCATCATAGGCTAATATAATTTTATCCCATAATAGTGAAAATTAAAACTGAATTCTCAGCATATAATCCTTGACGATTTATTAAAAATCCAAGTTGGGTCATTAAAATAATTTATAGTCGTGCCAACAAGATTCTCCACAATATATCAGGAGACGATCAAGTGATCCAATAATAACACTTTGTTCCTGTAAAAGATAGATCACGGCCCAAAAGAGAGTTGAAGAACCAAATTTAATTATTCCTCCTTTGAAAATAAAAATATAACTCGACAATACATCAAGATATTAAAAATTAGTTCAATTAATAATTTTGTATGATGGATATATTAAATTAAAAGACAATGAAAAATGTCTTTGAAGTTTTGCTTCAGTTGTAAAGTTGAGACCTCAGAACAAATTCTTAATCGTCTTCAAATCGAGTCATATATATGTGTATTTGTTCTATATTTGTTATATTTAGATATATACATTTTCAAATCTGTCGATACATATATATAAATATATATTTAATCTATCTTTAAGATCTTAATATAATGATTGATAAAATTAATTGCTTTTCTTAGAAGAAAAAGAGACAATAAATAACAAAGTATTATAAGAATAAGTAGACAAATATTCCTACATATATCGAACTCGAATCAAAGACATTATAAAAGAATTACTTCTCATTTGATTGATCTTTATAATAAAATTAATATAGATTTTGTAACATCATGGTTTGTCAAAAGCTTCAAACTTTAAATCTTACAAAATACAGATTATTTGTGTTTTCCAACAACCCCAAAATAGTTATAAATACCTCTAAAATTTCGATTGACCAAATATGATTTGTGTCATCACAACCTCATCCAAGTCGAAGTCCTAGGTCGCCTCTCGGGTGATCCAAATCATGTGTTTTGGGAATTTGAGGACAAAAAAGCTTGTTAAGTTGGTTCAGTAGCCCCCAACAAAGGCCTTTCGATACTTAAGTCAGTTTGCGAGCTCGAGAGCTCAAAAGAAAGCTTATGAGTAGTTGTGAAAGTAATAAATGCATACCATTGTCTGAAGCGATTTGGGGTATTTATAGGATCAAATGTTCGTACTCGTACGTGCCTATGTGTCATCATCCCGAACACCCAAATACAAGACCATCGTGCATTCCTGCTTTTGGGTATAGGTTGGGTGAGAGCAGTGTGCGACCCAACCCGACAGAATAATGCATGAATTTCAAATCAGAATAAGAATTTTGCCGTTTAAAGAGGGTATTTTGGTCTTTTAGTGCTGAATCAGATATATGACGGTCACAATCGAATTTCAAAAGTGATTTTGAGAGCTCTAACCATGAGGCTGAAATTTAGGCTGCAATGAGTTGACAAATGGAAATAGCTCTTCAAATATTGTGTGCAAATATTAGAATTCTGGATTTTGGGTCAAATATTATTAAAATAATCGTCTTTTTAAAAGTTTAAACTATTAGAATAGAGATTCATTTAATTTTATTATCTTAACAGGTAAAACACACTTCCTCACGTGTAAACTCTGCACGTGAATTCTTTTCAAACTCAGGACCTTTTTATTCGGCCTGACTCTTATACAATATTAAATGACGACATCATCTAAAAATTTAAATTATTATAGCTAATATTAATATTTTAACAAACATGCTCTTATATTTATTTTCTAGAAATCGAATTATAAAAACTGCCATTTATTTGCCTAATTTTAACTGATTGAATTGGTTAGAAAATTCAAAGTATACATATTGATGCTATATTTCCTAACATGTAAGCGTTGATTTGGTAGTTATGTTGTCATCAATTTTGTTGTATATAGACTTTGTACTTTCAGTTATGAATTACCCAATTAATATATGGGTAACTTTGCAATATTCTATCCTTAGGTTCTTTTTCTTTTCTCTAATTATTTATATTAAATTCTTCATTTATGGTAGACTTGAGAATATATTGTGGTCAGCCCTCTATGGAGTTTAATATCATACCTAAATGTTGTTTGTTGAAACTTTCTTAAACAAGCTAACACGAATGCGGATATATAATTAATTTTTTATAATAGTGTCTTGTTTTCTGTTTATTTTGAATATATTTGTTGATTTAGAGATATCAAGTATTTGAGTTTGAATGAAATAGATGATATAATAATAAATCGAATCTTATGAAGGGGGGGGGATGTTACATCTGATAATTAACTTAAATTTTTGGCTAAATTATATCAATATCCCTGAGATCATATCTAATTATGCAGACACCACACGGCACAAGTATATTTCTAACGGGTATCGATGTGATCTACCTTAGGGGTTCTACTTTAAAAAATTGCCTTTTAATAAGAAGTGTACTTGTAATTACAATTATAAAAATGTATTTCTAATTGTTGCAGAATGCTCATATAATTAAACTTAATCTCGAGGCACACAAATTATCTTTGTTTATTTTTCTTTCTTACAAAAAGCAAGAAAAAGTAGACAAGATTTCATTTCTTGATTATGAGCTTCTAGCATTATATAGAACAAGCATACAACACATCTGCACTGTTTTGTGCACAACCATCACTCAAAACTTTAATGTCACAATTAATACTAGGGCTAGTTACATTTAGCCCCCATTTACCTTTTTTTATTTACACAAATCACTCATACTTTTTAAATAATTGCAAAAATCATCCTGATGGCCAAAAATCAAAAGTAACTTGTATTATGATGTTGATATTTTTAAGAATCCAGGTGCAACTTTTCAAAATTATGGAAGTGGTTTATGCAAACAATGTTGACTTTGTTGGTGAATGTATATGTAATTATCCAAAAAGTAATTGTGGTTTATGTAACCAGACCACAAGTCAGGAAGTGTAGATGCAATTATCCCTTACTATATAATAGTCAAAAGAACAAAAAAAACTCAACCCCTCAACATTAAGGCTCTGTACATTAGACTAGTCGATGGACACATAACGACAATGAAAAAAGTATTGATTGCACGCGATGCGTAGCTATCTGGTTTCCCACAATGATGTCATGAAAACTACTAATTCTATCGAAAGATGTAAAATCATGGATTAACAGTCAAATATGCAATGAATTCTGAAGAGATGTCATAAAAAGATTACAACTGAGAGTCGATGCGCTTATGCTTAGCCACAACGTTAGTGACGACCACAAAAATCCATATATCTGTTTGCTTAACATGTTAGATCAAGTACCAGTTTTTGATTTCAGATCAATGACTTTAATTAGCAAGTAGTAAAGTTTCATGAATGGATTTTCCATATGCCAGTTCTATAACCAAGAGACATGAGAGCCAGCTCCCACAGCATATTCGGAATGCTTAACAGATTAACCTTTGATCCTGGAATTTCAGACCAGTTTACGGAGATCTCAATCATGGGGATGTGGAACAATTTGCACAAGTAGACTAATTCGACATCAAAGCACCACCTGCAAAATGTCAAGGTCCGAGAGTTTACAAGGAGAGGATAGAGGAAGCAGTAAAACAAAGAGCAGAACAAATATGCAAGTTGAACTTTACAACTGCAAGAACTAAATTAAGTGCATCAAACTCACTACGGATCCATTTGGATGAATGGATTGGGAATTTAGCAAACAATATTACAACATATCTTAAACGAACAACATGACACCTCTTACGACAATATAAACTTCATAAAGACACCTCTTAGCATGACAGTCAAATCACATTAAGGATAAACTACGAATTTCACCAATTCTATTTGGGCTCACGGAGTGTTTTTGGAGAGGTGTAGTAAAAGTGTAATTATGCTATTCCACCCCGGGGGGGGGGGGCGGGGGGGTGTGGAGGGGCGCGCTTCTAAGTAATCCTAAAAAATGTAAAATCAGGTAAAGCATTGAACCTCATACAACAGTAATTTTCTCGGAAGCCCAATATTGTCCAACTACAGTTGAGAAGATCATTTGCAAATAACATTTCACACTCATATACTTTCGCTTCGCTTTTGAACTTCGACTAACTAAAGCAATACGCACGTTGAAGGAATAAGGGATCAATGTGATGCATTAACAAAAAAACAATCTGTTGAGAAAAAGGAATAACAAACTCTAAAAGAGTAGAAGAGCCATAAGCAATGTCTCTATGCATGTCGATTTGGACTCATGATGTGCAAAGATATCATATAGATAGAAGTAACATTTACCGTTTTAAGCGAATATTTACGAAAAGCTTCTGCGCAGCAGCTCTAGTGAACATTTTAAAACCACACTGAAACATGCAGAAAAGCAAGGATGAGCAAATCAGAAAAACAAAAATTTATCGTCTACTTTTTGGGTGGTAGTGGATGCTCTCATTGTGCAGTATGAGCATTTATGTTGAACAATATAGTATTTGAATAAAAAAGCATTTAAATAACACAGAACCATGCAACGAATTATTTGAATTTTAAAGTCTCATAACATTAACTTCGAAGAATCAGTGCAATGACTAAGAAGGATTAAAATATTTAACTTCATGTTGTAGCTATGAGGAAATTTCATAGGTAAACACTTGGAGACAAGATCCTGTTATCTCTCAAAAGCATAAAAAGTAGGTTGCCCCCACAAAAATCCGCACACACATAAAGAGGGAAGAAAAGAGAGAAAGAAAACCATAATGATACGCACAGCTCCAACAAGAATATGGAATGAAGAAGAAAACTGACGGTGAAATAAACTGATGGAACTTCAGGAAAACTACTCAAGCCTGTTTTACCTGTGTGTCCCTAATTCCAGGACCAGCAGCCAAGAGAACTACCAAATGGAATCCCTTCATCAAAAAATTTCGGTACCATTTCCTCTGAAAAATAAGATGAACATTTTACAAAGAATAACTACAACATAAGTATAAAATAAAAGCAAACTCATCATAATGCACACAAGAAATACTAAGCAGCAAGACTCAACTGTTGCCAGAGCTTTCTCCTCAAGATGAGCACGTGACCCAAAAGCAGCAATGGGGACATCTGAGATCTTTAAAGCTAAATCACTGGCTGAAGAGTCTCTCAACTGGCGTTCCTTGAGAGCAACTGCATGAATCTGACTGGGAAATCATCAGTTAAGTTGCACAAACTAAGCTCAGAAATTAGATGTCTAAACCAAAAAGAAATGCTTCACAAAGAATATAAGGAACATTTGGTTTCATTTTTTAACATATTAGAGATGGGGGAGAACGGATTATCTTGAATTGTTAAAAGTGAAGTGTTTCGATTAGTTATTTTTCAAAGTTGGTGTGTTTGTTTTCAATTCCAAAAGATCTGATTTGATATCATGCATTTCAAGCAGGGCCAATCTGACATTTTTTGTGTCAAGTAATCAAGTTGGTTATCTAGTACACCAACCATATAAAATAAAAGTGATAATCATTACATGAATATTTATATAAAGTAACTACTATTTGTACTGTAATAGCTATTATATTTCATGTAAAGAGAAAACAGATAGTGTGAGGAAGGTGGGATGGTAATTATGAAGAGAGAAAGAATGAAAAGAATGGAGGCTGGTGTGTAGGGAAATGAATTTTCAGAAAATTTTCGTATCCAAAATAAGGGTCATGCCCAGGGTTTTTTTTTTTTTTTCATATAAAGCACCTCGAAATAGTAGAATGGCCACCGACCTGATTTTCAAGTTTCTCAAGATCACTCACTTTAGTCGCCCCATCAGCATCAAGCATTACAAGTAGTTCACCGCGTGAATGGAGCATGCCCTGTTTGACAATGCTTCCCAGAAGCAAAAAGATTCAATGATTTGTGGTCGTAATGAAACTAGGATATATAACATGTAAAAGTATTGCTCAACTAATTGTTCAGAATCGACTCACTTTTCTTATAGCTTCTCCTTTGCCATGGTTCCGTCCGAGAAGGATTACTCTGACATTTTCTACAGTGTATCTCTTCACAAAGTCAAAACCAACTCTCTTTGTACCATCAGCACTTCCATCATCAACAATCACCACCTACTCCAATAATTTGTTCATTAAAAAGATGCAAGCTGCTCTAAACAGTAAATAATAATATGATGTCTTTTCCCATATGGGCATAAAATGCAGGGAGCATCTATTGTTTTGTTGTGATTCAAAAGCTAAAAACAAGAAACATGAACCATACTGTAGGAAAAGATCTCCACAAACTCAATAAAATCAACTGAATGGAATGATCAATCAGCAGCAATTTGACAATAGTCCAAGCAACAATTTGATGCTTTAATTTCCAATTCGACAATCACAAGAAACAATAACCCGGCAAAGAATTCCATCACTACTACGCCATGCAACTATCGCAAGTTATAATATTAATTGCACAATCGAGTGTTTGCGGCTATGCTAGAATCTATAATTGATAGCAATAGTGCAACTTAATCTTTCTGAACCTTCATAGAACCCTAGAAGCATCTACTCGGCGACCAGGCCACACCTGCCTCCACCATGTTAATATTGTTATATATGACATGTATGAAACATTTAGGAGCCAGACATCCTATGCTACAATTGTCAGACCTTTCATAGAATATATAACGTCTATTAATATACCTCATATGAAAATGACTTGTCCCTTGCTGCGCGTTCTTGAAGATAACTGCACTTGCCAAATCATGAACACTTGTCAGACATGAACTGAAAGTTTTCAGTCAACCAGCATGATCTATACAAATAAGACACAGATTTCTAATAGTAAATCTCATATTAAAGTTCTCGCTGCCTTTGTATAGGCTTTTACTTAAGTGTAACAATGAACTATTGGTAGGATTGATGAGGGGTTACTTTTTGGCACCTCCCCATAATTAACATACTTTAAGAAATCTGGCAAGATAAGTAGAATCAGTTGCCTGATGGACACATATAAAAGTTGACTCATGGCAACTATTTTGAAAGAAACAAGAAAAAATATAACCTAATTGAGAATAAAGTAGAGACTGAGCTTCATGTCCATATGACAAGGGAATTACAAAGTATATATTAGCACCAATAATGCTCCATATTTAAGAAAAGGAGAAACTAAAGCTCTCTTCAGCTTTTCCGCACAGATTAAATCTTATCAAAATCAATGTTCCTCTTAGAAGTCAAACCAAGTCCGGCAACCATTCTAGTTGAAACTTGCGAAACCTAATTGTCATATAATAGTACACTGAACTTCCTCATGCAAATGAATCTCACAGCAAGCAACTCAGGAAACTCAAAAGCAAAACAGACAGAAGTATAATGACCACAAGCATAATAATAGTTTCATCCAAATGAGGCAATTAGTATATGGTCTTACATGTTGCTTGCAATTATGCTATTCACATAGAGGGGGAAAGGGGAGTTGAAGCTTTCAAATGCTCAATAATCATTATGCTTTAAACTAGTTATAGTGTAAAAGGGAGGCTCTTATTTCGTTCTTTAATTGGCTTAACATCCAGTTTCTTCATTTGAATTAATACTATTCAGTACAGACTTCTATTTTTGAATTATTAAACACCGAAAGTTTGACCAATTCCAGATAACACAGCATAAAATTAGTCACTAAAAGTTTGTGCCAGCTCGGACAATTATCTTAGCAATACATCTTGAGCACCTTTAACATTTATTAGTTCCAAAGATCAACTCAACATGCTAAAATGTAATGAGCTATAAAGAAAATTATTGAATGCTTAAGTGTCCAGCTCAACTAGCAAAGCCTGGTTTAAACTAATTGAGGCTCAAACTCATTTGAAAATCTAGCTAACATGTTAAACCATGCTTTGACACAAACCCAATCGTGTTGAGAACTTCAAACTTAACTCGAATAGCAAATTGCTCAACTTGATAAAATTATTGAAACACGTACCGACACTGAAATCATCAATATCGCCTACCAGGCATAAGTCCTATCAGTCTACTGCTCCCAACATAAAATCATATGAGATAAAAATTATAAATATCAGTCACTATAATGACACGGCTGTATCAGCAATGGATAGTGAAGATGTAAATTAAAAGCACAGGCTGTAGTCAATTTACTTATTTCAAATAGCAAATTGCTCAGCTTGACAAAATTATTACACTTATTGATGCTGAAATCATCAACGTATCCTACCAGTCATAAGTCCTATCAACCTATTGCTCCCAAATTAAGAGCATATGAGCTAAAAAGCTAGAGTATGAAAATCTGTTACCATAATGACACGGCAGTATCAGCAATAGACAAACAGGATGTAAATTAAAAGGACAAGCTGCAGTCTCTTTACAAAGAAAAAAGGATATACGGTACCCCAATCTATAGTGTGAATTGAACTTCCCCCCAACCTTTGGAAATGCCCAGAGCAACTAGGCATCCCATGTTAAACATGCCCAAGCACCACATGTTCCCATTTTGTATGTGAACACTTTGGGATTATTGTTTTACCATATGCCGCTTTAGAAGATGTGAATTTAACCCCCTAAAGAATTTCAAGCTATTATACTTACTACCGAATCCTTATCTGGTGAAACTAAAATCAATACTCAAACAAAAATATTATTCTGTACTACTCAGTTGCTAATACATCGACATTTTTAGTTAGTCTGAGTTATATTATAATTATAAACTAATATTATGATTAAGTCTCCTTAAATTATGTGCTTAAGATAAACAAAAGTTATCTTTTTGCCAAATAATTCTTATGATATACAATACATATAGGTTATTCTTATTTGTGATGGCAGCTGGATGGTTGCAGGCAGCAAAAAAGTGATTTTACTATGAATATCATATTTTCTCATCAATTCATATATTTGGATTGCAAATAACCCACTATCCTTCACTAAAGAAATACGCATAAAGTTACATCTCGGGTATAAAAATAAATACAACATTTAACTAGTACATGCAGATAAGACTTAGGAAAATATAACATAAAATTAGTTGGAGCCTAAGATAATTCAAATTGATTGAATTGACCATATATTGGCAACCAAATAGCGGACGGAAATATATCTGGTGACACACTAGAAACATCTTTAGGCAGAAAAATTCACATTTTAAGTGAAGGTCAGGGGTGAAGTGCACTACTGACTGTTAGCACCTCCTAAATATTCCGCCAGAAAATGGTCCAGGGGATTTTCAGGCACATTTGATTGTCTGCATATTGACAAAGTTTGGGGCCAAAGAGCAATCGACCCTGAGGGGGTATATGCTATTTACCCAAATACAACAGGGACACCACCAAAATTTTGATGTCTATGTCAACTAAAAAATTAGTTCAAAGTAATGAAGAAACAAATCATATCGTAAATGTGTAAATAATACCACATTCTGCAAGCAAATATGAACATAGAAAAGCAGGAAAAGCAAAAGGTGTTTACTTCAAGGTTTCATCAAGAGCTCCTGGAAGCCTATGCTCTTCATTGTATGCTGGAATTATCAAAGATATGTACTTTTCAGCTGGATCAAGGAGATTAGGACAAGTGACCTGGAAAAGCAAATTTCAGCACAGGAATCCAATCAAATATTTATGCATGTACCAGAGGTATGCAAGACTTACGAAATGCTTAATAGTTTCACTAAGTTTCAAAATCTAACCAGCCCGCTCTAAAATTATGTAAGACACTTAAAACTGTTCGAATTTTTCAAACATTAAAAGGAGATAAACTCTTGCCTAGGTAACTACACAGTACAAATTGTTGCCAAAAGGACTTTTGCATTCTTTGATCAAATTTTGAAATATAAATCCGAACATGCTACATTCCACCATCAAAATCCTACTTTAGTCATAAAATCTGACCGCAGAAAGTGGTGAATTAAACAGCACAATGAAACAAAATTGAATCTCGGATGCATACCGGCTTCAATGAATTCGGATCCTCGAAGACAGGAGGCGCCTCAACATGACAGCTAAAAAGCAAAAAACAGAAAAACATTCAAATTGCGAAACGAAAAGAACAAAGAACAACAGACCAATTGGGGTATACACATACTCGTGATTATACTTTCTTCTTAAGGTGGCGAAGAAGATGGCGGCACCCAATCCCAAAGCAAAAACTGCAGCCAAGACCAGCACGAATTCAAACAACGTCCATATGAATCCCATCTGTCCCCAAAACGGGAAATTCAAACACCACCACTTGCCGGACGGTTCTCTAGAAATTCCCAACAAAATCTTGCCTGCAACTTGAAGATATCGCCAACCAATTGATTTAGCTAAGAAATTTAATCCGCCCGTTTACCTCAGTTGGTAGAGCCCAAGGCCCTGGTACAGGGTCTAGGGTTTGAAAGCAAGATTAGCCATTTTTTATTTTATTTTCTCTTATTTTTCTATAGAGGCCATTTCATTCATCCTCCAATATATCTAACACATCAAAATCTTAAAAATTAATTCAATACATCAATAAATTAAAAATAATAAATACATTATTTATACTATTATAAAAAGAAACCCTTTTTTTACTCGTAAATACCGATTAATGACACCTTCACACCACTTTTTTGTAATGTTAAAATTAACCCTCAACTGATATGATAACTACTTTATTCAACTTTTCAAATTTTATATTAATTGATAAATTAGTTTTTCCTTCTTTTCTTTTTTTTTTTAATGTGATGTGTTAGTTTATATATTTTACTCTTATTTATAATATATTTTAAAACGTAAAAAAGTATTTATTATAAACACGCAGAAACAACGTGCCACGATGGCTAGTAAAATTATATATATCTATACTACCTCACAAACGGCGGTTAATGACACTGTCGTACCAATTTTTGTAAAATTAAAAATGTCCTTCAATTGATAAGAAGATAACTAACTTATGCAATTTTTCAAATTTTATATTAACTAATGAATTAGTTTTCTTTCCTTTCTTTATGTTTTAATGTAATACATTAGGTTATATATTTTACTTTTATTTATAATATATTTTAAAGTATGAAAAATTATTTATTTTATACTATTATATAAAAGAAACTCCTTTTTTACTCATAAATGGCGGTTAATGACACATTCGCACCACTTTTTTGTAATGCCAAAATTAACCCTCAACTGATATGATAACTAATTTATTCAACTTTTCAAAATTTATATTAATTAATAAATTAGTTTTTCTTTCTTTTCTTTTTTTTTTTAATGTGATGTGTTAGTTTATATATTTTACTCTTATTTATAATATATTTTAAATCGTAAAAAATTATTTATTATAAACACGCAGAAACAACGTTCCACGACGGCTAGTAAAATTATATATATCTATACTACCTCACAAACGGCGATTAATGACATTGTCATACCAATTTTTGTAAAATTAAAAATGTCCTTCAATTGATAAGAAGATAACTAACTTATGCAATTTTTCAAATTTTATATTAACTAATGAATTAATTTTCTTTCCTTTCTTTCTGTTTTAATATAATACATTAGTTTATATATTTTACTTTCATTTATAATATATTTTAAAGTACGAAAATTATTTATTCTATACTATTATATAAAAAAAAATCCCTTTTTTACTTATAAATGATGGTTAATGACACTTTCACACCACTTTTTTGTAATGCCAAAATTAACCCTCAACTGATATGATAACTACTTTATTCAACTTTTTAAATTTTATATTAATTGATAAATTAGTTTTTTTTTTCTTTTCTTCTTTTTTTTAATGTGATATGTTAGTTTATATATTTTACTCTTATTTATAATATATTTTAAAAATTATTTATTATAAGCACGCAGAAACAACGTGCCACGACGGCTAGTAAAATTATATATATCTAGACTACCTCAGAAACGACGATTAATGTCCTTCAATTGATAAGAAGATAACTAACTTATGCAATTTTTCAAATTTTATATTAACTAATGAATTAGTTTTCTTTCCTTTCTTTCTGTTTTAATATAATACATTAGTTTATATATTTTACTTTTATTTATAATATATTTTAGAGTATGAAAAATTATTTATTTTATACTATTATATAAAAGAAACTTCTTTTTTACTCATAAATGGCGGTTAATGATACCTTCGCACCATTTTTTTGTAATGCCAAAATTAACCCTCAACTGATATGGTAACTACTTTATTCAACTTTTCAAAATTTATATTAATTGATAAATTAGTTTTTCTTTCTTTTCTTTTTTTTAAATGTGATGTGCTAGTTTATATATTTTACTCTTATTTATAATATATTTTAAATCGTAAAAAAATATTTATTATAAGCACGCAGAAACAACGTGCCACGACGGCTAGTAAAATTATATATATCGATACAATATCTATACTACCTCATAAACAACGATTAATGACACTGTCGTACCAATTTTTTATAAAATTAAAATATCCTTCAATTGATAAGAAGATAACTAACTTATGCAATTTTTCAAATTTTATATTAACTAATGAATTAGTTTTCTTTCCTTTCTTTCTGGTTTAATCTAATACATTAGTTTATATGTTTTAGTCTTATTTATAATATATCTTAAAGTCCGAAAAATTATTTATCATATGCACACAGGGACGGCATGCTAGAACGGCTAGTAAAAAGAAAAGAGTCTCCACACTCACAAACGACGGTTAATGACACCGCTGCACAAATTTTTTGTGTAGCCAAAAATGCTTTTAAACCGATAAAATAACTATTTATTCAACTTCCAAATTTACATTAACTGATAAATTAGTTTCTTTTTTTTTTCACATTTTTTAATGTAATATATTGGTTAAATATTTTACTATTATTTGTAATAATACATTTAAAAACACAAAAGAATATTTATTATATGCACGCAGGGACAACGTGCTACAACGCCTAGTATTTAAAAAAGTAAATATATCAAGAACTTCAAACTAAGGGTTAATTATATTGTCCTCCTATGAGGTTTGGTGTAATTATACGTAGATCCTATGTGGTTTTAAAAATTACATATATCGTCCCTTACTTTTGTTTCCATTTAACAACTAGATTTATTCGTTAGTCAAAATTTACCAAATTTGCTAAGATTAAAAAAAAATTGAATGAAAATTCATATTTACCCCCAAATTAACTTATTGCATGCCAAACAATTTTTTCTGACCAAACTACCCTTATTAGGTATAAGGTAACAATATATTTCCTCATGCATTAGCGTGAGAAAATATATAAGGATAGTTTGGTTTGAGAAAGAATTGTTTAACTTGCAATAAATTAGTAATTTACAGTGCCTTATTGCAAGATTGAGAAATAGAAACGCAATAAGTTGAAAATAGATCAAATTTATTTCGACCCTGCTCGTCAAAAAATCTTCAAATCAAACCCAAATTTAAATTCAAATAGATAAGAAATATAAGCCTAAATTAAATATACTATCACATATCAACCATCGTCTACGTGTCATAAACTTGTTATGTATCGCACATGATAATCAATCACTTATCACAATTTAATCCGATGAATATAAATTTATTAAATAATTTATTTTTTAATTTATCATTCACACCAATATTTCTAATATTATAATATATTATTAACTACTTATAAACAATGATCTAGTTCAAGAGATGAATGAAAAAATAATTCAACTGGATTTTACGAGTTAGACCTATCAGATCCATAGTCAATACAGATCTAGTATGGCTTTGAGGCAGGACGGTATAGGTTTCGGGTCTAACAGGCGTATTAAGGACGGACAAGTGGGGCCCGTCTTGGATTCGATTAAAATTAAGCGGGACAGGTATTGAATCGACCAAACCCAACCCATTGCCATTCCTATACGCAGCTGGCTGTAAAGATGTCAATATAATTCACATCATGCAGTTCTTCATGGTGTATCCAGCAACAGTAGATATCATAATCAATTTACCAATACAAGGATATATGTTTGGTAACAGCAAGAATTTGCACTTTCAAATCATCTGTTCTGCTTAACGTGCTAAATAAGTCGAGGAAATACTCAACATATCAAAGATGTTTGATGACAAATGAAACAGAGACCGTAAGGGCAACGACTAACGACACCTAAAACACCAGCACTGTGATGCTATGTAAAGAAAGTGAATGATTGCCAGGACGTAAACGACGAGCTAGCTAGCAAGATCTAAACGTGATCTCTATTTCAACGGAGAAGTGCAGAACTTGGACTTGATCAAAACAAACGCACCAACTGAGTGTTTGCTCCTACAGGAAGGGGGGCAGTATCACCCATCGTCGGGGGTATTTTGACCTTCCCTCTTTCCCATCAAATAGCTGCAAGAAACGATACCACGGGTTCAAATCAGGAATGGGCAGAGATACTCAGAAGTAAACTCTACTCAGATATTATACCTCAACTGAAATAAAAGCATACTAGTTCTTTTTATGTTTCAGGCAGGAGTAGCTAGAGATAGGCGGATGATATGATAGCAATCAACTCTGATACAGATTATATGCTTGAGTTTCATGCATTTTATGCAAGCGAACGACACCAAAGATGGGAAATTTTTAGGTCATAAATGAAGGCAAAGCAAATATGCAGAGACACTATAGTTAACGAAATGTTTGGAGACGCTGCATACGGTAGAATGGCCTGGGGTAAAAAAGAGAGATAAAATTCATATCTATTGAAAGAATCTTCACTCCACGAGTAACGTGTATGTTTTTGTTTTCTAACATGTCACAAGAAATTGCTAAGAGACCCTCATGAACATTATAATCATCACTTTACCTTTATTTATGTTTCAGAAAAGAGAATCCAAGGAGAAATTAAATACTTTAACATAAACTTAGTCAAAACAAAAAGAACCCACACAAAACTTACAGAAAAATATGTCTGATAGATGCTATACAGAGAGAATGTCACCCAATACAATACGCTTATAGAGATGGTACGGATCATAAACAAAATTAAATGACCCAAAAGCAACAGAGATAGAGTCACCTTCTTTAGACGACGGTGCTTGGCGAGGGCCCAGTTTGTCATTATGGCAGTAGCAACCACCATGAAAACATAACCTGCCACAGTCTGTGTTGCAATGTTGAAGCCTAGCCACTGATATATCTCTGTTGTATAGTTAGCACATGTAACAATGTTGAATAGAAAGCCACGTGGGATTTGGTAGCCACCCCCCTCAGTACTTCGAAGATTTCTCAATAGTATATGGCAATAGAAGTTTGAAATTTGGCAAAGCAACCCAAAACCAAAACCAATTTTCATTTGGAAATCGCTTACAGGTGTATAAAGAGGGTGATTGACATAATAAGCAATCCAAGCACCAAATGTCCAGTAATAAGCACAGTTTCGGAACACATTTGAAAGAGGCGATGTTGCATGGCTGAAACGGTGCACAAAGAAGGTTTCCATAATACGTTTAAAGTAGTGGAAACACCAGTAATACAGGGCGTATGTCTGAACGGGATGAATAACACGCTCCCCCTTGTACCCAAAGAACTGGTACACAGGATAGTAATAGAAGATAGGATAGATAATCAAAGGACCCAAGTACTCGAAGAAGAAAAGAGTGCTATACTTGACTTGTGGACCTAGATCCTTGAAAACAACAGTTAATTCATCTTTGTTACCATTAGTATAGTCCTTCAGACTCTTTTTATAGTTAAGGACAGTAGGCCTTTCCTTCGACCCAGGTGGGAGAGGGAGGGTCAATCGCTGTCTGGAGGGATAGTATTTCTTGGCTGTCGGCAGATTATAAAAAAGATTGATAAGTGAAGAGCAACAAAAGACATAAACAAATGAAAAGAAACAATATGAACCGAGCTAGTTAAATTGTAAATTTTAATTGAAATCCTTATAGCTTTCCCTGTTAATAGCAGATGCCACACCCCAAAAAATAGAAAATTTAATAACACAATCATTGTTCTAGGTAACAAATAAAATCAAGCAAGATGTAAGTCTAATATTCTGGGAGTCTTTAACAAAATCAAATCACGGAAAACATGTTGGCATATCTCACAATTTAACAAGAATATTTGCATTTTGCATGTTAAGAATAAAGTGTAGGAAAATCTAACAGAACAGTTGCACGATATATGAGAAGTAGCTTTTAATTTCGGCACTCAGAACTTAATGAACCAAAGGATCTTATAAAGATCATACGCATTTTAGTGGTTCTCAGAGTTCAATTGTTCCTCTCTCCGATAACTACTTACTAAAAACAATGTATACTAATTAAATACATACTTTTAGATGCTTTCTTCTTATCGAGCTAGAATTGACACAAACAGGAAGTTCTGGTCATCCCCAGATGACATGAACCGGCTTCTTGATCATATACCATATCTTACTTTCAGTTTACTTTACCACCATTTCTTAGGTTTCACTCCGTTATGCATAAATGTTCAAACAGTATCTATCTTGTTTCAAACATGCCATGCATACATGTCAAGCTAGCATTCAGATTTTGACGTCACGGATACATAACACAAATCGAGCTTCATGGCAAGTCCCATTACACTCCACTCAATGACACATTGCTCCAAATCTCCCCCAGTCTGTTTATGCATTCCAAACTAGATATCATTCGAAAACCATCCGAGTACAAAGTAACATCATTTAGTTTCATTCTGTAGATATAAATCTCATTACACCGTTCTCCGAACAACATTACCTATTAGTTATGCGAATTTATCTGTATAAACTGTATAATTGGAAATTGTGAACAGGAAGCCAAACAAAATAAGATTTTCAGCCCATAAGATCAACCAACATTAGAACAATAGAGAAACATAGCAACAACTTACTTCGTTTGTGAATCTCCCCCTGCAGATCAGCAACAGTAGCCTGCAAACAACACCAAATCACAACCTCAATCACACACTCACAAGATTAACGATTCATACCCAATTTCAACAAAAAAAAGAAGCACGAATCAAATAGACAAAATCCATGTTCTTACACTCAAACAACACACTAAATCCAAGCACCAAAATCCATAGTTCAAATCAAAGCATACAAAACACGAAAACCCACAACCCATTTGAGAAAAAGCCACAAACAACATACGGAATCGCTGAGCTCAAGCCCCCCCTTGATGAGTTCTCGGCCGCTACGAGTCGTGACAATCACCTTCATCTTTCTCCTCCTGTTACCTCCAAGATCTACTCTAAAAACGAGATGGGCTCTGCTGTTATGGTGCGGAAATGGGCGGCGGAAGAAGTGCAGGACGAAGCAGTTGGGGGGTGTGATGAAGTTGCAGAGATGATTGATTGAATTTGAATGATATAGAGGAAGTACTTGCAATTAATAGCGTTGGGTTGTGGTTGGGGTAGATGAGCCACCCATATGCACCGATAAACCACTACTGCCTCACTGTCGACATTTCTATCCCCCTTAAAAAATTCAATTCTTATATTTATGTATCCTGCAAATCTTTATTGTTTTTCTTTAATACTATTATTTGAATTCATGTTTGCTAAATTAGGAAAACACTTCCATCTTCCTCCAATTTTATTAGGAATAATTACATTGTCCTTCCCTGAAATTTAGTGTCGTTATATGTACACTTCCTGTGATTTGAAAATTACATCTTGTGCATCAGACATTTGTTTTCATTTGATGATATTAACAAAAAAAAAAATAATGAAAATTCATATTTACTTCCGATTAACTTATTACCAACTTATTGCGAGTGAAGCAAAAAAATTTCTGA
This sequence comes from Sesamum alatum, assembly GCA_034509735.1. NCBI lineage: Eukaryota > Viridiplantae > Streptophyta > Magnoliopsida > Lamiales > Pedaliaceae > Sesamum > Sesamum alatum. Next base: position 28,780,140 of record JACGWO010000006.1, read on the forward strand.
CCAAACTACCCTTATGCATCTTTGCACACTGATGCATGTGATGAGGTATATTTTTACCTTTATAAGGATAATTTGGTTAGAAAATGATTTGTATTACCTGCAGTAAGTCAGTAATAAGTCAATTGGGAATAAATATGATTTTCATGCAATTTTTTTGTTGATATCATCAAATTTAGTGAATTTTGCTAATGAAAGGATCCATTTGTTAGATAGAAACAAACATCATGAGCAGTAGATATAGTTTTTCAAACCATATGGGATCTATACGTAATTCCACCAAACCTGAGAGGAGGATGAGGTAATTATCCCATTTCATTATTATATACTAGCTGTCGTGGCACGCCGTCCCTGCGTGCATATAAAATAATATTGCACGCTTTAAATTTATTGTAAATAAGAAAATATACATATTAATCAATACATTGCATTTAAAAAAAAAAAGAAGAAAGATTGAAAGAAAAGAATGAAAATTAACTTGGGGTATTATCGGTATAGTCAAAAAATTGGTGTTGTGGTGTAAGTAACTGTCATTTATTAGTGAAAATAGGGTTTGCTTTATATAATAGTATAGATATACGATATAAAAAGAAAATGCCTTTCTCACTCACAAATGACGGTTTATGATACCCCGACACTAATTTTTTTGTTATGCCAATAATACCCCAAAGTTAGTTTTCTCTTTCTTTCTTTCTTTCTTTCTTTCTTTCTTTTTTGAAATGTGATGTGTTTATATATTTCTTATGTGCAGTAATTTTAAAGCGTCGAATATTATTTTATATGCATGCAGGGCGGCGTGCCATGACGACTAGTATATATATATCAAGAGAGAGAAAGAGGAGAGAGAGAGAGAGAGAGAGAATTAATTCAAATGATGCAATGCACAAACAATTTTTTGGTCATCCAAATAATTAGGGATTAGTTACAATTTCAGTAATTATTTCATTAAATCCTTGTGGAAATGATATTTTTCTACTATTTGATAACTAGTGCACTTGTTAGTAGCCTATATATTTTTTTGACAATCATCCACCTTAATCATGCATCTTGCAGGCATATGTTTTTGGTTATAAGCCATGGAGTAGCTCCAGTTCAAGTAGGATATTGTCACTAATCCTTTGGCCTGGAATGAAGGTATTCTGAGTTTTGTCCACCAGTTTCTCTAGCACCCCCTTCATTCTGTGTACTATCACTTTTGAGAGATTTTATAAATTATATTGCAACACACAATTGGCCTAATTATACTACTAATTCAATTTTAGTACCCCATGTTCCCAACTCATCAGATTTGGTATCTTACACTTCTATTTTTCATCACCGTTGGTATCCACCATTAGTTTGATCTTTAAAACTAATGGTCAACCCCAATTTGGAGGAAAAAAGAGACGAGATTCCCTCAATAAAATGCCATGTTTGCTGCCTTAGTGTTCACTACACAAGATAGAGTTGAAATAGTGTAATTGAGGGAAATTTAGCAAGAAATGAGAGGAATGAGGAAAAATCAGGTTCCATCTTTCTCAAAATTCGAGTACGGGTTCGACTATTGAGAATGTTTACTTGAAAAAAGTGTATTGTGATTTTGGAGTCGAGCTACTAATGAAGACTTCTTGGACCAAAATAAATTCGGGAAGAAGACTTTGGGTATGTCCTAATTACAGAATAAATTTAAATTTTGTTCTTCTTTAATTTTCTTATGTTATTATACCAGTTATTTTAATTTTTACTTTTAATTTTTTGTTCACAGAAAATAAAAGCACTTGCCACAAAAAAGAAGAACAAAGAATTAAAAGCAAAATAACCTTCACAACCAGTAATTAAAAGAAAAAAGTTAAAAGAAAAAATTAAAATAACTGGTATATAATAACAAAAATAAAATAAAGAAGAACAAAATTTCAAAGTTACCTCGTCATTAGAACATCCAAAACCTTCTATTCGGATTTATTTTGTCCAAGAAGTTTCAATGGTAGCTCCATTCCACACTCACAAATTTTTTCAAGTAAACATTCGCACTAGACGAACCCTTACTCAAATTTTGAGAAATAAGGAAACTCATTTCTCTTCATTCATCTCATTTTTGCTATATTTCCCTCAATTATACTCTAACTCTCTCTTGTGTAGCGAACACCAAGACAACCAAATATGCCTTTTATTGAGGAAATCCTGCCTATTTTTTCCTCCAAATTAGGATTGATCGTTAATTTTAACAGTCAAACTAACGGCAGGTTGCAACAGTGATGAAAATTAGAAACGTTAAGTACCAAGTCTGATGAGTCTGAAACATGGGGTACCAAAATTGAATTAGTGGTTAATTAGGATACCAAAAGTGAAATCATCCTTTATTATCCTATTATATATTTTTTTTTTCTTCTGTTAAGCTGTCTTTCTATTTCAATAGTATTTGAGTTTGAATAGATGAATTTTCTTTTATCAATGTTTACAATATTTTTTACAAAAGTAGTTTACTCCATAAAATATAATTGCACATACAAAGCTTCTACACATTTCTATACTATATAATTTAAGATAAATTACAAAGAGCTTTGCTAAAATTTGATATAATTTTAAATACTCCATTGTTGTTTGTAAAATTATTAATACTCCTTGATATTTAATGAACTTATGTTATCTTTGGACATAAGCCTAGAAATGTCCACTTTGTTCTTACTATCTTTTTACAATAACATTGAAAAATGGTAAAAAAAAAAAAAAAAAAAAAAGAAGAAGGTCAAATTTCCTTCTTGCCCTTCTAGTCCATAAAAAATATATATATATTTTTTAAAAATAAGTAAATTTAGAATTCATAATCCAAGGGCATTGGTAAGTTCACCTTAAAAAATGAAACCAAACCTAAAAGAGATTAATGGAATAACTTAAGTGATGAACGGACATTAAAATCAGGAGATAATGGTAATTGTCTAAACAACGAGAAATCATTATAAGAAAAATTACACTTTTGGTCCCACTAGATAGGGCCATTGTCACTTTTAGTCCCTTGCTTTACAGGGTCGACACTTCTAGTACGAAACCCTAAAACATTGATACTATTGAGCATGGGCCGTTTAATGTTAACGGAAATGGCATGTGTTGGATCACGTGCCGTTGATTAATGGCTATTGACCTAACCAATAAATGGTCTAATTCTATTTTACCCTCTATATTTTAAAAAAAATGCTAAAAACTCCCCTTGTGTATTAAAAAATAGGCAAACCCCCTCCCCCTTTTTTTTTTAAAAAAAAAGCTCATTTTTTAACTCAATTTAATGGTAATTTAATTTTAAATATTATTCATAATAAATAATATAATATATTTAAATTAAATAATAATTTAAATTAGTTCATAATATATAATTATTGTAATTAATTTTTATATTAATATAGATATTTAAATTTAAAAATAAACTTTAATATATTAATTTTTTATGTGATGTTAATTTAATTTTTCAATTTGAATTGTAGAAAATTAAAAATTCGATATACATTTATGGTTATTTGATATTTAAATAAATATATAGAAGAAAGCAATCATTTTATTTTTTAAGAGGGAAATAAATACAAAAACACATCCACAAAACAACCTCAAAATAAAGGGATAATTGCATAAATTCCCTGTGTTTTTAAAATTTGGCTAAACTTTCCTGTGTTAAGAAATAGGCAAAAAATTCCTTGAATTTGTTAAAATTATAAAATTATAAAATAAAATTATTTTAAAAAATACAATATTTATATTAAACCCACCACCCCCCACCCCACCCATCCCTGCCACCAGGCTCGCCCCAACCCCAAACCCCGGCGCCCGGTGCTGGGGGCGACAGCGACGTCGCCGTCGCCCCCAACCTAGGCGACCGCCATCGCGGCGGCCAGGCTCATCTGGGCGACCATCGTCACTTGGCGACGATGATGCGTCGTTGCCCAAATTTTTTTTAATTTTTTTATTAAACAAAAATTTGGTTTTTTTTTGGAAATTAAAGAAATTTGTTTTTATTTATATAAAAAAATGAAAGTTAAATATTATTAACAGTATAATTTATTTACATATATTTAATAAATTAGTTAATAATATATAATTATTAATATTTATATTCATAAAAAAATATCATTTTAATTCAAATATTTTTTATATTTAAATAATTTGGTATTTTAATTTAATATAATTTATTAAAATAATATTTAAAGTAAATAATAATTTGATTTAGTTATTAATATATAACTGTATAATTAATTTTTATTAATATTTATATAAATATCTAAAAAATAAATTTTAGTATATATTTTTTGTATTGTGATCATGTAATTTAAAAACTGAAATTTTAAAATATATTAAAATTTATATATTTTTAGGTCTTCTGATATTTAATTAATATATTTCATAAATAAATATAATTTATTAATATATATTTAGATTATATAGTAATTTAAATTAATTAATAATATTAATTTATTAAAATATATTTAAATGACCAAAGGAAGAGGGCAAAATGGACATTGGGCCTATAAAATAACACTAAAAAATATATAAAAAAAAGATGAAGCCCAGTCGCACAATGGGCGCGTGTTATGCACTCTCCGTTAGTTTCTAACGGAGGGGGGCTTTTTTGCAGGGTTTTACAAAACACGAGAGGAATTTTTGCATATTTCCATAACATGGGTGGGTTTTTAGTAATATTTTAATAACACAGGGGAAAAATGCAATTTGTCCTTATTTTATTTAAGGGCGTTAATTTTTCAATTATTATCCGTTATACCCTTATATATAAATTATCGTTTTTATTAACCGTTGATCTTCATTGATCGCATTTGAACCGTTGGATCTAATCAAATTCTAATATTTATTGATTTTCAATAGTTAAAAATGAATGATTCAAATTTTAAGTATTTTAAAACTATATTTTATATTTATATGTATATATACAATTATTTATAAAATGAAAAATATTTTATCATATTAATTATTTTCATTCTATCTAATATATATATATATATATATATATATCATACGTTGTATATATAGGGGGATTCGCCAGTGGAGGCCGCCACCCAGATCCACTTATATACAATTATTTATAAAATGGAAAATATTTTATCATATTTTATTTTCATTCTATCTAATATATATATATATATATATATCATACGTTGTATATATAGGGGGATTCGCCAGTGGAGGCCGCCACCCAGATCCACTTATATACAATTATTTATAAAATGAAAAATATTTTATCATATTAATTATTTTCATTCTATCTAATATATATATATATATATATATATCATACGTTGTATATATAGGGGGATTCGCCAGTGGAGGCCACCACCCAGATCCACTTATATACAATTATTTATAAAATGGAAAATATTTTATCATATTAATTATTTTCATTCTATCTAATATATATATATATATATATATATATCATACGTTGTATATATAGGGGGATTCGCCAGTGGAGGCCGCCACCCAGATCCACTTATATACAATTATTTATAAAATGGAAAATATTTTATCATATTAATTATTGTCATTCTATCTAATATATATATATATATATATCACACGTTGTATATATAGGGGGATTCGCCAGTGGAGGCCGCCACCCAGATCCACTTATATACAATTATTTATGAAATAGAAAATATTTTATCATATTAATTATTTTCATTCTATCTAATATATATATATATATATCATACGTTGTATATATACGGGGATTCGCCCAGTGGAGGCCGCCACCCAGATCCACTTATATACAATTATTTATAAAATAGAAAATATTTTATCATATTAATTATTTTCATTCTATCTAATATATATATATATATATCATACGTTGTATATATAGGGGGATTCGCCCAGTGGAGGCCGCCACCCAGATCCACTTATATACAATTATTTATAAAATAGAAAATATTTTATCATATTAATTATTTTCATTCTATCTAATATATATATATATATATCATACGTTGTATATATAGGGGGATTCGCCAGTGGAGGCCGCCACCCAGATCCACTTCCATCGTGGGCGACGATGACGTAGCCGCCCAGATCTGGGTTGGCGACGACATTCGTCGCCCATATCATAGCCACATACTCGATGTTGGGCGTGATGACGTCGTCACCAACCCAGATCTGGGCGACGACGCCGTCTCCCAAATCTGCAATGGCGACGATCGTCATCTCCCACAGTGGGCGGAGAAAGGGAGTCTAGACTCGCCTATAGCAGTGGGGGCCAGCGCAGGAAGAAAGGGAAGAAAACATGGCGGATGGTTGGGGCGAGTTTCAAGGCGTGGGCAGATAGAGGGGGGGAAGGGGATTGCAGTGAGGGATACAACGAGTATTAGGCCAAGGGCACAACAAGTTTCAGGCGATGAAGGGGACGGCGAGTTTCAGGCGGCTATGGGTGGCCGATTGGGGAAGGGCGGACAATTGGGAAGATGAACATGTATTTTAATTATTTATTTTTAATATTTAATATAATTATATTAAAATCTTAAAATTCATATAAATAAACAAATTCAAAATATATTGAACACAAAATTATAATTCAAATTAAGTAATAATATTTAGAAATTTTTAGAACTCACAAATAATATTAAAATAATGATAAAATATTTGATATTTCATATGTAAAATATGTATATTAATTTAATTTTAATGTAATCATATTTTGTATGTATAAATATTGATGAGTATTATTTTTTTAATATTTATCATATTCTTTTTCAGAAAAATATTAAAAAGGTAAAGACGTGAATAAGAATAATAAAGAAAAAGAATAATTGGATAAGACAATGGTAATTTTGTCCATTCAAAGAAATCAAAGATTGAAATGGGTCAATATTCCATTCCATTATCATTCCCAGCACGTGCATGTAACTATCCATTTTTTTTGCCGACGAGGTTTATTTTTTTGCACGGTTTATGATTACAAAAGGTCTTTTTTAACTATTTATTTAGCACAGGTAAGTTTTTAACAAATTTCCTATAACACAATGGGGTGTTATGCAATTTTTCCAAACTAAAAGAAACAAAAGAGGGTGATTTTATAAAATAAAGAAATGTATTTTAGTTAAATTGAGTTCAAAATATTGGGGGGGGGGGGGGGGTTTAGCTTATTTTTTAAAATATAGAACGGGTGTTTAACATTTTTTTGGAGAATATAAGGGAGTAAAATAAAATTTGACCATTTATTAGTCAGGTCAACGATCATTGACTAATCGTAATTTAACCGTACAGGACCAATAGTGTCAAATTTTAAGGTTTTGAGCCAAAGTTGGCAAGGTAGTTTGGATGCCATTTCGTTAATTTATGTTTCAGAGGCAAAAACTTATATAAATACGGGTGCTCTTGTAATTTTACAAAGGACAAAGGGTGTTCGTGTAAATAGACATAACCTCAAAGAATGTCAATGTAATTCACCCTCAGAATTAAGTCATTAAAAAATAAATATTTATATTACACTATTTAATAATTTTATACTTAATGCCTGAATGTTTCTTTCTTTTCTTTTTTTGTAAATTTATATGCCGTTACGTTACTGCTCATGCAGCTTTGCCAACAAAAGATCAGATTATAAACAAAGCAACATAGTGCTGCTGGATCATCATTTTAGCTCTTCAAAGCATACCTGTCACCCTTTAAATATCTGTACAACTGCTTAAATAAAGCTCATTGCTCCCCAAAATTGAACACAAGAAAGAAAGGTAGATCGTCTTAAACTTGTAATGAGACAGAAATAGTATAGCAAATTGAGAATCCGAGTTCGATCAGCTTATATTATCAAACAGCTTCTCATTGTGCATAGCAGAGGATCAAACTTTGGATGCATTAAGTACATAATTGTCATAAAGTCTGAAGGACTTACCGTTTGTCCAATTCACTGCAAGTAATCTCGAGTCCTGAGAAACTAAAACTTAGCAAGTCACATGCAGGTTTCGTTGTTCTTGAAAGAATAAGTGACATATACTTGGCAGCCCAATGCTACGTCAGGTGAAATCATGCTCTGTTCAAGCTATATCTTAGAAGCCGAAGAGATCTTAATTTTTTGGAACAACTTTCTTAATTAGTTCCAACACAATATCATCTTTACCTTTCCCTTGCAGCTGATCGAGTAACATGGATGCAGTAGATGAATCGACTAAGAACCCCTTTTTGTACATTTCCTCCATGAGGAGCATTGCATTGTAAAGTTCATTTCTCTTCAGCAAACCCTGGATCATGACTCTGTATGTCACACTATCAGGTGCACAACCACTTTTCTCCATTTCACTAAGCAAGAGTTTTGCATCCTCTATCAGTCCTTCTCGACAAAGTGAACCAATAATGATGCTATATATTTGGGTGTCAGGTTGCAGACCCTTGGAAGGAAGTTGGTTAAAAAGATCTCTGGCAATGTCAAGCTTTCCACCTTTGCATAATCCATCAATGACGATAGAATATGAGAATATATCAGGATTAACACCTGTGTCTTCCATCATGCATAGAAATGTAAATGCTTGAGCAATCTGTTGAGTTTTGCACAAGCCATCCAACAAAATATTATAAGTCTGTAAATCAGGCATTACACACCGAGCTTCCATATCGTTGAAAAGCTTCCAGCCTTCAGCAAATCTACCGTTACAAAGTAATCCATGTATCATGCTGTTGTAGGTAACTATGTTGTGCTGTAATCCTTTACAAGAAATTTCCATAAAGAGATGCCAAGCGTCATCTACCCTTCCCTGCTTGCAATATCCATTGATCAAACTACCATAACTGATGATGGTAGGCGTAAGTCCCCTATCTGCTATGGAATACAATACTTCTTTTGCTTTGCCCATTTGCCCTCGCAAGCAGTATCCATCTATCAAGGCATCATATGTGACAATATCAGGACAAATATTTCTTTGCACCATAATTTCCAAAACATTCTCAGCCTCTTCCACCATTCCTTCCTTGCAAAATGCATCCACCAATATAGTAAAAGTCCACACATTTGGAGATATCTTGTAATCCAGCATTTCCTTGAACAAGTCTTTAACATCTTTCCATCTGCCAGCATTGCATAAGCCCTGAATTATTGAATTATACGTAACCACATCGGGTGAAAAACCCTTGTCAATCATTTTGGATAAGAGATGGAGAGCATCATCAGCCATTTTGTCCTTGCACAGACCATCAATGACTGCATTGTAGGCATAAACATTGGGTTTGCAGCTCAACTTTTCAAAAAGCCCAAGTAAATCACGGGCAGTGAGGGTGTGTCCAGCTTTGGCGAGACCATTTAGCACAGTAAGGAACATAATTTCATTAGGTTCACACAGTTTTTCAGATAACAACTTTTTAAACAATTTTTCTGCCTCACTGACCTCACCAACTAGAAAGAGCCCTTTCACAAGAGTGTTGAAAGTGGTTACATCTGGTTCGCAACCGCGCTTGAAGAAGGTACCCAAGATAGCAAACCCAAAATCCACTCGATTCAGAAGGCAATAGCAATTGATTGCAATATTCATCGTGTACTCATCTACAGGGGCACCCAATTGACGCATTTTGTCGAACAGAGAAAGGGCAACAGAATAGTGTTTCATCTTGACCATAGCAGTCAATAGTTTATTGAAATCAACAACACAAGGCTTTGGCCGCATTCTCACCATATCACGAAACAAGCAAAGAGCGTCATCTACATCATTTATAGAACTGAAATCTATTTCTGGGTTTGGATGAAAATGGGCTGTCTTTATGGGAAGAACTATGAAAAGTAGAAGAGAATAATGGAGCATTGATGGGCAACACAAAATTACCAGGAGCAATTCCTCTGGGAATGAAAGCAATTCCACAAGCAGCAGCCTTCTGCGACATCTTCCTCTGTGAGAGGGAGAGTGAGAGAGTGAGAGGCAGAAAAATGAGAGAAAATCTGCCAAGGGTTTAATTTATATAAGATTTTTGGAACGGTCATATTTGGTACTGACGTTCCTAAGACCAGTCCAAAAGACAAATACGACGTCGTTTTGATGTTAATACGACGTCGTTTTGATGTTAATACGACGTCGTTTTAATATCTTGTACTCATGTTGACCTAAATTGGAACGGTCAATTAATTGTATTACCGTTCCCAGTGCCGTTCCCAGCAAAGGCCATTCTTGAATTACAAGATATTTGTTCCTATAACAACTCCAAATATTTAGTATTAGCAATTGCACTAATAGGAACGGTTACTTAATAAGAAAATTGTTCCCAATGCCGTTCCTAAAGTAAAAAATGGTGTCGTTTTCTAACACCCACATAGTAATCGTTCCTACTTTCATGTGGAACCGTTCCTATATATATATTCCAATATTTTTTTTTATCTTCTCAGATAATAACTATAAATTAAGAAAAACACGTTCCAAACACTCATATGATTGAATAAAGGTATGCAATTAGATATTTAAAGAATTTGAAAATATAAAGTAATTTCCAAAAAATAGACACACGTTCATAATATGAAGTATATTTGTAAATTTATGTTTGTTAGTATTTCACAGATGTAACTAGCATCCTATATTGTTGTACTGCACGGCATAATCAGACCGTCAAAATCCCAATCAGACCGTTAGATATGATATAACACACAAAAAAATATAATTGAATGTAGTTTGAAAATTTTCGGTCTGCCGTTCTCGAGATATCGTACCCAGTCAGTATTCAACGTAATAAAACCAGATGCATCCTTAAATCCGACGTGCTGATTGAAAATTAGACCGTTGGATATCAATTCATATTCATAATCTTGTATGTATTTAAAAATGGTGTCGATCCGGCTCACAGATGTTGAGATATCGTCCAAATTAGTTGGAATTGTACTAATAGGAACGATCACCTAATTGAACAAGTGTTCCTAATACCGTTCCTAAAGAAAAAAATGATGTCATTCTTAGACAAACACATATTTACCGTTCCTATTTTATCTAGGAGCGGTCATCTATAAACGGATCGCTCCAAAAGTTGATTTTCCCACCAATTTTTCATTGAGTGCCAAAACAAAATATTGGACCTCCAATTGGAACGGTCTACCAATTGGTATGAGCGTTCCTAATTCGAACTTGGAGCCATTTTTTAGTAGGCGGCATTTGAAAAATTGTACCGAGATTAGGAACGATCTTAGGTTTTCATTGACCGTTCTTAATCCAAATTTTCCTCAATTTGTTTTAAGTAGCCGTCATATTTTAAAAATTATACCTGAAATAGGATGGTCCTAAGAAATTCGGACCGTTCCTAATTCAAATTTCCCCAATTATTTTTGTTTGGCGCCTATTCAAAAAATACCTGTATTAGGAATGGTCGTAGTATATAATATCCGTTCCAAGTTTTAAAGTTTATTTTGATTTCTTAAAATAATAAAAATACATATATCTAATACAATTTTTACAATAAGGTTTAAAAAAATTCAAGAAATTCAATAAGTCTCTTCATCGGACTCAGCCTCGTCAAAGCTATCTTCATCTTTGGATTCATTGTCTGGCGAGCGCGATGTCCCTGCTCCGTGATCAACGACCAACTGTATTCCCGTTGGGTCATGCAGTTCAAAGGTTCGGTTATCTATTACAACATCTGGATTAGGTACGACTTCATCCATCTGATAGGCGACCTCGATCCATCACGAGTCGTCGATTATTCTTCGAGCCTTGATTCTGCAAACAACTTTCCAGTCGACTTTGTCTCTCTTCATGCTCGGATAATCCACGTAGTAGACTTGTACTGCTTGTTGAGTCAGTATGAAAGATTCATTATTTTGGTAGAGCTTGTTGAAGTTGACATCAACGACGTGATAACGAGGGTGTATCTTCATGCCTATGACCGGATCGACCTAACGACAATTAAACAGTACAATGTGCATGTTTTGAATTAATGGGTAATCTAGCTGAATTATCTCTTCCAAAATTCCGTAAAAGTTAGAATCCGTGTCTGTATATGATGAGCTTTTCACACAAACACCACAATTCATTGTTGACTTTACACAAATCAAAATTTACATCATCTGGTGTTTTGAACCGTTCGTTTTTGCACTTCCGGCAGGGACACTTAATCTTCTCCCGTCCATATATACACGCTGAGACTGGACCCATTCTAAAAATGTTGTAACACCGTCCTCAAACTCCAGCGTCACACCCAGAACGTCTCGATCATACATCCATTTCCTCAACTGTCTTAACATGATTGGTCCTACGTATAATTCATAAATGACGAGAATATATTATATATATAACTAACAATTACAAAATTTTGCATACTTACCTGAGCAAAACACCTATCAATATCAATGCAAAACTGGGTAATTGATATGTTCGATTTTTCGTATAAAGAATTAATAGGGGGAGTTACAACAAAATGTGTTGGAGAGTAATTATAAGAACAATGAAAAAGAAGGGGGACATATATATAGAACATATTGGAACGAGTATTGAAATATTATTTGGAACACAAAACTAGCCATTGAAATATAGTCGTTGTTCCAGCTTTAGGAACGGTCTCAGGCACGTGTATAGAAATGGTAATCTTATCGTTGTAATATAGCCGTTAAGGCATATTAGGAACGGTATTAGGCACACAAAAATATGACCGTTCCTCTTAGAGCACAATTGGGAACGGTAATTGTAACAACATTGCATTTCCTATATACCCACAATTTGGAGCGGTCATTGCATTACATTTTTGCTCATGGCGTAAAAGGGCCTCATTTCGCACTACATATTGGAACGGTCAAGCAACCGGTCCAAATAGAACTGGGGTTTGAAACACATATAGGAACAGTCAGTGTTCCCGATCGGAAAGCCATTCCAAATTTCACACATGTGTTCCAAATGGAATACCAAAATATATCCGGTCCTTTTTAGGAACGGTAATAGGTTTACATGTTGGCAAATAAATAGGAACGGTCGTGCCGTTCCTATTTGTTTGTACTACAATTAACTCAAAAGTGACGTCATCAACGGTTTCGATCTTTGGAACGATCGACTATACCCGTTCCAATTCCCACATTTTTTTGCAGTGTAAGCACATTCATACTTTTATTATAGATATAGATTATCCTTAGTAAAGTAATAAGATTATAGGGTTAATTTAGTCAAATCGAAAAAAATAAAAGAAACTTTTTAAGCACATTCATACTTTTATTATAGACTAGTAATAAGTACTTGCGTTGCACACGAGTCATATGATTTGATCAAAATAATAGTATAATTTTAAAATTTAACGATTAGATGTGAAATATATTAATTAATTCACGATATAAGAAAATGTAATTCTCCAAATATTCTATATCAATATATACAAAAATTAAAGCAAATTGAAAATACTAAATGTAAGTAACTATATTATAACTTAATTTTTATCTTAATCGATGTTTCTAATAGACTTTATCTTTTTTTTTTTTTTTTAATTCTTATCTTGATTGATGGTAACATTTTCTTTTTACTTGGTTTTAATGATTATTAAATAACTTGTTATGAAGATAAACAATAATACTTTTGTATGAAATAACTTTCTTAGAGCTTACTTCAAGTTTGACTCTCATATAAGTTGTTTAACATTTAAATCATACTATTATTTAATGTTAAACAATCAATTAATAATTTTCTACCATTGCTCTTATTATTTGAGTCCTAAATTTTCAAAAGACCCCAAGGTTCAAAATAGAAAATTTTCATAGTGCTCTTTTTTCCCGAAAAGTATCTAATATATTATCTTGTTAAGCAAAGATAAAAAAATAATAATAATCGTAGTGTTGACATCAAAATTTTAGAATAAATTATCAATTAAAATCCCAAATAAATTGACTAATAATTAGGTTTCAAATTAAAATCCATACTAAATTTTGGCATTTTACATATGTTCGAGATAATAAATTCACAATAAATTTATACTATACTTGGGCGTTAAGCGTCTTGACAGATTGATTCAAGATAAAATACAAAATAATTCTTTTATTCTTGGATTTGTAAGTGGGTCAAAGCATGTTCAAGTACAACAGTTAGATGACTGATCCACATCAGAGCCCATAAGTTCAAGCTACATAAGTCTTGCTCATGGCTATAAAAAGGAACCTACACACACCTCTCAATACACACGCACACACAACCCGAAATCCTAACAACTGAAGTCCTAAACAAGTTCAAAACTCTCGACATCTTCCAAAGCTATGCAGTCGCAAAGATTCTACATCTTCCTTGACATTAAAGGTTGATACCATATTTTAAGGTAACTTGTGATTTTCTCCCACAACATGACACACAAGCCAGGGGTTTTTTGTATCCACTTTTTTATTGAATTTCTTTAACTTTTCTAATTTTACAAGGTGTAAATTGCATTTAACCAAAACTTTAACTAGCAATATTGTGTTGTATCTGTTGAAAATATCAACTTTTTTTATTTTTTTTATTTTTCTTATTTCATCAACCTTTGAAAAAGTGTGCTAGAATTTTACTTAAATAACAAAAGGTCATTCTTCTCTACTACTATTCTAAGGGGGCGACTTAATTTTCAAATGTTGTTTTGATTTTACGATAATACTAATGATAGTGAATTTTTTTTCTTATTAGTGTTTCTTTTTTTAATTTTATATTTAACTACATCTACTATTTTTCTTATAGATATTTCCTTACAATGAAAAAGTTATAACTTAATTTTAAAAAATAATAATTCAACTCAAGTAAAAAAGAATTTAAACTAATTTGTCTTAATCAAGATGCCCAAACGAATGAGAATTCTTAAAATGCTAATTTAGATCATCTGACTCCCTTCTTTATCTTTTATTAAATATTTCATTTATTTATCTTAGTACATGACAATATTTATTTTTGTCAATTATTTTCTCCCTTTTTAATTAATCCAATATTGTTTTTCCTGTTCTGCATTCTGTTCACTTTTTTGTGGAATTTTCTTTTCCCATATGTTATGGATCTTAACCTTAATAACTAATTTTTATTTATTATTAGAAATAGTCCTTATGAAAAAGTATAAATATATTTTCACAATGAAAATAAATATTGCCGGGATTCATACTTTAATTATAGTATAATATGATACAATATATATAATAAAATAGTACTTAATATTTATTGAAGTTTTAGCTTAATATTTACGTATATCATTCATTTAGAGTTTTACCTTCAAATATTATCATATATAACCTAACAAAATATTTTTTTGAAAAAAAACATTTAAAGTATATTATGAAAAATTTATTGAATTGGGATAATATTTATTTTTTTATTTTGTTTGCAATTCTTGTAGCTAGTTAAGTGTTGGTTAAAAAATGCATCATGACCGGTTTCTCCTTTCCTTTACTACACATTAATAAGTAATTCACACACACACACACACATATATATATATATATATATACACGCATATTCTTGTACTATATATGTATTACCATGACTATTAGTATTATTATTCTCACCTATTTATCATTCATATTTCTCTATATTTAGAATAATATTCCAGTAGAAGTACCTATATACATGCATCTTTAGGAATATTTCATACTATTTAACATTTGTAATCGACTAAACTATCCTTTGTTAAATTATAAATAACAATCATAAAATTAAGTACAATAAACATTCCTATCACTCTAAGTTCTAGCAGTTCAAGAAGCTACCCTAAAAAAAAGATACAATTTGTGGATAACAAAAATGATATCTTCTATAGTTATAAACTTATATCAGTAATTTCTATCACAATTGTCAGAATTTGAAATTATTATGATTGTCTATATTTTTTTAGTATACTTTTATGACTGTTACTGAAATTTAATAGTGGGTAGTTTAGTTATCACAAATATTAAAAATTATGAAAAAGGAATCATTATTATTTCCAAATTACTGCACCACTGTGCATGTATACAAAATTTATATACATCTGTCACATATTTAATCTTTTTTAATTAAATGTACATAAATATTACAAAATAAAATAAAATAAATAAGAATTTAATAAGTATGAATGGACAATTGTTTCTTTAAATTTTGATACGTGTCAAGTTAATAATTCATATATCTATGTTAATAACTTATTGAATGACCTACTTAATAATCATTTTTACGATATCCATTACAATCTCATTAGTAACTATATTAATAAAATTATAACATATAATATAAAAAAATAGAAGATCTTTTGAATCATCCACACTTTCTATAATAGTATAGACAAAGTTTATCAATGATTACATGCCCAATTTTTCTTTTTTCTTTTTTCTCTCTTTTTGTTTTTTTGAAAAATAGATATGTGTGGTGATGGTTTAAGAGTAGGATTTACACATTTCAATATTTTTTTTTACAATGAGCAATTTCTATCGTACATTGTAGAAAAGATCAAATCTTGTACACTGACATTTTATTTTATTTTATTAGAGAAGATTAAAAAATCATATATAGTATCTAGTAATTATACCTCAAATGCTCAAATCACGTTTTAGTCTATCTAACTACAAAAATATTTACTATATATGATTAGTGATTTAATTGATTCTCAATTTTCTTTTAACCTAATATTCTTCAAAATGTTTGCTTTACATGACAATTTAGTTAATTGCTTTTCATTTGTCATCTAACATATGATCCAACTAATTCTCATTTATATCTATGCTAGAAAATCTCTCAACATTAAATCCTTTCAAGTTTTATTAAGTTTTCTACTCATTCCTTGTGCAATGTGAAAATTAATTAATAAAAATTAATAAGCATCTTATTTTACTTTTTTATCCTTAAAAAAATAGCAACAGAATAGTGTTTCATCTTGACAACAACAGTCAACAGCTTAGTGAATTGAACAACAGAAGGCTGTGGCCGCATTCTCACCATATCACGAAACAAGCAAAGAGCATCATCAACATCATTTATAGAACTGAAATCTATTCTGGGTTTGGATGAAAATGGCCTATCTTTATGGGAAGAACTATGAAAAGTAGAAGAGAATAATGGAGCATTGACGGGCAACACAAAATTACCAGGAGCAATTCCTCTGCGAATGAGAGTTATTCCACAAGCAGCAGCCTTCTGCGACATCTTCCTCTCTCAAAGGGGAATTGGGATTCTTGTCATCAGCAGTGTTGAGAGTTAAGGAAAGATTTGAAAATAATATTTGATTTCTACATTACATTCCTCTTGACAAATAAGATCAATCAAGCGCGACGAATTAGGATCCGAAGTCCACCAAAGTGCGAAAGAAAGAGGAATTTCTCTTGACAAATAAGATTAGGATTCATATGTTTTTTGTGAATTATATATATCTATATTTATATCTATCTATACTCTATATAAATGTGTGAATACTCAAGTTATTTGTTCCATATTGTAAAAAGATAAATATGTCTTCATTTAAATATTATTAATTATTATATTACAAATTTTGGAAATTTTAACAATTTAAAATTCTAAATATTCTAAACCTCCTCCATATAAATTTTGGATAAAAAACCTAAATCGTGAATAATGAATGAATCCAATTACATAGAATTTTAATAACCTGCTTCTAATCGTGAATCATGAATGAGCCCAATTACCTATCACGCATTAAATTTTAATAACATTTACACAAAATTATATTATAAAATTAATTATAGAAAAAATAAAATTCTATAAGAAAAATGTTTAAGAGTTTTAATTGCTCTAAACTACTTAGGAATAACATATTCAACTAACAAAATTAATATGCCAAATAATATTTTAACACAATTACTTTGCTAGAAGAAATCTTAATTATATTAAGAAAGTTTTAATTTACCATGACACATTAAAATTTCAAATAAACTACACATGGATAATATATATAAATAATAATCTAAACTTAAATATATATATATATACATATAATAATGAATAAATATCAAAATTTAATTATAATTAAAATTAATATATGGATATGATATTATTAAATTGAAATTGCTTGTGAAAATTCAACTATTGAGTGAATCTCTTAATACTTGATTTTTTTAGTATTAGATAATTCTGAATGTTTTACTTTTACATCTATTATTTTTCTTAATATTAATTAATAGAATAAAAGTATTACAACAACAAATGTGACATAAAAAATTAAGTTGTAACATAATATACTATTGAATAAGAAATAAATTATACCAATCAGTGCATATGAAAATAAGATTAAGAAGTTAAACTAAAAATATATATAATTAAAAGTTGCAATATAAAGGCAAAAAATAAAATTTTATACAATAATATTTCAAAATTTAGAAGGTAATAGAGCATGTAAATAATATTTTGACAATATTTAAAAATTGATACTAAAATGTAACTAAAATTAGGATCTTACAATACAAAATATTGGTAATATTGTCCAATTAAATTATATTTTTATAATAATAGTCAGTAAATAATTAGTTTGTAATCATTTAGTGTCAATAAATTAAAAATCAACAACATTCAAAATATAATAAAAGAAAACATATTACATACACAGACATAATATAGCAAAATCAAACAATAGCAATGAGACACAATACACTACCAAAAAAAGGCTTATTTGGGACAGATATTGGGACGGAATTTCCGACGAAAATTCGTCGCTAATAAGGTTTCCGACAAACTTTCTAACGGATTTGGGACGAAACGGTCACCGTTTCAAAAAAGGCACATCGAAAAATATTTCCGACAAACAACAATATTCCCCCGCAGATATTTCTCATACATCCAACTCCTAGATTGTCTCAACATTTTTACCTAATTATATGAAAACATATGCTTAGACATATTAATTACAAATATTTCAACAATTATATATAAAGTCAAAATTAAATATTTAATACATAGTTAATTACATAAGATATTAAAACCAAGAACAACATGAGAGACTTAAATTAAATGGTTACATTATTTATTACTTGATGATAACGATGGACGCCCTCCAACTCAATTTTGAGAAGCAAATGGTCGACCACAAATTCTAGAACGCTCAAATTCGATATATTTATATATGTATATATGATGTAATTGAAGGTTGATATGTATATATTTCAGATTTTGAGAGGTTAATTTGAAGGGTAGGATGCAAATGAATGGGAACACAAATGAGACATAGCACTCAAATATATACTGTTATTTGGAACGAATTTTCCAACGAATTTAGCAATTATAATATAACCGTTAAAATATAGCCATTAGACCATTTTCTGACGATTTTTGGGAAGAATTTTCCGACGACATATAGCCGTTGTAATATAGCCGTTAGACCTCTTTCCGACGATTTTTTGGAACGACTTTTCCGACGACACGACCTATCCGTTAGAAAAGTTTGTGACCATCATTTGGCGTCGAAAATTCTGTCCCAAAATATTATATTTAGCCACAAAATGTCTGAGAGATTGTCACTGAAACTTTGTTTTGGTGCCTTACCCGTCGCAAACAATTATCAAGTGGTCGGAATTCCATCGGAAATGTCCGACGACCGGTACACTGTCGGAAACTATGTCCCAAACTTGGAGAAAAGAAAAATTCTCAACGAACTTTCCGATGATTAGCGGCATACATCTTTTCATGTCCTATTTTCATATGGAATTTGCGGCGACTGTATCCTTTTTCCAACGAATTGTGCAACTCCTCTATCTATTGAAGGAATCCATTGGAAATTAGTAAAATTCGTTACAAAACCGTTGGAAGTTGGGACAGATTTTGCGACCACTGTTAGCCGTCCCAAATTTCCGTCCCAATAAACTGTTCTTTTTTTTTTTTTTTGTAGTGATAAAACCTACAAATAAAAATTGATCAATTTTATTAAAATGGAATTTCTTCTAAAATGGAATAACGAATAAGTATCAACATTTAATTACAAATAAAAATTATCAATCTGGTTAAATTAGATGTGCTATTGAAAATTTAAAAAGAGCTAACTAATTGATTTTATTTCAGTATTAATAGGCTAAAAACACCATGTCCCCCTCCCCCTGCACCCCCAAGACATTGACATTGAAGAAGAGTATAAATATTAATATAATAAATAATTAATTTAAAATCTTATCTTATTGAGTAGTAAATTAACTAACAAAATTGTAGGTCCTAACGAAATATATATAACTATTTTTATACTTTAAAAGGTGCATAAAAGTTGTAACATTTGGTCCGCTTGTATTATTATACACTTAACACCCACATGGCATTTTCTTTTGCATATCCAGAGGGAAAGATGTTATGGAACCAACTTGCTACTTTTTAATATTTACGGGACTGAAAGTATCTAATATTTATGGGACCGAAAGTAAAAAAAAAAAATCAGTATCTAAATAACTTCTATTCATGGCTAAAAAATGTAACAAATTTCCCCCCAAAATCAGCCTCACATGTGCAGAACATGCGTTTTCCGTTAACTCTTAACTAGAGTTGACGGTAGGACCAAAAGTATTCAAAAATGTATCTAATTGGGACCAAAAGTGTAACTCGCAAATAAAGAGGGACCAAAACTATTTTAGTAGTATTATGGAGGGACCAAAGTTTAATTCTCCCTAGTTACAGATATAAAATATAATAGTGTGTCATGTATGTGGCCGGGTGTCACTTTGCAAGAAACCGTGATGTTGGTTTCATGGCCACGTGTAAGTATCTTAACTAATAGGGTAAATTACATCTACCTCCCCTGAGATTTGGCATAATTATAAATACCTCCTCGTTGTTTGAAAAATTACAAATACCCCCTGAGGTTTGTAATTTTCAACCAAAGGCCTGAAATTGACCATTTTGCCCTTGATTTTTTAGTTAAATTGTAAAAAAATCAGTCGAGGCAAATTGCATTATTAACTCCTCTGTGTAAATAACTTTAAGACCCCCTCTCTGCGCATTGTAGTCCAAAAAAATTTAGAGAATTTTAAAAATTATATAAAATGCATAAGAGCATTTTGGTCAGTTCACCCATAAAAATGGATGGAAATGGATGAAAATGGATTATTTGTTAGACGGTTACAAACCTCAGGGGGTATTTGTAATTATGCCAAACCTCAGGGGAGATAGTTGTAATTTACCCTAACTAATATGTCAATTTTCTTTCTTTTTTTTTTTTTTGATTTTGATAAATTTTGTTAAAATCACAATTTAATCCTTAATTTGCAAATTCATATAATCTAATCTTAAGAACTTTATAAAGTTCAAATTTAGTCCTTTCATGTTTTAATATATTAAAATTTAATTTATATTTATTTATCAATAGATTAAATTTCTCTAATATGTTAGGTGGACAACCACCAATGAATTATCCAGGATTATACAGATTTTTAATCAAATTACAAAAGGGGGGCTGGTTTTCAGAAATCCTTAAATTACAGACCACAAATGAGAATAAATACAATATGCTACAGTAATTAAACAGAAAAGAGAAACCAACCGACTTATAGGCTCAGGGAGCCATGATCCGGTGAGAGAAGCTCTCAACCACTAAGACCGGCACTCTTCGACCGGTTGCACCAACTAGCCAAACCTAGAGAAGAGCCACAAAGGCTTCCTCTGAGCAAACCACCAAGATACCCACAAAGGCCACCGATCAACCATAGGTTCTTTGTATGCGATGGAATCTCAAAGAAAAAAGGAAAAGGATATGTTTTGTATATCTCTCATAGAAGTTGATAACACCTTTTATAGAGGTGATGGAGAAACGGTGGATGGAGAGAATGAGTGGTGAGGGCATTTTTCGATACCATTGGTAATTGAAGAGGAGATCAGGGAGTGAGAGAGATGAAGGGGTGAGGATGGAGGCGCCTCAAGAAGGCAAAGAGGCATAAGGCGAAGTGAAAGGGGAAATAAACGGATTAGGGTTAGGTCAAGCCCTTTAAGTAGTTGGGTAATCGGGTCGGGTACTGAGCCGGGTCGGGAAGTGGGTTGATCGATCAAAATGGGCTGGGCCTTAGTGACTTGGCTTTGGGCCGTCCAGGTCAAAGAGTGTAAGTAGCCAGGTGGACTTGGGCCTCCCAAAAGGTCATGGGCCACATATTATAACATAGTACCTACCAATTGACCACACAATTGTGCATAAGAATTTATGGACATTATAAACTCATTTAGGAGTATTATTGACATAACAAAAAATTTGTGTCACGGTGTAATTAGGCACTCTTTGTCAGTAAAAATAGTATTTTCTTTTGTATTAGTATAGATAATAAAACGGAAATATAGAACTTGAATAGCCTCTTTGAATTTTATTTTGTCATGTCAGAAAATATTTTTATTTTTGTTTAATTGTAGATAAGTGTAAGATTATTGTCTTTATCCAAAAAATTTACATATTTGTTTAGATAAATTGTTTTGTAATATAACCTAAAATTCATTTTGATATTAAATAATACTTTTAGAATTTCATACTTATTGATTACTTTAATTTTAAATTTTGAATTATTCCTCAACTTTACTAATTTTATTTTAAAGTTTGAATTATTTATTTTCATTCTCTTATTTATGTTTTTAACACAAAATCCTGTTCCTAGCCTCTTTGAAGTTTTACTCCACTAAAAGAATTATCGTTTATTTCATATTGAAATAAGTGTAGGATTGTTTGTTTTTGTCCAAAAGATTCCCTCATTTTTTTAGATAAATAGTTAATAAAATAATTTTAATTCATATTAGTATTCGATATACTTATTAATTGCTTTAATATTAATTTATTTATTTATATATTTAAAGAAAAGTAGTTCGTCTATAATTCTGTTTACTTAGTTTTTTAAAGATGCAATTTTTAAAAGTAGCACGAGTACTAACTAGTTTATTTCAATATAGCATCCAAATTATAAGGATATTTCGTTTCTTCAGTTTTTTTTATTTTTTATTTTTATATAGTGTTTTGGTTCTTGTTGTATTAGATTCCATAAAAATTGTTGTATGATGGTTTATTTTGGAAGACAGATTCATTTTAAACATGGACCACAATGTGCGAATTATAAGAAGACATAAGTCTATTTTCAGGGGCATTTATTGATAAGTGCATAATCTGCCACATAATTATGATGATAATGTTTTTTTGCAAGTATTAAATGGTCCTAATCATATGATATTTTTTCACTTTCCGCATGGAAAGATCTAATGAGAAACAAAATGGTAATATGAGCTAAAAAATGGTAATTTGAGACAATTGAGGAAAAGGAGAAAATTGTGGTGGATTTGCAAATTCAGTTAGATGCATCCACGCTTAACTCTGCAGACAAGCCATCAAACATAAGGGAATGAGCGAATTTTGCTAGTGAAGAAAGGATAATTGATGTATGAATTGCATGAAATTCTCTTGCTTGGGAAGCTTGCTAGGATTAAAGAATTGACTTGATTAGAACAATTAAGTACCTCTTCCACTTTAGTGTCTATATTCGTTGGGGTATTAGTAGTATAAATAGATAGGCTATTCATAAGTAAAATATCTCATCATCCCATCAATTTTTATGATTTTATCTCTTGACTTATTGTTAATTTTCTAATCGAATTTCACATTTCTTCTATGTGTTCTTCCATTAGCATGATAGTTTAATTCTTTTATTTTCTGGTTGAAGTTATGACGAATATTTGATTCCTACATATGGTGAGATTTAAATAATGCTTTGTACTTTTGTTTAATTAGATATTTGTATTATTCTCTGTAATCTCATCAGAAATAATCTGATTTATGAATGATATTGTCAATTATTCATTCTAAAAAATATTTGCTTAGCCAATTGAACTTGCAAATCCATAATTGTTTGTTTAGTTCAATAACTAGTGGTAATATAGCAAGTTAAATGCATTTTTAGTCCTGTAACTTAGGTCATTTGGCGTTTTCGTCCTTTAATTTTCTAGGGTAGCATTTTGGTCATGCATCTTTTTAATTAGTTTTTGCGATTTCAATCCTTTTGTTCGTCGGAGTTCACCTCCACCTGCGAGAAGGGTGAACTCCGACGAAAAAAAGGACCGAAATCGTGAAAATTCAAAAGATACTGGACTAAAATGCTACTCTAAAAAGTTGAAGGACAAAAATGCTGGCAGAAATGAGCTAATAGGAATAAAAGCCCCATTTTTTCGGCGATAATGGTGAACTCCGATGAGAAAATGACTAAAATCATGAAAATTAAAAAAAATGAAGGACCAATATGCTACCCTAGAAAGTTAAAGGACGAAAACGCCGAATAGTCTAAGTTATGGGACCAAAAATGCATTTAAGCCGCGATATAGCATAATTTATTATGTCATAGTAGTTGATTATGGTATTGGGAATGCATGATCTAACTTAAATAAATCCTCGTAGGAATTTATTAGTTAGAATTGTGAGTTTATGTTCCTGGCTAATGAAAACATAACTTCATTAGCCTGTACCAATGACCATAACCAATGTATTTGCTTGAACAATTGTCATCTAGGCATCAATGATCAATAACGGAATCAAGCATAAACTTGAGTTCAACCGGAAAGTTTTCTCCTATACTTATTTATCCTCGTTAAATTCATCTTTTAATTAAACTTGTTCAACAACCCTCCCCCCCCCCCCCCTTTTATTGTATTTGAATACATTGGCTTATTATCAATCTCCGTGGATTCGATCCTACTCATTACTTTCTCAAAGTATTAGTAGCAATTTATTTTTGGTGGTTTTGACTTTCATCACTGACATCATCAATTTTCGGGCCGAAAAGTGGGAGGGGATTGATATAATGATATTGACATTTTTGATGGATATATGTATAATTTTTACAAAAAAAATATGAATAATTTGTATAAATGGATCATATGTCAATGGATGTTCGTGCAATTCTCCCTGTAGTATTTACGAAGATCTTGTTACATTTAACCTACAAAGAAAGAAGCTAAGTTGCATATCATAATCATAGGGTTAAATGCAATTACTTTCTTGTGAAAATAAAAAGGTTCAAAAAATCCCTGTGAATATATATATATATATATAAAATCCCGTCATTTGAAAAAGGATTAAATATATTTTGCACCCCTAAATTATGCATGTAGGCCCCTAAAATATGAAAGGTAACAAAAAGGCTTCTGAAAAAATAATTTGACATTGAAAGGGCAAAACTGCCCTTATCACTCACTACAAAAAAATTATTTTATAGTAACCGCTTTTGTAACGGCCAAATCATTAATTTAGAACAGCTTTCTGACTTTGTAACAGGCTTTTGTAACTGCCAAGGAATTATTCGCAATTTCATGAGTTACAAAAAATTGTAACGTCTTAGATGAAAGTCATTACAAGTTGGAACGGTTGTTGCAACGGCCTTCGTCGGTCGTTACAATACTTGACCGGATGGAAAAAATGAATTTAGATTTGTTTTTGGAACGGCCAATATAATTTTATTATATTTATTTTAGAACAGCTATTGTAACACACACTACAATGGCTTGGCTTCGGATTTGGAACGGCGTTTTGCATTCTTTTTGTAACAACGTGACATTATTTCGATATTAGTGATTACTTTTTCCATAACCTTTGGAACGGCCTTTGTAACGCTTTGTGAAACCATTTTTGTAACTGCCTTTGCTACTGTATTGATTTTGTTTTTGGGCCGGCTTTTGTAAGTATCTTATGCACGGTCTTTGGAACAGGTCTGTAATTCCATGATGTGTAGACGTATTCAAAAAGCCGTTATAAAAGCTGTTACAAGATTAAATTTTATATTTTATATTTTGTTTAATTTAGTTTAATTTTTTTTATTAATATGTAGTTTAATTTCTTAAATGTGAAGTATTCATTATATATGTAATTTAATTTCATAAATGTGAAATATTATATAAAAAGCATAAATTATATAGCTGACAAAATAAAAATATTGTTTAAACATTGTATTTTACAAAATAAAAATCCTAAACTAGATGAGTCTACCCGTTAATAGTGTCTTCCTCGTCCTCGTCGTCGGTTGGCCAGGGACCAGCTGGAGGCGGTGGAGGAGGAATAAAGGTGGGGTTCATTCACTGCATAAACTCCTCGAGAGCCGCGACCCGATCATCAAGGTAGGGGCGTGGTTGTCGTGGTGACGAGGACGATGGTGTAGCAGACGAGCTGGGCTGTGATGGTCCAGTATTTGTGTGGTGGGACTCGGAGCCGAGACCGAATACTCGACCCCTCTTCTAGCCTCCCGCCGCTGACATCCACATCTATTCCTCGGTCGAGGCCACCGAGCCTTGGGAGAATATTGGAGGATCTTGATTACTGCTTGGCTGGCTTTCCTCCAACATCCTCATAAACAGCTCCTGCGAATAGATTAATTAATTATTAATATTTTAAAAAATATTAAAAATTAAAAATTATAGTTATGACATACTTACCGCGACCTCCGCTGCCCTCGGGCCGCTCCATTCGCCATCCTCCTTCTTTTTATAGCACTTCTCGAACAACTCCATCTGTTTGACAGGGCGTCCGAGTTGTGCCTCCTGTTCAAAAACCATTTAAAGAATTGATTAGTACATACCATAATAAAATTAATACTATAGGTTAAAATACGTACCATCTTACGCTTGTGGAACCCAATGGATGACGACCCCCCACGATAGACAATAGTTAGTGCAGCCGGGTTCGCTGCCCGATTGGCCTTATTTTTGGCCGACTGTGACTTAAAATCTGGGCTGGCCCAGTACTCTAATAGCTGGCGCCAAATCTCCTCGACCAGCCACAGCGGTCGGGCTAATTGGTTTCTAGCATCCGCGAACCGCTTTCGTAGAAACTTACTCGTCTGCACCTTAAAGACCTTGATCATCGGCTCGTCTTCGCAGTCCCACCAATAAGGCAACTGCAAATTTGACATATTCAAATATATATATATATATAAGTATTAGATAGGAAATAAATATTTACTTTTCAAAAAAAAAATTATTCTTACCTGTACATTCTCGAACCAAAATAACGGGTGCTCATGTGGAACCTGCGATATGGACCCTCAGGGATGCGGAAAATGACAGCGGACCGTAGCATGGATCGCGCTGTGAAAATCTCGATCCGACCTGAAAAAATTGCAGAAATATTACATAATAAAAAATAATGAAACTAAAGTTAAATAATTTAAATTAAAATTTCGACGTCACCTCGCATCCTGGAGACTAATGTAGTGGGGGAAAGACTGTGGTTGCGGGGGTGGCAGTGGTGGTGGTGGCGGTGGTGGTGCATCTGACGGCCTGGGGGGGGCTTGTGAACTGCTGGCCCCGGTCGTGCTCAACGGCACTGGTGGTGGTGGTCGCAGTGGTGGTGGTGCATCCGCACCAATGGCTGGAAGAGGATGGGAAGGGTCACCACCGCGGCCACGACCTCGTCCTGGAGGAGCCAGACCACCGATAGTCATGAATCTACAATTTTTAAAAAATAGCATTAAAGTCTAACTCCCCATTACTTTCCTAAGTAACCAACAAATTATGAAAAATTCGATAAAAATAGGAAATATATTCATATTTTTTTTAATAATTACATAAATTTGTTTTGTAAAATTACTAAAATTTACTTATTTCTTTTTTAAAAAAATACAAAACATATCCAACAATTACAGAAAAATTCAAAAAAAAGGAAATATATTCAAAAAAAAATCTAATAATTACATAAATTTGTTTTGTAAAATTAAGAAAATTTACTTATTTTTTAATACAAAATACAAAAAATATCCAACAATTACAGAAAAATTCAGAAAAAATAGGAAATATATTCAGATTTTTTTTTAATAATTACAGAAAATTGTTTTTAAAAATTACTTATTTTTTAATAAAAAATACATAAAATATCCATAAATGACAGAAGAATTCAAAAAAAAAAAGGAAACATATTCATATTTTTTTAATAATTACAGAAATTTTTTTTCTAAAATTACAAAAATTTACTTATTTTTTAAATAAAAAATACAGAAAATATTATGTAATGACAGAAAAATTCAAAAAAAAAAAAGGAAAATATTCAGATTTTTTTTATAAAATTAAAAAAATTTACTTATTTATTAATAAACAATACATAAAGTATACAACAATGACAGAAAAATTCAAAAAAGAAAGGAAATATATTCAGATTTTTTTTATTAAGATTAAGATATCCATTAAATCAAAAAAATTCGTACTTAATAATTAAATTTTGTAGAAAAGTATCCATTATGTGGAATAATGCAATTGAAATACATAAAAATATTTCATAGATAATAATGATATATGTTCACAAAATGCGATAAATTTGTATATTCATAATAACATTGATGTAACTATCATCTAACATTGTTGAACTGCATGGGTTAAATCGGGCGTCAAAATTCAGATTAAACTGTTAGATAAGATGTAATAGTCAGAAAATTACATTTCGTAAAGTTTTAGAATTATCGGGTACACGGATGTCGAGATATCGTACCCGGAACATAAGCATAATCATTGAAGATGGTGTATCGTTCAATCAGGCCATCTGATTTTAAATCATACCATCCAATTTGATCTAATTGACATATTCTTATATATACTTAAATTTAGTATAAATCGGGTGCCTGGATTTTAAGATATCGTACTTGAAAATATAAGTTTTTGAAAGTGAACAAATTTTGTAACGGTTTTTTCTACGATTTTCAAATATTAAATTCTTGCACGAATTTTGGTATAGCTTTTGGGACGGCCAATTAGTTAAAAGGTCCTCTCAAAATTTTTAAATTTCCTGCAGAAATGTTGTGTGGTATTTGGAACGCCATTTGTAACGTTTTTTTCATTTATATATTTGGAACGGCTTTTCATACATCCTTTGGGACAGTTCACTTGTACAAAAATTTGAACCATTCCAAAATTTACGAAGAATTGCAAAAGCCGTTACAAATTGCGACAACCTGAATGAAATAACAAAGTCGTGCCAAAAATCATATGAAATTAGTAACGACCGATGTTTTTTGGAACGTCATTTATAACGTTTTTTTCATTTATATATATGGAACGGCTTTTCGTACATCCTTTTGGAACGGTTCACTTATAGAAAAATTTGAACCGTTTCAAAATTCACGAGGAATTACAAAAGCCGTTACAAATTGCGACGGTCCAAATTTTTGTAATTGCTTTTGTTATACATGTTATTTGGAACAGCTTTTGGACCGGTATGGCCATTACAAAAATGTGAATTTTTTTGGAGTTTCAAAATGACGTCATGAAAATTTTTTCGTTACAAATTCATGGTAAAAGCCGTTCATATTGGAACGACCGTATGACCGTTATAAATCCCTTGTTTTTTTGTAGTGACTTGTCTACTATACATTTCATTTTATTCCCTAAAGGTATGTTTTATTACTTCGCCAAAACAACTTTTAGTAATTTAAAATTTTAATCAAATTTTATTTAAAAAATACTATTTATATAGCCTTTTTATTAATTATGTAATACAAAAAATATTTACAAGCTCAATATATGCATATATATTTTACAAAGTAAATTATTTATGTTAAAAAATACATGTAAATATGTGTAAATACATAATGCATATAATTTTATAGAAAAGTATGTTATGTAACCTATAATTTTTTGTTCAGGTATATGTACGCATAACTAAATTGTATCATATCATTACTCAAAAGATTATAGAATATTATAGATTTGCATGTATTATAGTGTATTATGTTCGTTGTAATATTTTTAAAGTGTATCAAGAAATTATTTTTTTAAAAAAAAAGTTCAACATATATATAACAACACAAGTAAAAATTATGTAAATTTTTTAATAGTTATGTAAAAAAATATAAGGATGTAAATTATAAAATTTATACAAATTCTATACTAATTACAATAATAATAATTTTTGAATAGTATTTATGTTAAATATAATTTTTATAATAATTCAAATTATGTTTTAGGGGAATGATTGAAATAAATATCTTTTAGAAGTAAGGACATAAAAAATTAATACATATCATGAGGGAGCATTTTGTTACATTTTATAGTTTATGTGGTAAATACACGTCATGTATAGTTCAGAGGTACAACGTGTATTTAACTCTTTGAAAAATGATGCAAAAAAACCACCCTCAACAGGGTGTCAAGCGGACTTTTTTATCTTCTCTTTTTATAAGGAATTTTTTTTAACTTTTCTAATTCCACACGGTTAAATTGTATTTAGGCTTAAATGCATTTTTGGTCCCGTAACTTAGGTTATTTGGCATTTTCATCCTTTAACTTTTTAGGGTAGCATTTTGGTCCTGTATCATTTTAATTTTCGTGATTTTAGTCCTTTTTTTGCCGGAGTTCACCATTCTCGCCAGAAAAATGCATGTGTCTCTCACGTGAAATTTTAAAATTGGGGCTTTTGTTCCTATTGGCTCATTTCTGTTAACATTTTTGTCCTTTAACTTTCTAAAGTAGCATTTTTGTCCAACATATTTTTAATTTTCGCAATTTCAGTCCATTTTTTGCCGGATTTCACCCTTCTCATCGGTGGAGGTGAACTCCAGCGAACAAAAGGACTGAAATTGCAAAAATTAAAAAGATGCAGGACCATAATGCTACCCTAAAAAGTTAAAGGACGAAAATGTCAAATAACCTAAGTTACGAGACCAAACATGTAATTAATCCTTGTATTTAACCCCAATAATCGCAAGTAGGAAACGAAATAATAGTATTATTCCAACAACATCACAATTAAATGGAGACAAGTATAATTAACATGTCTTTGATTTACACAACAGTACTTAAATAATAATCCTCTCTCTCTCTCATAGACCTGGGGAAATTGTAGTCCAAATCTGATTTGGCTGAACCTAAATTAATTATATTGTGATTGGCGTATAGTTTTGGGAAAGTAACCAATCACATAACAAGTGTATTAAACTTGCTACATAATTGATTTGATTCGGCCAAACCTGATCCGGGTTAGAATTTTCCATATACCTATTTAGGTTACAGTTTTGGGAAGAGAAAAGGATGAGAAAACAGATGAAACCAATGAGAAGACAAACCCTAGAAAGCAAAGGCTAGCAGCAGCGTTTGTGACATTGATGAAATGGCTGATGCCTAACGCACTTATATCCAACAAATTCTTGAAATCTTGGGTCATCCCAAAACTTGCTGCAGCTCCAGTTGCAAGTATACACGACACAACCTACTCATCAAACAATATAATTAATTACTACAAGAAAAAATATTGCTCGAGTTGATGCCGCGTGCTGTGCAATTGGTGTTCTCTTGAGTGAGGTATTGTTCGTTTTGAAATCATGTGAACCGTACGATTTTATCTTTAAAAATGTACTTTGTAGGGAGATGAGATCTTGGAGCTTATAAACCACTCAATTTCTTTGTTTGCAACTAACGTGGGAGACGTGCTTACATCACCAGCCTCAAAACAAGGGGCTTGGGATGGACACGTGAGATCAATAATTATATGTAGGGATAATTATAGTGGCATATCTTGAAGTTACGTCTAATTACATCAATACTCCATTGCTATTTGTAAATTATAGCTAGCTAGATACCCCTCCTAAAACAAAGGATTTTTAATCGCACAAGTAAAATTTGGGATAATTACATTGCTCTCTCATGAGATTTAGTGTAATCACACGTAGACTCCTTGTTGTTTGGAAAATTAATCTAATACTGGTGAAGTTTGCTATCATCTAAGAATAGGTTCTTATGTTGGTCAAGATTCACCAAATTTGTTGATATTAATAGAAGAACTGAATGAAAAATGATATTTACTCTCGATTGACTTAGTATTAACTTATGCAGGTCAGACAAATCTTTTCTGACTAAACTACCGTTATAAGGGTGAAGATATATCTCCTCATGCATTCAACGAGTGAAGATGTATAAGGATAGTTTAGTCATAAAAGAATATTTGTTTGGCCTGCAATCAGTTAGTAATAAATCAATCGAGGGTAAATATCGATTTTCATTAAGTTTTTTTGTTAACATTAACAAATTCGTTGAATTATGACTAATGGGGAAGTACTCAGTAATTTTTCAAACTACATAGGGTCTACATGTAATTAGACCAAACCTCAATAGAGAGCGTATTATCCCAAATTAAAATTATTAATACTTAATATCTATTTCCAATTATAACTTTAAGATTATTCTTGCAAACACCCTCTAAGTGAAAGAAACAAAAACTTATATATATATATATATATATATACTATTATATAAAGTAAACCCTGTTTTCACTAATAAATGGCGGTTACTTACACCGCAACACCAATTTTTTTATTATACCGATAATACCCCTAAGTTAGTTTTAATTTCTTTTCTTTCTTTCTTTCTTTCTTTTTTATTTTAAATGCAATGTGTTGATTAATATGTATATTTTCTTATTCACAATAATTTTAAAATGTGCAATATTATTTTATATGCACGCAGGGACGGCGCGCTACGACAGCTAGTACTAATATCAAACAAAAGGCCTTTCTCACGCATGACGGTTTATGACACCACGATACCAATTTTATTGTTATGTCGATAATACTCCTAAGTTAGTTTTTTTTTTCCTTCTTTCTTTCTTTTTTTTTTTTTTTTGTTTTTGAAATGTAATGTGTTGGTTTAAATATATATGTATATTTCTTATTTATAATAATTTCAAAACGTGTAATATTACTTTACTTGCATGCAGAGACGACGTGTCACAATGACTAATATATATAATGAGAGAGAGAAGAGAGAGAGATACCTTGTCACCATAGAAATCAATGTAGACGAGGCCATTTCCTCCAAATCGAGTTCCGGTGGTCACTTGGAACACTGCGAAGGCGGTCTGCACGAGTGTGTACGCCAGCCCAATCACGGTTGTAGCACATAGATATCTGCCATATACATATATCCAAGCAAAAAAACATTATTTATTAATTCAAAATATATTTCATTTACACCAATACTAATGAGCTAATTATAAACGAAATATTCAGAAGCTGAATATTCGATTCACTTCCTGTCCTAACTTAAATTAAAATTATTGATTTTATTGGCAAAATTGCAAATGTGATGATCCCATAGGATTTGGGCCATTTTATTAGTTCTCCGTTATACGGGATTTTAAATTTGACTCATGTTTTCATTAAAAATGACAGAATTAGCCCAAAAACGTAGCATGTAATTGGTCCTAGTCACATTCTTCCGTTAATACTTGACGGCAGAGAGATACGTGATATTCCCGTATCTGTTAACAGGTGAGATTGGAGGGAAAAAGAGAGTAAGACGATGGTCGTTTAAATGCTGTAAGAAAGATCTTGATTCAAAATAAAGAGTCATGATAAGGAAGATTTACATCAGTAAAAAAACAAAAATCACTAAGTCCCATAAATTATAGATTATAAATTTAATTCTATTCAAACCTACCCAAAAAAAAGTTGGAAAATAGTCTTAGTCCTCATCAAGTTTTTTATTTTATTTTATTTAAAAAAAGCAAAATATTCTACGAATAATTGTATTTTTTTAAGGAAGTCGACAAAACCTCTCTAGTTAAGAAAAAAAATGTAACTCGACCCCTGAACTTTTGAAAACGAATCCACTGCCTCTTTCGTTAGGAGTGGCATTGCCCTTTTCCCAAAATTTCAGAATATCGACAGCGTTGGACTTTTCTCGTTCTAACGAGGGTTTTTTGTTTTCTATTAGTATTTTTGCACGAGGTTGGATCTATTTAATGCATTATGCATATATAGATGTGAAACACTATCTATATATACATACTAGTTTACGTGGCACGTCGTTTCTGCGTGCATATAATAAATAATATTTCACATTCTAAAATATATTATTATAAATAAAATATATATATATATAAACCAACACATCACATTTCAAAAAAAAAGAAAATGAAAGAAACAAACAAACAAATAAAAGAAAGAAAAGAAACCAACTTAGGGGTACTATTGATATAACAGAAAATTTGGTGTCACGGTGTAAATAATCACTAAAAATGAAGTTTTCTTTTTATATTAGTATAGATAATGTATACTCACCGGAAAGCTTTGAAATCTTTAAATCTGACTTTGATATCTGTGTAATCGGAAACAGAAGCTGTTCCGGTGGCGGTGGTGAGGAGGATGAGCGATATGAGCAGGCAAACCAGCGTCAGGATCCGTACGATCAGACACACAAATGGAGAAACCAAGCCGTTGGATGGTGGTGGAGTCATCGATCAACACTGTTGATTCTGATACTATTGATCACTTTCACTGCTCCCTTTGCTTCCTCTCAATAACCTTACCAATACTCTATGGAGTTTGAAGTTATATTGATATGTATGTGGTGCTTATAAAGAAGATTAAGTCAAATGTCATCATTATCTCGCGGTCTCATATTGTATAAGTTTTTTCTTTTTTTTTTTAATGTGGTAAGTAAATGATTATATTAATGTCTTAGACGAATAAATATCTTCACATCTGGTGTGACTCAAAATCAGGGCAAAGTGCTCTTTTGGTCCCTTAAAATTAGGGCATTATTTGTTTTGGTATCATAACTTAGGTAAGTGGCTATTTTAGTTCCATAAAACACGTTTTTCAATGTTTTTGGTCCCAACACATGACATTTTGGGACCAAAAAAATTGAAAAATGTGTTTTATGGGACTAAAACAGTCACCTACTTTTGGGACAAAAAAAACTGAAAAACATGCTTTACAGGACTAAAACAGCCACCTACCTAAGTTGTGATACCTTTTTTTGGGACCAAAATAATTAAAAAACGTATTTTGTGAGACTAAAAAAACCACCTACCTAAGTTGTGGTACCAAAATAAATAATAATCTAATTTTACCGGACCAAAAAAATATTTTACCCCTCCAAACCATGACACTAGAATTGGTTAATAGCTAAACTTAATCATTATTAATCAAATCGACGAGTTTTAACTTTTTTTACCTTGTTTAGTTTGAAGCTCACGTTTTGTCCAAATCTGGCACGGATATGCTTTGGATAATACTTTAGATACTATTGATTTATTTAATTCTAGGTGTTATTCTTTGTAGCCATAATAACAGCTTATTAGATATTTATAAATAATTAATAACTTAATTTTTTTATAAGTAATTATACCAATTAATAGAAAGAAATGAATGAGGTCCACTTAGACCAACTACATCAAATAATGTAGAATATCGTCAATCAAGATTCGATTAGACAATTCGTATAGAAATAATGTTGTCTCAACCAGTTATAGCTATAAACTCTTGGTATTTTAGTCCTTTAATTATTTAGGGTAGTAAAATATTCTTTATTTTTTCAATTTTCGTGAATTTGGTCCTTCGGTTGCCATTTTGCTACCCTAAATACTTAAAGGACTAAAATAGCAGAAGTCTACAGCTACAGAACAAAAATTATAATTAACCCTGAATAGAAATATGCAAATTTTTAAAGTGTTTAGTAATTCTCATAAAACTTGCCGAAGTTAAATTTTTGGGTAAATTACAATCACCTCCCCTGAGGTTTGACATAATTACAAATACTTTCTCGTTGTTAGAAAAATTACAAATACTCCCCTAAGGTTTGTAATTTTTAACCAAAGGACTGAATTGACTATTTTGCCCTTATTTGTTTATTAAAATTGTAGAAAAATCAGCTGGGACAATTTGCATTATTGTTTATCTGTGTAAAAAACTAATAAACCTCTTCCTGTGCATTATAGTCCAAAAAAAATTTAATAATTAAATAAAAAATAATTCAGTGCATAAGGGCATTTTGGTTAGTTCACCTATAAAAATAGATGAAAATGGGTTATTTGTTAGACAATTATAAATCTCAGAGGGGTATTGATAATTTTTCAAACAACAAAGAAGTATTTATAATTATGTTAAACCTCAATAAGGGTAACTGTAATTTATCCATTTTTTATATCGTAAAGATGTGGACCTCATATCATATAAATTGAGCATTATTATGTGCTCCAATCATTATATATGTATAATTAAATTGTTACATTATGATGTGGCAACCGTTATTCCTGCACGATCAAAATGTCTTGATTAATAAAAGACAAAAAAAAATTACATCAAATTAATTAATTCAAAAATCAAATTATTTCTTGGCATGGGTGTTTTTCAATGACAAGTCGTCGTTGACTTGGGCCACATAACCTCACCAAGTCAACGAGTAGTGCTTGGACATGGGGGAGTTTACTTTTCATTCCATATTTGACCCTAAATCAACGCTGCAATTTGTGCTTTGGAGTCATGCGTACAACAAACTCTAGTTGGCTGTCAAGTGATTGGAATATTCATAAATTTTATTCAAGTATATGTACGCATAATTAAATTATATTATATTATTACTCAAAATATTATAGAATATTATAAATTAATTATATTAGAGATTTGTATATTTCATAGTGCATTATGTTTGATGCAATATTTAAAATTGTATCAATAATTTTATTTTTAAAAAAAGTTCAACATATATATAATTATGCAAGCAAAAATTATGTAAATTTTTAAACAGTTATGTAAAAGAATATAAGGACTGTAAATTTATAGAGTTTATATAGATTATATACTAATTATAAAAATAATAAATTTTAGATAGTATTTATGTTAAATATAATTTTTATAAATATTCAAATTATGTTTTAGGGGATTGATTGAAATAAACATATTTTAGGGGTGAAAACAATAAGGATATTTTGGTCTTAAAGAAATTAATCCACATCATGAGGGGTCTTTTTGTTACCTTTCATACTTTAGGGGCCTAAATGCGACTACATGCATAGTTCAGGGATGCAAAGTGTATTTAACCCAAACATATATTATCATTCCATGTTCAACAATTTTTAAACGAAAAATAGTATAGTCGGTCCCTTAAGTTTGCATTTAAAATCATTTTAGTACATTAAGTGAATTTCTTGACTTTAGCATCCCTAAACTTTAGTTTTATCCCAATTTGGTCCCTCTAATCATTTTCCGATGAAATGTGGTTGGATTGACTTTTTGAAGGGTAAAATGGTCAGCTTAAATTTGATCTTCTCACTTTAATTTTTGAAGTTTGTAAAATCATAAAATTAGTCATTTTTTTATGCTGGAAAGTATTTTTTAATATTTTTTTAATGCAGAATATGATATAATTATCATATGTGAATAATGAAAATTTCAAAGTTTCTGTGAACATAATAATAACATATTATTTAATTTAAAAAATAAATTTAAATTGACCATTTTACAGTCCAAAAAATCAAAATCCGACTACATTTTTGCCGAAATATGATCAGATGAACTAAATTTGGTCAAAAACTAAAATTTTGGGATACTAAAGTCAATAAATGAACTAAAAATTCTAAAATAATTCTAAATGCAAACAAAGTAACTATATTATTTACCCATTTTTAGACATCTTAAAATCAAACACTTGCGGAATACACATTTCAAAATTTTCAAACCTACTTAACAACAACTCCAAGAAAGTAATTAGACAGGGTGCAATTACCAAATAAAGGAAAAAAAAAAAAAAAAGAAGATTCTTGTGGGTGTTTGCAGGGTAAATTACAGCCACCTTTCCTAAAATTTGACATAATTATAAATATTCTCTCGTTGTTTGAAAAATTACAAATGCCCCCTGAGGTTTGTAACCATCTAACAAATAACTCATTTTCATCCATTTTTATGGGTGAACTGACCAAAATACCCTTATCCAAACTGAATTATTCTTATAAAAATTTGTTATTTATTAAATGGGTTATTTGTGTTAGACGGTTACAAATCTCATGGGGTATTTGTAATTCTTCAAATAACGAGAGGGTCTTTATAATTATATCAAACTTTAGGGGAGGTAGTTGTAATTTACCCAAAAAAAAAAAAAAAATGAAAAAAGTTGTTCTCAACTTATAGCTTAATTTTAGTTGAGAAAGAGTGTTTGCAATGACAATTTTTGCTTTTCAATCTCTAAACTTTAAGTCAAAAAAAGCTAGAAGCTCGAAGATTCGGAACCCAGCTTCTCCCATCTACTTCAACCTTTCAGATGTTTTTTTAATTACCTTGCGAACACTTCCAACTTTTATTATTAATACTTTTTTTTTTAATATCACTTAAATTTATCACTTTTAAAAAAGCATAAGTTTTTGCAAACACTCCCTACAGGAGTGCTTGGTACAGCTTAAGGTCTTAAGCGCTTATGAGTTTTATTATTTTATTTTATTTTTTAAAAAAATATGTTGGAAAATTGTTTATTATTTACAACTTTCTGCTTCTAAACTACTCATATATATTAAACTTATTTAAGCCAAAAGATATAAATTTTCCACCAATTTCTATAATTTATTGATTAAATTATAAATATTAAGCTTTTTTTCTCCAAATACTCTAACTTTAATTTTTTTTAAATTTTCAAACACTCTCAATTTTCATACAAACTAAACTTTATAATGTCTTCTACAAGTTATTTATAGTGCTGGAAAAAAAAAAATCAAACTACTTGATACTCGATTGAGATCGACAGATAAAAAATGCTCGTTTGAATTCAATTTATTTAACTTAACGCACCCAACTTGAACATATTTTTTTGTTCGACCAGCTTTTGAGGTCAATTCGATTAGCGTAAAATAATAAAATATACTTAAAAAATATTAAATTACTCAAGCTCGACTCACGTACGATTCAATTAAAGGTCTTTTGCATTTGACATTAATTATCAAATCAAATTCATTCACAATTTTTCAAATTCGATAATAATTCAAACAAACTTAAATAATAATGTGTTCAACTCGACTCGAATCATTTACAGTTCAGCACAAACAGAAACTACGGCAATGCGTGCTAAGTTCTCTTAGGGAGAGAGAGTGAGGAAAAGACTGATGAGACGGCGGAGAATATGAAAGCAATGAAAAGAAGGGCGGCCGCCGCATTAGCCTTGTTCAGAAAACTCTCTGTGTCGGAATCGCTGTCTGAGCCGCGGTTCAAATCCACCGTCAGTCCAAACCCTGCGGCGGCGCCGGTGGCCAACATGTAGGACAATACCTGGGGCAAACACAGGCTTATTTATTTAAATACTTCAAAAAAAATTATGACACAAATTATACAAATTTAAATGTAATCTATACTATTTATAAAAGAAACCCATTTTATACTCATAAATGACGATTAATGACATCGTCGCACCCTTTTTTTATAATTACAAAAATAACCCTCAACTGATATGATAACTACTTTATTCAACTTTTCAAATTTTATTAATTGATAAATTAGTTTTTTTTTTCTTTCCTTCTTTTTTTTAATGTGATGTGTTAGTATTTATAATATATTTTAAAACATAAAAAATTATTAATTATGTGCACGCAGGAACGGCGTGCCACGACGGCTAATAACGTATTTAAGGCAAGTTGTTGATGGTATCGACCACTTGCAATTTTTTTTTTAAAAGAAAATTAAGTTGAAGTCTTCGATGCCATCGACGACACATTTTTTTTTAAGTTTTAAAATTTTATTTATTAATTGTTATAGTTATTAATAAATTAATAATTATAAATTTAAATATTTAACTAATTTTAATTATTAATAGAAATTTAATAATTTATATATCAAGAAAATACAATCAATTATTATAAAATTTACGATAATTACAGATATTAAAAATGACTGTCCGTCCCACAAATGCGCTGGTGGCACTGGCGTCGCGGTATTCTTATTGCTTCACCATTGATGGCTTGCTTTAAATATGTTATTACATTTAAATTTTGTATTATTTGTGTTATATTTTTTTGGAATTATTTAAATAAATAAGCATGCATTTACATAATATTCTATATTCATATATGCTTTATTAATTAATAAATTAATTATTACATCTATATCCCTGACATATGGTCTATTTCACAAACCATTCCTGTTTTTTGAAAAACTACACATATATCCACCAAAAATGTCAACATAATTTACACAAACCACCCCTACTTTTGAAAAATTATAAATACACCCCCCAAAATTTCAACATTATTACACAAAATACTCCTACTATTTTGCTGCTAAGGATGATTTCTATAATTATGTAAAAAGACATGGGTAGTTTTTGTAAATATACCATATACTGGGGTGTATATATAATTATTTTAATTATTATCATTATAAATAATCGGTGATATAGCCCACTGTTTAAGTTTTTTCAGAATTTTAATTGCTGAAATTTTGGAAGAAATTACCCAAAAAAAAAGAAAGATTCTTTGGTATATATTATTGTATCTTAAAAAATTTATGAATTAATTATTTCCAGTATGGAATTCATTCTATCAATTTTCTATTTTTAAAAAAGGATCTGACCATTATTTAGCTTTTGAAAATTGTTTTAGGAAAAATTTGACTTCAATTTCTTACATTAAAATTTTTTTTTTATATCTCGATGTGCAATTTTGGAATTAGTTTTTCCAATTATATGCAATTAATTTTGATAAAATAAATTATAAAATTTAATATATGAACATCTTGCTTCATTCAAGTTTAAAACTTAAAGTTTACTTAATATAATTGATATATCTGGAAAAAAAATGTAAAATTTTGATGCACTCACGATATATTAATAATTCAGAAAATTAAAAGAGCAGAAAATATTATTCTTTTTATTTTTAAAAAATATATAAAAGATTAATATATGGGTTAGAAACTTAGAAGCATATACCTTGTCACCATAGAAGTCAAGGAGAGCGAAGCCGTCGCCGCCGAGCCGATTTCCGGTGGTCACGTAAAATATTGTGAATGCAGTTTGAAGGAGCGTATAGCCGATCCCAATCACGCCAGCCGCCAACATGTACCTGCACGATGTCCAAAAATTTAAAAACAATAATAATAATAATAATAATAATAATAATAATAATAATAATAATAATAATAATAATAATAATATATTTTTTAGAGTAATAATATATAATAATAATTGTACAATTCTTTATGTATTAAAAGATAACAATGTAGTAATATTGTTAAATTAAATTAAGGGTAAATTACAACTGCCTCTCCAGAGGTTGGGCATAATTACGAATGCTCTCTCGTTGTTTAAAAAATTACAAATAACCCCCTCAAATGAAAAATAGTTATGTAGCCCCTAGACGGAGAAGTGGACATTACCACTTTATCCTTAGTGAATTTTAA
The DNA here is from genome assembly GCA_034509735.1 of Sesamum alatum. Lineage (NCBI taxonomy): Eukaryota > Viridiplantae > Streptophyta > Magnoliopsida > Lamiales > Pedaliaceae > Sesamum > Sesamum alatum. The sequence goes on from JACGWO010000006.1 coordinate 28,821,079, forward strand.
ATATATATATATATATATATATTTGAAAATATATAAGAAAATTGATGGTGTGTAAAATATATACCTCATAAGGATATATATTAGTCCATAAAATATTTTTAAAAATTCTAAAAAAAATATATAAAATTATAATTTATAATCCAAAACGGCATTTTGGTCACTTCACCATAAAAATTGGATGAATACCTAACGAAAACTAACGGAATGGGTTCATTATTAGACGAACGTTAAACTTAGGGGAGGTATTGTAATTTTTCAAACAACAATGGGGTATTTGTAATTATATTAAATCTAAGGAGAAGTGGTTATAATTTACCTTAAAATTAAACAAAATCAAGATATATTAATGAATATTCCTCACCTATAAGCATAGAAGTCATTGAACTTGATCTTGACCTCGACACTGCCTGCGCTAGACGTGGCGGTGGTGGTGGCGATGACGATCACAGAGACGAGCAGGAAAATGAAGGTCAGCACCCGAATAACAAGTGCAACCACCGGTGAGACTGCCGTGGATGGTGGCGGAGCCATCTTCCGATGAGTGAGAACGATCGGTCGATGCTCGTTAATTTGTAAGTGATGAAGAATTAATAATTAGTCTTATTTATATTAATTCTAATTGTTCTTAGGTGTTCATTCATTCAAACTGCACTTATATTTATAGAATGTTATAACTTTGTATTATAATCTTGACATTGACATCGTAGTTATCAGAATTAGAACAAGGGATAATTACACTCCCCTCCCCTGAGATTTGGTGTAATTACATGTAGACTCCCTGTAGTTTAGAAAATTACATTTAATACTCCTGAGATTTGCTTCTGTATAACAAATAGGTCCATCCATTAATTAAAATTCACCGAATTTGTTGATATCAACAAAAAAGCTGAATGAAAATCGATGTTTACCCTCGATTGACTTATTAATGACTTAATGCAGGCCAAACAAAATCTTCTATGACTAAATTACCCTTATAAGTGGAAAAATATACCTCATCACATGCATTAACGTGTGATCATATATAATGGTAGTTTGGTCATAAAAAGATTCGTTTGGCCTACAATAAGTCAGTAATAAGTCAATCGATGGCAAATCTCTCCTTTAATTCAATTTCTTTTATTACTATCAACAAATTCGGTGAATTTTGACTAACAGATGGACCTATTTGTTAGACAAAAGCAAATTTTAAGGGTAACAGATGTAATTTCTCAAACCTTAGAAAATTTATGTGTAATTACACCAAACTTTAGGGGAGGGGAGTGTAATTATCCCTTAGAACAAATCAACTAGGATGTTTGCTACTACTTTGGATGGTTTACTTTGAAGGTTTTGTCCTTATTTAAGTGGCAATGAATTAAAACATTGACTTTAATTCTAGGTTGTTTTCTCGAATTATTTGGTTTTAAGTCGTAAAGGCCTGTTTTTCGGTTGATTGGATTTTCTATTGTAAAGTTTATTTAATTTTTAATTTTATTTAATATATACGCATTATATGTATGAAATATTTTTTTAAATAAAATATATGATGTTATCTTTATACGCGTGATGTGTATATATTAAATGGAGTATAAAATAAAATAGGTAAGTCCCATTTATAGTTCTCTGGTCTCAAATAGTAAGGCATGATTTTCGGAGCCATGTACTATAAGAACATGATAAGAAAAACACTATGTAAGCCTCAATTATAACTTTTCGATGTTAAGTTAGTACCAAAATATAGATAAATGAGTATATGCAGTTAAGAGTGTGTACCTGACGTTTGGAGGGTTGTGTTATTTATATAAGAGGTCGAATTGGACCAATCACACCAAATGACGTGAAAAATTAAACTTCGTTGATTGAAACAATATTTTGAAACTCAGCCCAGTCGAATGTTCAGACCGCTTGAATCGCCGCCTGAGCCACAAAACTGGCCGGATGAAATCAGAACATCGGAGAAGCCAAAAAATTGGCTTTTTTTAAGGAAATAGTTCGACCCAATAATTCAACCGGTGAACTTTGTGACCCGATACTGGGTTGATTGTACCAAGCGGTCCAATATTAAATATAAATATATGATAAAATCCTTAATTTCTCTCCTCATTCTCACTATTCGCATTATTATTTAAACTTTGTTATCTTTGTGCGATGTTTTTTGTATTTGATCTTTATTAGTTTGTTTTCAAATTTATTTTATTATATTATATATCATATTGAATTATTAATATATAAAAAAAGAGTGAAATTACAACAAAAAGAAATAGATTCTTATGTATATTAATATTATCTATTATTTAATTTAGTTTTAAACTATTACCAATTATTTATGACATAAATATGACGTCACTTATTCGATCACTATTGATTTAATGGTTGAATCAATGATCCATCACACACTTAGTTTTCTGATTCGATGAACGGTCTGAATATTAAAATATTAAATTAAAAATAGATCTGGCGAGATATACAACTGATGATATTACTGGGTCGAGTTCATGTTGACTTGACCAATTATTAAGTGATAAAATACGACTTGGAAAAGGTCAAAGACGAAAGCATATATTCAATGTGAAAGAATGAAGAGCAAGTTTCAGTGATTGCTGCGTCAACGCGTTGTTCGGCTACTTAAATTCAGCAGAATGGATTTTCTTTTCTTTTTTTTTTTTTTGATGATTAGGATTTTCTTTTTTCGATTACAATAAGTTCGATATCAAATCAATATTCTCTAATACAAATACCCCTTAAAATGAAAAGACGTCTAACAAATACCCCCTATAATGAGCTATCACGTGGGATATTTGTTATACGTTCATTAATTCAATGAAGTATTCGTAAATTTTCAAACAAAGAGAGAGTATTTATAATTAGGGATAATTATATTTACACCCCCTAACCTATAATTTGTTTATACAAACTACCCCCATCTTTTGAATAACTACACATACACCCATAGAATATAAGCATCATTTATACAAATCACCCCTTATTTTTAGAAAATTACACTTTAAATTATTACACAAACTACCCCTACTTTTTTACTATCAAGGATGGTATCTATAATTATGCAAAAGACAGAGGTGGTTTGTGTAAATAGATTATAGGTCAGGGAGTGCAAATGTAATTATCCCTTATAATTTATGGTAAATTTTAGGAGATCCCGTTATAATTGACCCATGTTGTTAACCTTAACAGACACTGTACATTCATTTCTCAAAATTCAGCATAGGAAGCTCATATTACAGTTGTAAATCAAGTCGAGCAGACATCTATCTATCTATCTTTGTCTGGCTGATGGTACAACAAAAACCTCGTCTTTTGCTTTCTTGATTTCATGCTAAATTAAGACCATATTATCTATACGCACAGGCTCATATGCCGCTGAGACGCGAAATACTCTTCAGGGCTTCCTCTTCCAGTTCAAGCAGTCGTTGACAGAACGTTTCAACATCACCAGCCTCGTCTTTAAATGTGAACCTCAACTCCTTCCACTGGTACTCGCGAGAACCATCAGAGTTAACCGAGCCCAGAACTTTTCCAAGCACATCGAATCCCTTCCTATCTACCGAAAGAAGAAAAGCATCCTTCAAGCAAAGTGACGAGTCAGTGATTCACATAATTTCAAGAAAAATCCCAGTAATTCAAAGAAGGATAAAACATGAGTGAAACTGTCTTTGCTCGTTCTATTTGCATGTATCAAACAGAAACCAGAGTTCATCATATTAAAATGGTATTTTACTGATAATATCTTCAGGAATAACCACTGAACTCATTCTAGCTATGATGCTAAGGTAATCAACCTCACGTTTCAGAAACAGTAACACAGTGGCGCACTAAAAGCAAATCCATTTCTCCTAAGAACATTCTTTTCCGTTCTCCTGTCTTCTGACATTCACAGGTGCAAAGGTGGATCTACATCAGTCGTGGAGTGCAATTACATCCCGTCTAATTTAATTGCATGTGTATCATTTCAATATATCCTTGATTCAGCACAAAATTTGTCCTCCTTAATTGATGCATCGATTGTTGTAATAATTAGAAAGGTTGGTTTAACCCCAACTCATTATTAATGCCTATGGATGATCATCTTATGCACACGACATGCTAACCTTTTTAGCTTCCTGAATTTTTTACTCTTTTGATGCTTGAAAGTACTTTATCAATAATAATTATAATTTATAAATCTGGCAAGAACATAAAACATATTTCTGCAATGCCTATGTGTTATTTTGCATCGATAAAAACCATCTTTTATTCAACAAGGTCATGCTCCATATGCATCATATGTAATCATAATGGTGCAGCTCAGTTGAACTTATTTCACAAATAAATTAAGCTATGCAGAAGAGACATTATGTTAAAGACTGAGGCTTCAGCAACACAGGCTGACCATAACGCTCTCACACATGGGTATTTATGATCTAAAATGAGTGCCAAGCTTACTAATTCATGTGCTGTAGTATGTAAAACCTATTGGTTTCTTAGATCATACCGAAAACAGAAACAGCTATTATATGCCTGACATTGAGATAGTTGAGGAATAATATGGGTACTAAGGTGGCACCAGAATTCTACTACACTTACGTGTCATGCTTTGATGATTTTATTGCTATAAGAAAGATAGGCAAAATCGCACTTTTGGTCCCGCTAGATAGGGTCGTTCTCACTTTTGGTCCCCCGCTTTACGGAGTCGATACTTCTAGTCCCAAAACCCTAAAATTTTGACACTTTTGGTCCTGTGCAGTTAACGGTAAAGTGTCAAGTCCGTTAGCCAACCGCTATTGACCTAACCAATAAATACTCAAATTTTATTTTACCCCCCTATATTTTCCAAAAAAGGCTAACCCCCCCCCCCCCCCCCCCCCCCGGTGTTCTAAAAATGGTTAAAATCCCCCGTGTTTTGAATAAACCCCTTTTAGAGCTCAATTTGACTACAATACCATATTGATTTTATAAAATTGCCCTCGTTTGTTTCTTTTATTTTCAGATTATTTTTTATGATTTTTTTTATATTTCTCCCTCCTAAAAAGATAACTAATTATTTCTTAAATACATTTATCTAAATATCAATTACTAGAAAATTATATCAATTTTTTAATTCTTTATAATTTAAATTAAAATGTTAAATTAAAATCAGATAAGAAGTTAATATTAAAGTTCATTCTGCAAATTTAAATATCAATACAAATATGAATATTAATCAATTATAACAATTATATATTATTACTTAATTTCAATAAATTTAAATAAATTATATTCTTTATTATAAATAATATTTAAAATTAAATTACCATTATAAGTATTAAAATGAAAAGTTAATGCTTTTTTTATTATTTCTAAGTTTCAAAATTTAAAGTAATTTCTTAATTTTTTAAAAACTTTAAAATTATTATTAAAGAAATAAATTTACTAAAATAAACACCTAGCCACCCATCCCCGGCACAAGACCCCTCCCTCGCCACCCAAGTCTGGGCAACCACGGCAGAGGCGTGTGGGTGGGGATGGTCGGTAGGGTTAATTTCAATATATCAATTTTTTATATGATTCTATTTTAATTTTTTGATTTATATTATAAAAGAATATTAAATTTGATATATTTTTTTGGTATTTTAGTATTTAAAATAAATAAATTGAAGAACAAAATTTTTTAGGAGGGACAAAAACTACAAAACAAAAATCCACAAAAAATAAAAGGAGGGTGATTTTATAAGATCAAGAAAGGTATTGCAATCAAATTAAGTCCAAAAAGGGAATTTTCTAAAACACAGGAGGTCTTTAGCATATTTTTAAAAGATGGGGGATTTTTAGCCTTTTTCAAAAAATATAGGGGGTAAAATAGAATTTGGGTATTTATTGGTTAGGTCAAACAGCGGTATACTAACAAACTTGACACTTTGCCATTAACATTTAACGGCACAAGACCAAAAGTGTCAAAATTTTAGGGTTTTGAGACTAGAAGTGTCGACCCCGTAAAGCAGGGGACCAAAAGTGAGAATGGCCGCAGAAGTGCGATTTTGCCAGATAGATATAACTCACCCAGGAACAAGAAAATCGGTTACAGGAATAGAAACTAACATGTACAACTACTAAGTCTATGAAGGCACATAAACTGGCATGAGTCATGATAACTCTTCCGCAGCTTAAGAAGAGATACTGTCATTCCAGGGTACTGATACTTCTTATTGACTTCGCAAAAAATGAAATAGTGAAAGAGGAGGAAGATCCCTCCTTTTTGATAGGAGAGGTAAGACCAATGTTATATTTTCTGCCGGTTTCTCTTAAACTGGCAAAGTGCCAAAGAATAATCATCACTTCCTAATCATTTATCACCAATAGAGAAGTGAAGCTTACCTTTGCATTTTCATTTAGGAAAGTGATGCAGAAAAGAATAAGAGCTCGACGCCTCATTTCACTTTGATTAATTCCATCAATCAGGCTCATTGCAAACAGAGCTAGACAACAAAAACGTAAGATGCTTCAGTCAGAAGGTAGAGTGTCATGAAAAGGGCTCACCTCACCTTATGAGTTAAGATGAGCCTAATGATCAATCACCTTATAAAAAGAAATAGGTCTTACATAGACGGTCTGCTTTAGACTTTTCAATATCCTCAAGTTTTACTTCATGAACTCCACCATTGCCATCAATATACATGCACGAGCTGCATAGTGCAAAGTCATCAATTGTCAGTATATATTTTGGAAGCTCTCATTCTTCTAATAATTGCGGAAATAAGTTGTTTGAAGATATAGCTCTCAGCTCTCATGTATTATTGCCCCAGCTGTGTATATGGTCCACTATGTAAACATAAATTTGCCCATAACTGATTAAGAAAGACTTGCAAAGCCATCATTCAAGAGTCTATTATGAAGTGACCTGTAAAATTGTTCTAACAACCCCCTTCTTACCCAACCTTGAGGCATATAATTGCTTCCTGGTTGACATCTAAATGCATGTTAAGTACATAAATGAAACCCTCAGTCGTTCTCTTAGTATGAGTTCACTGACGTAAAGCCATTTGCGAATAAAGCATAGAAGGATGTTCTGAAGATTCTAACCTTAGATTGAACCTGTACACAGAGTATTGTTTATCCCCTTGGAGTAATTCCTCGAGGTTTGCACTTCGCAAACTAGAATCGAGATAAGATGAACTCAATATTCCAGAAACTGAATAACTCGACTCCTTAACAGCTCTCTGTTCAGCTAAAAGGGTTTCCCTAAGGCTTTCTGCTGCTGACGTAGCCTGTGACAACAACAAGAAACAACGGTAAGGATACTCCAATTCTCTCAGTGAGTGTCATTTGTGACTCAATACAATATGGAAAAGTAATCATAAATGCAGGACATGTATAAATCCAGGTCATCAAATTTACTACTGTAGATCCTGGCCAAAATTTAGGATTGCATCTCAGCAAAAACCTTTGTTTCTCTTTGCAATTTGCGGCTGAGCATGAACAGAATTCATTAATTTTAGATGCAATCATACACATTCTGGATTATACTGTTGCAGAGACTCTTCTTAAGAGGAAAAGGAAAACAAATATCCAGGTTTTCTTATTCAGCCCAAGAACAAATGCTCCTCCTATATTAGCATCAGTCCGTTTTCCAGGCCACAAACTTGATATTCTTATGGCACAAATTTACGGTGCCCTGTTCAAGATTTATCACTCCCATTTCCCTTTTAGGGACATTACAAGATAAGGCTCCATTTCCAAAATTGGATTTACTTTTGCCAACACGATCCTCTCAGTTGACATAATTTCTAAGGGGCAATAGTGTAAAAATACAGAGAACTTTAACATTAAGTTCATCTATAACTCTAAAACTGGATCAAAATTTTTGGGCCAGGGAGGAGTACATAACACCGGCAGATTGATTGCTTTACTATTGCTTCTAACGGAATTGTGGTGGGTGAAAATGAGGTTTCAAAATGGAGCAGAAATATACTAAACAGAAAAGTTAGACAAAAGATTAACAGAAACTTACAAACTCCCATAGGCAAAATTCCAGTCAAGAAATTGTAGAAGATAAAACAAAATAATGTAGATTTCGGCATCAAGAAGAAACAGTTGGACACAGCAATAACAATATAACTGCAATTTTCTTGTATACCTTCTCATCTTTAAGACGCACAACATCACCAACCAGAGCAACCCGAGCTGGTAGCTGCATAATATGAAGCAATTAATATATTTCGACTGCTGTGACTGGGCAACATTACATTGAAGCTTCAAGTAAGCAAAAACATACGAAATGTGACTTTTAATAATACAGAAAGACCCAGAACTAAATTAATGTTTAATCTTCTTCTTATTCTCTTTTTTTCTTGATTCTAATGAGAAGAATGAGTAGAGGATGGGGTGAACTGTGTCAGATTATTAAAGGTCAAAAGCACATAAGAAGGAGAATTACAAGGAATCCATGTGAAAAGTTAAAATGCCAAAGCAATAAAATGATAAACTAGATTCAAACCTTCCTTATTGATCTAAGTAAATGCGCAAGAGGGCCTGGAAAGGGACTGCTCACAGCAAAAGAGCCACGTTCATCAATAATAGTGTTCTGTAAAAGAATAACAGATGAAGGACAAATCACGAATAGAACAAAACTGGCTGGCTCCACTACTATATGTACAAGTAGATAGTTGTACTTGACATGCTTGACCATAATGAAACTAGACAAGCCTAAGCTTATCTTTTTGATCCATTAAAAGATATAACAAAGACAATCCTCGAACACTACACTGATAATGCCTTATAGAAGTTAACACTTGATATTTTGAATTTTGAAAACTCAAGATAGTTTGATAATCATTAGCTACAATGATGTATTTCTGCTGATCTCGAAGGGGCAGTTTAATCATAATTCTTCAAGTTCTCTGTCTTTCTGTTGACTTGTTCAAGACACATTTATTCTGTTACACGAGGGGATTGAACTATAATCTCCAGAATTATTTAAACTTGCATGGGGACCTGCTTATGTTTAAATTTAATGATATGAGTATTTAACCTTTTCCGCAACTGCAGTAGAACAATAAATATTTTAATTTGATAATACGGAGGCAAGTTTAGCATTCCAATCGAACAATATACACGTCTTTCCTTTTAGATCATGAATTTCTTTGTTGGACAATAGGAGTGATAGTTTCCAATTCCAGAACTCTCTTTAAGATGATCAAGGTCCTACTACGCTCCTTTCATAGTGGACATAAGTTGTGTTGGGTGGAAAACACCATAAATTGTGTTGGGTGGAAAACACCATAAATTGTGTTGGGTGGAAAACACCATTGAAAATGCTATACTACTCTAAACTCTATACATTAAGAGAAATTCAGACCCAAGTTTCTAAAATGCAATAGAAGTTTGTGAGTGCATGTCTATATAGCAATTTCAGAAAAGTTCCAAAACACTTTCAGCTTTCCGAGTAAAATGAATTAGAAAACCAATATTCAATCTCCCAGGAACACCAACTTCGAGTCAATATAGCACTGTGTAGTTATAGGATAATAGAGCCTCAATACCATTAAACAACAGCCTGCATTTTCATATTCCGTGTCGATTCACCTCAAAGAAGTTCACAATTAAAGAATACAATCACGTAATACCTATTAACCCCAGAAATGCATCTAAAGCAACAATTTCCAAGAAAATCCATAACCACTCAAAACTTAAAAGGCATAGAAGCAACTTTTACCACATTATGCATCTCCTTCTCAGGTACCCAGATGAAGGGCTTCCCTTTCTTCACAAAATACTTCACTTTTGAAGTGTATATCTCCTCCTTGCTGAATCCCATGATAAATTAATCCAAGATAATCATCAAAGAACCCACAAAAAAGTAAATACATAAAATCCAATCGTCTTATACATCATTTAATCGTATCCCCATCCACATTACCTTCCTTTGGCATCCGCTTTGATGGTGTTAAGATTACCTTGCCAATTGGAAGCCAATATATTCTGCAAATAAACAAAAATTAACATATGGAAATTACAAACATTTATCATTAGAGCATGAATTAGCGAATAATTTGGGGGGGATTATCAACCTTGCACTTCTCAGCAAATGTTAAGACGGATGATTTTCCCCGTTTCATCATGTTGATCTGCAGTATTTTTGGGTTGAGAGTTTAGGGGTTTTGAGAATTTTGCTGGTGGTGAAGGGTTTAAGCCTTTCTGGTTTTGGCAACTGGCAAATGGGCGGGTCGGATCATTCAGTTCTTTTTATAAGATTAAGTGATAATTATATTTGCACCCACGAACTATTGGCTATTTACACAATTTATTTTTATTTTTTTTGCATATTTTTTAGAAATTATTCTTGACTGCAAAATATTTTAAGGCTAATATTGACATTTTTTAGGGTGTATATATAATTTTTTAAAAAGCTCGGGTGGTTTGTATAAATAATGTTAGCATCTCTGATGGTGTGTGTAAATATTTCAAAAAGCAGTGATAGTTTGTGCAAATAAAACATGAGTTGGAAGGTGTGGATATAATTATCTGTAAGACTAGTTGCATTTTGACCCCTTTCAAGGTATTGTAATTATTTTGTAACCCTTTAAATAAAACATAAATTAGAAGGTGTAGATATAATTATTCCTAAGATTAATTGCATTTTAACCCCTTCAAAATACTATAATTATAATGCAACCCTTTTGCGCTTTGGAAATTATACTTAAATGAAATCTCTTTGAAAAATACTTCATTGATAACCCCAACAAAAATGATGAAATTCCCATTCTACCATCAATTTTTACATCAAGAAAGACGGAATGTCTGGTTTCATTTTTGAAGTGTTTAAGTTTTATTTTTGAAAAATATGGAGAGCAAAACAAAGATAAGTGTATGTATTTTTGTGTCCTTGTTTGATTTTTTGTATTAGTATTGGATGAATAAAATAAAATGCACTATATTATATTATTTTGCAACTTAACCCCAATTCCTTTTCAATTTACGGATAAATTCTGAACTTGTATCGTTCATTACAGTTTTTATAGCCTAGCCCTGGTGCCTCCAAAAAGCCAAATATGTATAAACCACCGTTTGATCATTTTGGTGATGGTGGTTCATGTAGAAATTGCATCAATGGGGAAAACTTATAACAGTCATCCTCCGTGCCTTATGTACAATATTTAGTGTCATAGCATTCTTATAACCTAGAATACTTTTATCTCATCCATCTAATTTGGACGTCAAAAGATTATTATCGGAGTTTTTCCCATATGATTCTGACGATGATTTATTTTGTAGATTTCGTATCTGATACATTTAATATTTCTATCGCTCGTTAAGAATAGTATTTTCCTAAATTCACAAAAAAAATATTAACCTAGTATAATGGTAACAACATATACCAAACTAAAAGATTTCCTATTGTTTAATTCCAAGCATTCATTATTTTCCTAGGATACTTACAACTCTCAAGTACCAATTATGGCTTTTTAGTGAATGTAACTACTTTTGCCTTTTATTTTCTTCATTTTTACTCAATCTATGTAAATGCCTAATTTAATTTTTTATTATATTTATTTAATTAAATCATCAAGTAAAGTTTTATAAAATAAACTTTTTTTTATATACATGAATAAAATATATAATTATTTAAAAATATAATTATTTTTGGAAGAAAAACTATTAGTTCATTTAAATCTTATTTAGGGTGAATTGATATAATTATGGATACCCTCTCATTGTTTCAAAAAATTATAAATATTCTCGAATCTTGTAATCGTCTAACAAATAACCCATTTTATTCATTTTTATTGGTTAATTGACCAAAATATCTTTATATAAATTAAATTATTTTTTAATATTTTCTAAAGTTTTTTTGGACAAAATGCACAAGGAGAGGTCTTTCATATTTTTTACACATATGAACAATAATAAAAATTACATACCTCAAAGCGTATTTATAATTTTTAAAATGACGAGTAGTTAGATGGTTGTAATTCATCTTTTTATTATTTATTATAAAAAAGTACTTTTTCTAAAGCATAAATAACTTGACTTGAATTCTCAGGTAACAAGTCTTGTATTAACTACTGCAGAGTCTTCGGATTTGTGACAGATCTTCATAGGCAAACGAATTCCTGTCGGAGGCTTCCTTCAATTCAACCTCGAAATTTGATAATGGAGGAACAAGAATATTGGGAATCTGATCCAGAATCACTGGTTTTCGATAGAGATCGGCACATTTACTATCTGCTGATGATGTATCAGCTGCTGCCGTCGCCGTACCAAGGCCAAGAAATCAACCGCCTTACTCTCGCCTACTTTGTGATATCTGGTCTCGACATCCTCCGCGCCCTTGATCGAGTATGTTTCTTTCTTCAATGTCAATTCTGTTCCCCAATTGTTGTGTTTGTGTGTGTTTTTGCGGGATATTATATGTGAAGTTTCGGAATCCAGAGCCCAAAAGAGACAAGGTAACAGTTTGGGCAGTTCAACTACCACTTGCACTCTAGGTTTCTGTTGTTGCATAACACAGAGCTGTTGAGGTCGGAGTTAGTTTGGGTTATGCCATAATTCAACCTTGCTTATAAGAATTCATGCTGGGGATCAAGGCATTCAAGATTCAGTTTGTGGCTTTATTATATGTTTCTATAGGACAGCCGTTCATGAGTTTTGGAATGCACGACAAAAATGCTTAAACATTGTGAAAGATTCCAGCGGTGCTAAGTTTCTGGAGGAAATTCTTTACAGTTTGATCTAGAAACCGCCCTTTGCAAGTCATGCACAAATAGAATGGGTCTGAATTTATTGTATCTTGCTACTATTGACAGATAGCGTTAAGTTCTGCATGAAATCTGACTTGATAGAGTTTTATTGTTAACACCAGATTGACAAGGAAGCGGTTATTAATTGGGTTTTATCGCTACAAGCTCATCCAAGGAATGAGAGCACATTCGAAAAAGGTAAGGTAATTCAATTTCAGGAGTTTTTGTTACAGAAGTAAGACTACAGTTGAGAATGCCAGAATGTTTACTTGAAAATATGTATCTGCACAGGACAATTTTATGGATTCCATGGTTCAAGAAGCTCCCAATTTCAGTCCAACAATAATGGGGTATGGAAACTGGTTATATACATCAATTTAGGCAAAAAAGGCATTCAAGTGTCTTTCATCTTCTTCCCTTGGTTGCAGTGTTTGACTGTTTGTGTGTGTATTTTAAATTCATCTTTTCAGGCAGCAATCTTCAATGGTAGTCACCTGGCGAGCACTTACTGTGCCTTGGCCATATTAAAGACTGTTGGCTATGATTTATCACTTATCGACTCTGAGTTATTACTGAAATCAATGAAAGAACTTCAGCAGCCTGACGGATGGTACCATAATTAATGTTTTCTCCTTGTTCTTGATTCAATGGTTTTCTTTTGAGTATACAAAACTTTTAGTCCTTGATCATGTTGTTTGTTTAAGATCAGCCTGCTGAGGAAATTGCACACTTTGCTTATTCTTTTAGTTTCTGATTTAGTCCATAGAAGTTTGAATAGTTGGATGCAGACTTTTCAGTATCTTTTGTTCTTCAATTAGCGGGTTCCATGAATCCTTGGATTTACGGAAAAGGCAAGTTACTTTGCCAGTCATGAATTATGTTGCCATTTATGGAGGGTCGAATGTAGGTGAACAATGAGCAATCAACTATCTTCTGTCAAAAAGGCTGAGGAGGTGATGGTCACGTAGGTTTACTATCTGGGCTGGATTCTAGAATACAGTAGGCTATATGTGTTATAAACCTGCTGACAAGTGTGTAATACTCTTAACAATCAGTTTTGTGAAGGTCCCATTATATTCTGGAAGCGTGTGGTAATGATAGAGAGGGAGGGCATGACTTTCAGTGTTCTATATTGTTAAAGATTATGATACTGGCTTGGATGATTCATTGGTTCCACTTGTAAGGTGAATGATCACTGACAGGCCGATAGTCAGTTGGATCTTATTTAATGATTGTGTTGGGGCAGAATAATGACAGGACATGGATAGAACATCACAGACAATTACTGAATGTAGTCTTTGCTAAATGTGGGATATGTCACATTGTTGACAGGCTAATGAATAGACTGAACTATCGTCCATGCATATTTTTGTTTATTGTGGTATTTCCAGAAGTCTCTGTCCCCTTCTTGTAATGTTTAAGTTAGGTTATATGTAGAATTAGATATGCCATTTGAAAGAAATATATCTTCAGATAAAGCAAAATCATTCTTTTATCTTTCATCACTACGTGAAGTTTGAACTTATTGTTAACTACTTGTGCCATTATAATACTTTTGCTGAAAGTACAAAGTTCTGTTTTATCGTAGTTTTTCTGAAAGCAAGATCTGTTTTTGTTGATGTAACCTTCTTGGAGCAATGTTGATTATGCTCGAGAAAGGAGATAATATCCTTGTTGCACTATTCTACCCTATATGGTATATTTTCCCCACCCAAAATACTTAGAGGAAATGATCTATAGCATAGGTATCTGTTCATCCACTGGAAACATTGAGGAAATTCTTCGCATATATTATCTTGTTTTAATGGGTTAAGGATTTGTCTACTTGAGACCTCATATTGGCCAGCCTCCATCTCATTATTGTTGATTTTTTTCTCTATCTTATTTGCTCTTGTACATTTTCTTAGTTTCTCATGGAAGGGAACTATTCGCTTCATTCCCTAATGTGCATTTGAGCTCATAGTTTTTTCTGTTAAATTTACAGAATGCTGACCAATTAGATAATTCTTTTATTAGTTGTTCCAAAAAGTTACTGCGGAGTGGAAAAGAGATTGTTTTCACGTTCCTGGTGCCTTTTGCTTTCCCCAGTCCTCATAAAGCTTGATAAGTTATTTTGGTATTCATTGCCCTAAACGTTGATTTGCACTCTGTTTTTTTCTGATCCTTGCTAAAAGGCTGTAAGTCTTTACTAGTAGCATCCACTAAGGTGGCTGAATTGATGATCTAACTTATTGTGCTTCAAATACATCCCAGTTTTATGCCCATTCATACTGGAGGTGAGACAGATCTCCGCTTCGTGTTTTGTGCAGGTAACAAAATGCTCCTTAACTATTTCTCCAAAATCTGTTTTCTTGTCGATGAAAACTATTTATGTACTTGATGTGTCAGCGGCCATTTGTTCCATGTTGGGGAATTGGAGTGGTATGGATCGGGAAAAAGCTAAGGAGTATATAGTAAATTGTCAGGTATATAACCTGACTGGGCTTATATCTCTGTCTATTTGATTAGCCTTTTAGTCTATATTTTATGAGGTTGCATTTCTTTATTTGGTCAGCATTTTATTGCAAGCATATTTATTGTTTAAGCTTCTGTTGCAGTCATATGATGGTGGTTTTGGATTGATTCCTGGTTCAGAGTCACATGGTGAGTGTATATAAAACTCTTTATTCTTTCCGTCTACTTTGTGCGTGCAATTGCTTTCTCTAACCCAAATCTTACAACTGTTTTCTTCCATGTGATTACTCTTAGCTGGATAAATAATGTCCGAAATCTGCTGAATCTCCAGTGCTAGAATCTACTATTTTACATTTTTATTCTCTCTCTCCTTTTCTTGACTAGTGATTGAAGCCATAATGCATTTTTTATTGAAGTTTATAGCCCTGTTCTTGACTTTTTGTTAATTGCAAGGAGAAATCTTACAAAACAAGAATGTACATCTTCTTTTCATAGCGACCAAGTTTCCAATAAACTAGATATGGCTGCATTTACATTTTATTGCAGGTTATCTGCTTTTGGTTCATGGGTGTTTGCTTCTTGCAGATATTTGTAACACTTATGTATGGGACTTCTTTTAGTGTCGCAGGTGGAGCCACATACTGTGCTGTTGCATCTCTTAAACTGATGGGATTCCTAGAAGAAGATTTACTGTCTAAAAAAGCTTCCTGTGACATCATCAATGTGCCATTGCTTCTCGATTGGAGCTTGCAGGTTTATCTTCTCATCTATTTTAGAGGACGGCAACTAAATCTATGTTGATATCGGAAACAAGGAACTCAATCATCTCCGAAAACTCGATAGACTTTAAAAATTGAGTTGGTATGGAGTAGTCACAGATATAAATGGTTAGGTATATATGTGCATATTTAACGTCTTTCTAGCTATGAGCGGCATCCCTCTAAAAACTTGATTATCATTTTCCTGCTTGAGAAGTAAGAATGAAAGAAAGTGAGATCTTTACTACAATGACGTAGGCGTATTGCTAAGAAGCCTTTATTGAAATAAGGAGGTTCATTTCTTACCAGTAAATTGACAAAGGATAGGTATCTGATAAAGAAAAAAACTTTGTAGTTTCTGTTTCATTGTCTCTGTGTTGCAGATGAATAACAAAAATTCTCAAAATGAAAAAGTTATGCTAAGAGTGTGCAGAGTATGAACGTAAAACATGACAGGGGTTTATACTTTGTAGTTTCAGTCTGTTTCTTCCTCTCTCTGTTGTAGATGAATAATCAAAATTTTGTAGATTAAAGGGTCATACTTTGCGTAAGCAGTGAACAAGATGATAAAATATGATGGAAAAGCACTCTATTAATCTACAAAATCCTTTATTACCCTAATACTCCCCCAGTGGTGGAAATTTCTGGGACAAAAGGTGAAAAATACTTTCAGTATGTTTGTTTTAGTTTTTGGGCCAATTTAGTTCATTCACATGTTTGGCAAACCAAATTTGGGTTAAGTTTTCTAGGTTACTCCCAAACACCACTGTTATGCAATTTTATGTAGTAATCCACATATTTCCATATTTCTTTTGAATCATGATTTGCACTACCATACTCCTAGCAACCAATAAAGATGGAAATTCCAAACTTCTATCCCAACAAGATCATTCATTTTCCTGCTATAGACATTTTTCTTTTACATATTTGTATATGACAAATATTTATATATATATATATATTTATTTATATTATCTGTTTAAGTACAATCATATATATATATATATATGTATAGATTGATTTACATTTATGTTCAGATACACACACACACATAAATATACATCTGTGAGTATATATACACATATATCCAACAATCATCATCGAAATAAAATAATACATATGCATCAAACTATAGTCCTACTCAATAGACATGATGTGACGTCTAAATTAATTGTGTTATATTCAAGATTTCAATTACCAAAATATAACTTCAATCATCTTTTCACATGTCAAACTAACCCAAAATCTCTAAACCATACATCCAAACCACATATTTAACTCAACTCCAGGACCATCCTTTTCTGCATTTACCACTTTGAATTTGGTCTAAGTTTACTAAAATTTCAATTTTCAATACAAATTAAGTGTTTCCTATTCTTAGTATGCAACTCAAAGCCATCAAACTACTCCTAGTTTTCCTCCCCATACAATTAACATCAACCAATTAGGACCATTCAACCAGGTTTGGCTTAACCTAGCAAACTGTGTCAGCTCTTGCATACAAATGAAGCTCTCTCACAACTGTAGACTTGACCCTGTTCGTCACTCTTGCGTCAAATATCAAACACTTTGGTTCTCAACTTCAAAATGTAGAAGCATATGTTTGAAATCTGTATCTGCCTATTGCGCACCTCCTATTACCAACTTGTACTTGTGAAACTCCTCGTCTTAAAATGGTCTCTGGCTGCTGTTAGGAGAAAGGAAGTAATTTTTGGGTGACTAGATACCTTGTTTAAGGATTGTTTATCCTATTGACATTTCAGGGTAGACTCCTTGCTTGTCAAATGTTATTGTGCATCATTCGATTGGCAGTAAATTCTTTGTTGTTCTATGGCTACCAATGTGGGATGTATGCTTCTCCCACTCAACATAAGATGACCACAACAACAAATATTTTGATGTCGGATGCAGTGCTGCATAAACTTGAACTACAGAAACCTGTATGATTCTCTTAGATGATAAATGTCAAAAAAGAAGAGGAAAATTCTCCGCTATCCTTTCCTCGTGTCTCTCCGTTTGTTTAATTTTCCCTTCTGTGACTTTATCCAACACAATGAAAATGGCTGTTAAAGGGATCCAAGTAAAGTTGATGTAGCTTTAGTAAATATGAAGTTTGAAATGAAAATGTATATCATCATTCAGTTAGCTCTTTTGCTCTATTCTGTGTACTGTCATCATCTTATGGGATTGGGACCATTGGGTCCTTTTTCACTCAATGCGTAACCTATTTGTCTGTGCTACAGAAGCAGGCACAAGATGGGGGCTTTCAAGGTAGAGCCAACAAACCCACTGATACGTGTTACGCCTTTTGGTATATTTGAATAATCGTTTTGCTGGCTTATCTGTTTATTTGTTTAGCTTTTACTTATATTTCTAATGTTAAAGTTGTATTGTACCTCTCTGTAGGGTTGGAGGAGTTCTACGGATCTTAGGAGCAGATAAATTCATCAATGAGAGTGCATTACGTGGATTTTTGTTAACTTGTCAATCTGAGGTGCTTTTGTTTCTCCTTTCAGCTTTAGTGACCAGTAATTCTAATATCTTTTACAATCATGCTAGTATGATTTTAGGTTCTAAGCAAGTGCACATTGAAATGCATGATTTAGGGTTTCATCCTCCCAATAACTTTCTACTCATTTGTGAAAACCACAAACTTGATGCGGATAAGCAATTAATGCA
This sequence comes from Sesamum alatum, assembly GCA_034509735.1. Taxonomy (NCBI): domain Eukaryota; kingdom Viridiplantae; phylum Streptophyta; class Magnoliopsida; order Lamiales; family Pedaliaceae; genus Sesamum; species Sesamum alatum. The sequence continues at coordinate 28,839,659 of JACGWO010000006.1, forward strand.
CATTGCTTACAGCCTGCTCTGGAATGTTTGGACTAAATTTATAGATAAGAATACATCTTATTTACCGACTTATTTGTGTCATACACTCAGAACGCTTTGAATAAACAACATAACATGCATTGTTCAATCCTCTCTTATTAAGAGGTAATGTTGGAAACGAAAAACAGTTCAATTTTTTCTCACCATTTTCTTGTTTTGTTCATTTCCTGACCATAAGAATCGCATATCTGATTAAAGGTAACTCGTTTCAGAAGTGATCTCCTCATTACCATTTCTTTTTTCTTTTTGTCTCAGTACGGTGGTTTCAGTAAATTTCCGGGGTTGCTGCCAGATCTTTACCACTCTTATTATGGATTTTGTGCATATAGTCTACTGAAGGAACCTGGTCTCAATTCTTTATGCGTCGAACTGGGTTTAACCGATGTTGCTGCAGTTGGACTTTGACGTCACTGATGCTCCTCATTGTTTGTTACACCAGGTAAAGGTAAATTCTGTTAACATTAATAGCACCACTGCAAACCATTCTGCTTCCAGAAATATGTGCATTGTTTGTCGACTTTAATGTTCTTCGTAAGATGGAATTGCTCTGTTATCAGCTAACGATGCCGACTGATATTGTTCACATACTAATTTTCTTATAAGTGGAGAGTTTGCACTGAGACAGATTTTGGTATTTCTGATGTATGATGCCAGCAGATGAAAAAATAGCCACCGGAATCGTTCATAGATTACTATTCAGCCTTGATTTTAGTTTCCCAGGGAACTCCAAGGGTGCAACTATTTGTCAACTGTGTTTGATTCTATGCATATTCTTTTCAGAAAACATAGAACCAAACCAGGTTGGCAATTGATTTCTCTTATGGAAGAAAATATTTTTTTCGACGAATATTAATTATGATCTTAAATAATTATATAATTTATAAATGGGATAATTACACTCACCTCCCCTGAGGTTTGGTGAAATTACACGTAGACTCTCTGTGGTTTGAAAAATTACATTTAATACTCATGAGATTTGCTTCTGTCTAGCAAATAGGTTATTCCGTTAGTTAAATTCACCGAATTTGTTGATATTAACAAAAAAACTGAACGAAAATCAACATTTACTCTCGATTGATTTATTAATGACTTAATGCAGGCCAAATAAATTTTTAAGGACTAAATTACCCTTATAATGGTGAACATATACCTCTTCTCATGTATTAATCTGTGACGATATATAGAGTATTTGGTCATAAAAAGATTCATTTGACCTATAATAAGTTAATCGTTGGCAAATATCACCTTTAATTCAATTTCTTTTTGCTAATATTAACAAATTTGGTGAATTTTGACTAACAGAGGAACTTATTTGTTAGACAGAAGCAAACTTTAATGGTACTAGATGTAATTTTTCAAATTACAGAAGATTTATGTGTAATTATACTAAACTTCAGGAAAGGTGAGTGTAATTATCCCTTTATAAATGGATACATGAAACAACTGTGGGCACGTAGCGTGGCTTATTTATAATCATAATATTAAAAAAAAATAATGTGCACAAATACTGCAAACTTCTTATAAAGTTTTTAGTATTAGTGCAAGTCGTTACTCTGACTAATGACTTCACAATTTTTTTTTAAAAATTTTTTGTGAAGTCGTCGCTCGCAGTAAGTAATGATTTCACAAAAAAAAGAAAAATAAAATAATGTGAATTCATGCATATGATAAACATATGTATTTAACAGTAGAGTAATATTTCTATTATGTGATGAATTTCATAAGACCTACACTCTATAGAATATGAAAATTGTCAAGGTCTCTACATTTTTTGCAGTCTTTGAGAGAGAGTAGGCAGACATTTGTAGTATGCTTGTTGAATCAGAATTTTTAGAAGGGCTGGAGTATTTTAACTAGGGTAAATTACACAATCACTTCCGGTTTGGTAATTATAAATATTCTCTTGTTGTTTGAAAAATTATAAATATCTTCATGTGGTTTTTAATTTTTAACCAAACGCTTGAAATTGATCATTTTGCCCTTAAATTTTTCATTAAAGTCGTAAAAAAATCAACCAAGTTAAATTGCATTATTGCTTGTTTGTGAAAAAAATTTAAGAAATCTCTCTTTGCGCATTGTAGTTAATTTTTTTTAAGAATTAAATAAAAAATAATTCAGTGCATAAGGGCATTTTGGTCAGTTCATTCATAAAAATGGATGGAAATGAGTTATTTGTTAGATGGTTATAAATTTTAGGAGGTATTTGTAATTATGTCAAATTTTAGGAGAATTAGCTGTAATTTACCCTTTTAACTATTGCAAACACTCAATATTTTATTTGATAGTATGCAATTAATTACATCAATTAAAAGTTAAACATTTAAATTCAAACACTTCTTTAATATATCAATGATTTGAATTAATGAATATATTCAAATCAGTCAAGAAAACGATAAATTATTATAAAAATAGACATATATTCACATTCGTGGGATATGCTCGGCATCATTTGTCTGCATTTCTTCATAACATGTAAAGTACATCACTCAAGATGAGTTGCAGTAGTAGTGCTAATTGATTATTGATGTATTTAATTTCTCACTAAAGATGTTTGCATTGAATTTTTTAACTTTTGTTTGTAAATAAATAATGGTTAAATACAGTTACCATTCTTGAAATATTTATCCTACATCAATTATCCCCTTAAAATATTAAAACCTTCAAAAAAATTCCTGGCCTTTTAATTCCTTTCATTTTTTAGTTCAAAAAGTTCATTTTATCCTTATTAAAAATTATTTTTTGAAAAAAAATTAAAGGAATTTTTATAATACCAAAGCCACTCTTTCTTGAAACTTTGTTTAATTCTAGTTCACTTGTTTATTGAGCTCTTTTTATTTTCGTAATCCTAAAGTAGTTGGAGCTAATTTTATTTCACTTTTCCTTGTTTGTCAAACCAAATTAATAATAAATTTATACATATATATATATATTTATATTTACTTAAATAAATATACAACTAATAAAATCAAAAGAGTTGATCATGAGCTAATAAGAAAACATACAATTAATATATATTTATATATATGGTAATTATATGAATGTATAAATTTATTTTTAACTTGGTTTGACAAATAAGTGAAACTAAAATAAAATGAGCTCCAAATACTTTAGAATTATAAAATTAAAAAGAACTCAATGAACAAGTGAAAATAGAATTAGATAAAATTTAAAAAAAAAGAGTGATTTTAGTATTTTTAAAATTCATTTATTTTTTTTTCATAAATTAATTTTTAGTAAGGGTAAACTGGACTTTTTGAACTTCAAATTTAAAAGTATTAGAAGATTAAGGGGTATTTTGAAGGTTTTAATACTTTAGGGGATAATTGATTTAACCCAATAAATAATGTTTTTTACAGGATTGAGTCTGTTGTCAAAATTTTTGTTCTACCATTTTTACCCTTCAACTTTTTTCATATTTATTCCTTTTTATTTTGCATTTGCTTTTTTATTTTAAATTTCTTTGTCGTCGTCGTTATCGTCTTCTTCTCTCTTTTTAATTATCAACAGTATCAGATAATTAAGTCATGTTTTATTGAAGGAAATTTGCAGCTTGGTTGACGAGATTTAGGTGAGTGTTCTATTAGAAATTTTATTTATAAAATTATGATCATTTGTGTCTAATTAAATGATGGAATAAAAAGGTATTCAAGATTTAAAAATTCAAAGGGGGTAAATAATATGTGTGATAAAGATTAAGTGATGAGGATGATGTCAAAGTTAGTTAATTATAATTATATATATTTAGTGAACATTTTGTGTTTCTTATATCATAATATAATTTTATTGAATTAAATTACAAGTGAATCTTTCTTCATGTTTTTTTTGTACTTCTCTCATTTTTATTTTTATTTTAATTTCTCTCTCTCTCTCTCTCTCTCTCTCTCTCTCTCTCTCTCATATATATATATATATATAATCCAAAATTATATTTGTTGTATCCGATTAATGTTATATAATTATATAATTACAACTAAGTGAATTTTTACCTTCTTTTCGTACACGTATCGAATATGCTACAATCACTGGTTATTATTATGCATTTGATACTTTTTTTTTTTTTTTAAATTGAAAGTGATGAATTTTATTAATTGAAGTAAAGTGATTAAAATCAGTCTTGTCGGCTATCAATATCGAACATAAAAAAATATAACAATCATATCAACAATGTCACATAAACTAACATTTAGCTATTACAGTAACAAATAATATTTACTATGCAGTAGTAACAATATCATCCCACGCAGGGAGTTCAAACCCATGACTTCTACGATTATGGGGTCTTAGCTTTGTCAACTAAACTAAGGCCTCATCGGCATTATGCATCCGATACTAATCACTTATATAGTGACAATTTTCATTTAGCTCATAAAATTATTATTGTAACAAAAATAAAATTGTTGTCTTTGGATGCATATCATTAGTGATTCTTGTACTAATAGAGGAAAATATTTCTGACAATTAGGGAAAAGTTTCAGGTGTGGTCCAAACACTTTTCCTTAATTGCACTTTACCCCTCGTGAAAAACACCAATAAATACAAATCTCTTTTAACTTTTAGCAAAATGTTGCGTGCCCCTAAATTCCGAGAAAAAAATGCTCATTGTCTCTCGTATCAGGGAATAGGTTTTCATTCAATTCAATTTTTCATTCTGAGAAAAAACGCTCATTGTTCATTCTGTTAGCCTCTAATATATTTCATTCAATTTTTGTTGTGAACAGACAAAAATTACTCTTTGTATATTATTTAGGGTTAAATACAGTTACCACCTTTAAAGTATCCACCCTACATCAATTACTCCCCTAAAGTATTAAAACCTTCAAAAAGCCCCCTGACCTTCTAACACCTTTAATTTTGAAGTTCAAAAAGTCCATTTTACCCTTACTAAAAATTGATGAAAAAAAATTAATTTTTTTTTTAAAATATCAAAACCACTCTTTTTTGAAGTTTTATCTAATTTTATTTTCCCTTTTTCATCAAACCTCTTTTATTTTTATAATTCTAAAGTATTTGAAACTCATTTTATTTTAGTTTAACTTATTTGTCAAACCAAGTTAAAACTAAATTTATACATTCATATCATTACCATATTTATATAATTATCATGTTCATATAAATATATATTAATTGTATATTTTCTTATTAACTCATTATCAACTCTTTTTTTATTTTATTAATTGTATGTTTGTTTTAAGTAAATATATAAATATATATATATATGTATGATTTTATTATTAATTTGGCTTGACAAATAAAGAAAACTAAAATAAAATAAACTCCAAATATTTTAAGATTACGAAAATAAAAAGAGTTCGATAAATAAGTGAAACTAGAATTAGACAAAAGCTTCACAAAAGAGCGATTTTAGTATTTTAAAAATCCCTTTAATTTTTTTTTTTCGAAAAAGCAATTTTCAATAAGGGTAAAATGGACCTTTTGAACTTAAAAATAAAATGAGTTAGAAGGTCAGGGTTTTTTTTGAAGGTTTTAATACTTTAGGGGGTAATTGATGTGGGGTGAATACTTTAGGGGTGGTAAGTGTATTTAACCCTATTATTTATGGTTTTTAAAATTATATTTATACATTAATATGCTTATGAATTATTTACTTTAACCATTCTTGGATTTACTTTTTTTTTTTTTATTTTCTCTAACCTTTTGTTTTGAAAAAACAAATCAGCAACGGTAAAATAGTAATTTCACCTCACCATTTAGGGGCTACATAATTATTTTTCATTGGAAGGGAGTTTTTGTAATTTTTTAAACAATAAGAGGTTATTTATAATTATGCCAAATTTAAAAAAGAATAACTGTAATTTACCCACTCTTTTACTTAAAAATACATTTTTATCTATTTTATTATTGTTTTTTATATACAAGGATATGTTGCATTTAACCCATCGTTCTAGTATTTATGAATTCTATTTTTGTCTGTCCATTGATGGTAAAGAGTATTTACGAATAATAATAATAATAATAATAAATTAATTTATATTAATATAAAAAAGAAGGATCATCTGCTCTCACAAATGACGGCTAGGGATACCACCATATTAATTTTTAAATGTGATAATTTTACTTTTAATTAGATAATGTGAAAAGCTAATTATAATTATTTTTTTATATATAAAAGTGACTATACATCATTTTAACATGACTACATCAATATTTTTGTTAGTCGATAATACTTTAGTTTCTTTTTTTTCCTCTTTTAAAATACGACTTGTTAGTTTATAAATTTATTTATTATTAACACATAAAAAATTATTTATTTTATACACACAAGACGTATATCCAATAAAGAAAGTGAAGAACAAATGATTGTTGAAATTGATTACTTTGGGCACGAGGGCTGATGAGTCACGAGAAAGTGTTTATGTTGTTCTTTTTGAAAAGTCCAAACTCTCTCTCTCTCTCTCTCTCTCTCTCTCTCCATTCATTCTTCTCTTTTTACACAACACCATAATTATTGTTTCCTTGACTTATATTAGATAATCTTTTTTTTTCTCCTATGATATTCCTTTTTAATATTTTGATACTATAAATAATAATAAAAAATATTTTGTCAATATATAATACAATTGATTAGCCATTTGTTAATTTATTTCTATATAGTTTTTATCTTATTGTCTTTGGACGTATATTTAAACTTACTGATGTATTTAATTAGTTTTTGGGATTTAAATGCATTGGATGATACTATTGATTTTTTCAACGAAAAAACTAAAAAAAATTAGAATTACAAAAAATAACAAATTAGAAAAGGATCTAAAAGGGTAATGCATTATTAATATCCCAAAAAATATTATTGAGCCGCCGTTTAGAAAATCGTAAAATTATTAGTCTTATCTTCTTTTTTTTTTTGAAAATTTTTAAATTGACGTGAATATCGGAGTGGTAAGGTAGGAATGACTCCTACCTAACCTAACTAAAAAAATGAAGAATTAACCTGAAATTGCTTAATATATATATATATTGCCACATTACTTTATAATATAATTATTATATTATATATTATATATTATAAATAAATAATAAGTGGACAAAAAAAGTTGTGGATATGGCTTCCACCTATATATAATAATACAGCAGTGCTGGAACTGCCCTAATTGGACAATATTCCTCTCAACATCAGTGTCTCTTCACATACATAACTCCAAACAAACAAATTCTTGTGTTGTATGATAAAATAATAATGGGAAAATTACATATATATATATATATATATATACTCTGAATGTATGATTTATTTATATAAATAATTTTTATATTTTAAAAAAATTATATATACATTCATCCAAAATGTCAACATCATTTATACAAGGGTAAATTACATCTATCTCCCCTGAGGTTTGGCATAATTACAAATACCTTCTCGTTGTTTGAAAAATTACAAATACCCCCTGAGGTTTGTGACTGTCTAACAAATAACTCATTTTCATCAATTTTTATGGGTGAACTGACCAAAATGTCCTTATGCACTGAATTATTTTTATTTAATTCTTAAATTTTTTTTGAACTACAATGTGCGGGGAAATGTTTCTTAAGTTTTTTACACAGAGGAGCAATAATGCAATTTGCCTTAGCCGATTTTTTTATAATTTTAATAAATAATTTAAGGGCAAAATGGTCAATTTCAGTCCTTTGGTTAAAAATTACAAACTTTAGGAGGATATTTGTAATTTTTCAAACAACGAGGGGTATTTTTAATTATGTCAAACCTCATGGAAGATAGATGTAATTTACCCTTTATACAAACCACCCCTGTTTTTGTTTTTTTTAAAAGTATACAGACGCCACCTAAAAATGTCGATGTCATTACACAAACTACCCTGTTTTTTGGCTACTATGGGTAATTTGTGTAAATCGACTATATATAGATCACGGCCTGGTGGAAATATAATTATCCCAGTAATGGACAAATACTTTTCAGAAAGAAATAAAATCTAATATTCTTCCATCTTTGCTCCTAATTCCTGTTCTTCTATATTCATTTTGAGTTGAAAAAGTAAATATTTTGATTTATATATAATATTACATATCACTATTCTAAGTGAGAAACAAAAAATATTTTGCAGAAAAGAAATAAAATCTCATACTCAAAGCTCCCAAAATCAAATCAAACTAGCACCCCTATTGAAAATGAAAAACTAAAAATTTCAAACCATTACTATCACTAAATTATTAAAAAAAAAAGGTTTAATTCCCTCCCACCAAAACAAAATGGATATAATCAAGAACAAGGAAATCAAAGAAGAAAAATCTTATCTAACTTGGATTATATAAACTTTCCTTAATCTGCAGATTTACTATGGAGTTCTTGTTCTTGCAGTGCTGTTCTTGAGGTGAAGAAACCAGAGGAAGTACCTGTGGAGAACACTCTAATTTCTCCAAATTACAATTCATATTACCATTTTCTTGCATGATTATTCTTGTTTGAGACCTCATCATCATCAGCTTTTCCTCAGCATCTCTCAAGAACTTCATCTTTGGAGGTGGGGAGGAAGAAGACCTCATCATCATCAGCTTCTCCTCAGCATCTCTCAAGAACTTCAGCCTTGGAGGTGGTGATGAAGAAGCCCTCATCATCATCATCACCCTCTTCAATTCTTCTGAATCAAAGCTACTTTTGTGATGAAATGATGGGGTTAGAGGTGGGGTGAAGTAGTGATCATGAGAAGAAGCAGCTGGGGAAGCAAGAGGAGTCAAGAATGGAGTCTCCAAGACTTGCAGCAAATCATTCAAATTCCTCCTACTTATATCTTCAGACTCCAAATCCTCCATTGTTTCTTCTGTGATGGTGAAGAGGAATCTGGGCAGGTCTGGAAAGATGCTGTCTTGATCCTCTGAAAAGGGTTTGGGCCACAAGTTCTTGTTTGGTTGTGGGTGGTGGACAAGAGTGGGAGAAGAGCAGAGTTCTTGAGGTGTGGGAGAATTAGGGTTTCTGCAGCAGCAAAAGATGTAGCAGAAATGTGGGGTTTGTGGTGGGATTTGAGTACCATTTTCATCATCATGATGATTAAATCTCTTGTTTGTGAGAACCCTTTTCTTCTTCCACCATAGCAAGTAGTAGAGCTCAGCTACAAGAGCCAAGAAAAGACACCCAAAAACAAGACTCAGACCTACCCCAACTCCACTCAAGGATTTCATCTGCATACTCTCATATGTGTGTGTGTGTGTTGTGTGTGTGTATTTTTCTTGAAATGAGTGTTTGAAGAGATGAGAAATCAGACCATGTATATATATACCTTTGTGTTTGGAACTCAAGAACTACTCAGATGAGTATGATATGAAGGAAGGGATGAATTGAAGAAGAGTGTTGTTGTGATGATAATGATGTTGATTATTGTGAGAAAAAGAGGTTAAGATTCATTGAAAATAATTGCTTCTGCCAATTGTGGATAATAATCTAATGAAGAGATGCACTTTTATGAGTGGTGAGTGGTAGACAGTGTATTTGATTTGTCTATTTCTAATAACCTATGTATATGTTGCATGTAGAAAAATATGATAATGGAAAGTAAAATGAGAATATTGTTTTTTTAACTTAGTAGTTCTTTATTGTACTTTAGTGCTAAATATAAAGTATTTTTTAGAAAGACTTTTATGTTCTTTTGAAAAAAAAATAAACAGATTTATTCAATTAAAAAGTCGGATGAAGCAATTAGGTATTAATGGTTACAAATGGTAACTTACATCGATACTCGTTAAGAGTTACGTGAAATTACATAAATACTTACTATTTTTTGTCAAATTATGAATATATTGTAAAAAATTGTAGTTGTAATTATCAATACATTTTTTTATTTAATGGGTAAAAATTTACTAGTGCACTTTGAAATAGAATTAGATAGACAGACGGTCAAGGGAAACTTATAATTATGCGAAAATTATCGCTTGTGTATTTAAAAAATTTTAATCTTAGGAAATGACCATATGATTTACCCTATTATGAATACTCCACCTTTTAGCTTCGTGGAGACATCTTTTCACTATAAATTTTTCACCAATTATTCTCTTCAACTTTGACGTTCTTTTCATGGTTATGCAAGTTTAATTTCTTCTTTTCAGTCAAGAATATTATAAAAAAATAAAATAAATCTAAAACATTCCAAATAATTTTTTCTTTTTTTTTTTTTGTGTCAATATATGTAGACTTGACTGTGAAATAAATAGTGAAAAAGAGTAAGAAATAAATACAAAAAGTTGTGTTGGTGTAGTTTTATTTATGGTTGGAAAAGTTGGGATAGTAGGAGAGAAATTCACATGGCGATGGGATGGGAACAAAAGGTAGGTTACAAAAGAGCAACATATCCTCTCATCGATAACATAAAAACACAACACATCTCTCTCCTTTTCCAAGTCATTTTCTTTGCTTTCACCCTTTTAACTTTTCCTTGTGAAGGGACTGTTTGGAGATTTTTTTTTACCACGCCTTGGAATCCACATAGTGATAATGTGGTATGATTCTTACAGGGGGCAAATGCAATTTACCCCGTGTCACGGGTAGAATTTCTTATCATCATTCGTGCGGCATCTTATCATATTATACCCAACTTTTTACCAAATTTTTTTCCGTCTTGAGTCTTAATGATGATCCGTCACATGTTTTCGACCTTTAAAGCTCGCTAGCATGACATCTGCATGTCCCCAGTGCTGCACATTGTGCTTGTGTGCTCGTATATCCATAATTCCCATGTTTGTCGAGGCTAACGACTCGCACACCCTTGCGTGTTTTCATGTCCTCCCCAACTAGCTAGCTTGTCAGCTATGCATCTCGCCACAATCTTGAATCCTTTTGGGCCATCTTCTAATGACAAGGAGCATCCTCGCTCCATCTCAGCTGATTGCAGGCCAATCCTACACCTACAACGCCATTTCATGCGCAACTCTCACTCGGTGCATCATCGGCATGTGTCGTCACCATGCATGTCTTTCATGCTTTGCCCCAGTAGGGTTACACTATTAGTCAGAGGTTCATTCAATAGCCACGTTTCACATTAATACCACACAACATGTTCAACAGGCCCTCTTGTCTATCGACATGGATTCTCAACTTGTCAACAGTACGGCGTCGCCTCGAGACCATATATCTTAGCCAACAACCTGTCTTGAACGACTAGAACCCAATAGTAAATGTAACAAGTTAGTTCACAAGGCATTTAGTGTTTGCCTCGATTCACCCTAGAGGTGTTACCCCACAATTCTCGCAGCCCGTAGGGTAGCCTTGCGTCAAGGCAAAGCCTATTGGCCTACATATGGGCCCAACTCTAGCCCTCTTGGCCCTATGCTGCCCGTTTAATTAAATTCCCGTATGGGGATTCTAAACACTCCTTTGAAATGTCTAGAGTAGGCCCTTAGAAACCCCCACTGCCCCCTAGAGTTTGCTTGCTTATTGCCTTGTTGCACGGGGAGGGTTGGTCGATGCTCACCACGCATGCACCCCTTATAATAAGGCTTAAGAAAATAATCCCTTATTCCAACAATAGACATTGAAATGATCAATGAGTACACTTTTTTCACATATCCCTCATCTGACCTCCAAATCATATGCCGCTTGAACCGTTACGTAGCTTAGAGTTCTATATCAACCATGTAGAATCTCAACCACATCCGATCATCCATAGTTAGGGACTTGCCCTCGTAATACTCTAAAATTACTACACTGCCACTGCAGATGACAATCTCCAAATGTCAATGTTGTCTCCTACCTAAACGGAATTGTCTTACTCTAAAACTTGGTGGAGATGTTTTCAAAACTCCAAGAAATTCACCGTGGAACAAATCAATTGTTAAAGCCCTTTGCTTCGTTCATCAATCTCCTGCCCATGCATAGCGCGGTGCCCGACTGTCGCCCTTATTCTCCATTCCCAAATGTCCATGGAATGACTTCATACTTAGTAGATAGTATCCTCATATACCTTAAGGGATTTCCTGTTCGAATACTATTACAATCCACAAACTGTAAGGGTCTCCACTCATTTGTTGTTTGTGCACATCCATACATGTTGGCATTCCCTTGTCCCCCCAAGTCCTTCTTGAGTCACTGTCGCTATTCTTGACTAAGATTTGATTAGTTATACCCTATAATGTGGGAAATTAGTAAAAACTCCTCTATAAAAAAATTAACAAATTTATTCTCTGTATTTTTAAAAATAATGCAAAAAACCCTCGTATAAATAATAGTGTATTGTATGTGCCCTTTATGCATTTTTACATGATTTTTAACAATAAATTTATTTTATAAAAATGTATGTATATAATATTTATAAACTTACAAAATATAGAATATTTAATACTTTTTTTACATAATTATTTCTACAAGGATATTATGCCTCCAACATAATGAGCATTTCAAGTCTAGCCCTCATATTGGTGCTTGCTTCTCTCTCTCACTCCCTTTTCTTTTTCTTCTTTCTTCCACAAATTTTCAATAGTAAGTTATTCTGGAACACGTTGACCTCAACTACAAATCTACTCATAAACTAATCAAATCAGCCTATGTGATTTTTCATCATACCTCTAAAGAGAATTATGGAGATCCCGAATTGTAAAAGTAGATTTTCAGAACAACATTAAAAAACTTTTACAGACAACACTGCTTGTCGGTTTAACCAAAAAGAAAAGAAAAGAAAGAAAGAAAAACACTAGTGTTGGTCGTCAGAAGCCAAGAACAACCATACATAAACACTACAAGAAACAAACATAAACTTGCGCCAACAATCAACCAGACTGCATTGCTTCTACACGTATTGATATTGCATCAAAGACAGCCTTGGGGCTTGCTTAATCCACTTCCTCAATCTTGGGGCCTGCACCACTGCCACCGGCCGACGGGCCATCTTCTTCCATGCCTCCACCTACATCAGCACCGCCAGCACCCTGATACATCTTTGCGATGATGGGGTTGCAAATGCTCTCGAGCTCCTTCATCTTATCTTCAAATTCATCGGCCTCAGCCAGCTGGTTACCGTCCAACCACTGGATGGCCGACTCGATGGCATCCTCGATTTTCTTCTTGTCATCTGGTGAAAGCTTAGAAGCAATCTTCTCATCCTTTATTGTGTTCCTCATGTTGTAAGCGTAATTCTCTAACGCATTTTTGGACTCAACCTTCTTCTTGTGTTCCTCATCCTCAGCCTTGTACTTCTCAGCTTCTTGCACCATCTTCTCAATCTCTTCCTTTGACAGCCGACCCTTATCATTAGTAATGGTAATTTTGTTCTTTTGACCGGTTGTCTTGTCTTCCGCAGAGACATTCAAGATGCCGTTGGCATCAATGTCAAAGCAGACATTGATCTGAGGAACACCCCTTGGTGCAGGAGGGATGCCTGTGAGCTCAAATTTTCCAAGCAGATTGTTATCTCTTGTTCTTGTCCTTTCACCTTCATAAACCTGAATCAACACGCCTGGCTGGTTATCCGAGTACGTGGAGAACACTTGTTCCTTCTTTGTAGGAATAGTTGTATTCCTTGGAATCAAGACCGTCATGACACCTCCAGCAGTCTCTAAACCAAGGGACAACGGCGTTACATCCAAAAGAAGAAGATCCTGAACCTTCTCATTTCCTTCGCCACTCAAAATTGCCGCTTGCACTGCAGCCCCATAAGCAACAGCTTCATCAGGGTTGATGCTCTTGCATAGTTCCTTACCATTGAAGAAGTCCTGCAGTAGTTGTTGGACCTTAGGAATCCTAGTCGATCCACCAACAAGGACAACATCATGGACACTGCTTTTATCCATCTTTGCGTCCCTCAAGCACTTCTCAACCGGCTCCATACACTTTCTAAACAAATCCATGTTAAGTTCCTCGAATCTAGCACGGGTAATGGTGGAATAGAAATCAATACCCTCATACAAAGAATCAATCTCAATAGTGGTTTGGGCAGTGGACGAGAGAGTTCTCTTTGCTCTTTCACAAGCAGTCCTCAATCTCCTTAGAGCTCGAGGATTCCCACTAATATCCTTCTTGTGCTTCCTCTTGAACTCCTGAACAAAATGATTCACCATTCTGTTATCAAAGTCCTCTCCTCCAAGGTGAGTATCACCAGCAGTAGCCTTCACTTCAAATATTCCCTCCTCAATGGTGAGAAGCGAAACATCAAACGTCCCACCTCCAAGATCGAAAATAAGAACATTCTTCTCACCGGCACTGGTGGCCTTCTTGTCCAAACCATATGCAATTGCTGCAGCAGTGGGTTCATTGATAATACGCATGACATTTAGACCAGCAATCACTCCAGCATCCTTGGTGGCCTGACGCTGAGAGTCGTTGAAATATGCAGGCACCGTCACAACGGCATTCTTCACTGTCGATCCAAGATACGCCTCGGCTATCTCCTTCATCTTAATGAGGACCATGGAAGAGATTTCTTCAGCGGAAAATTGTTTATCTTCACCTTTGTAGGATACTACAATCATGGGCTTGTCACCAGGGCCAGGAATGACCTTGAATGGCCACAATTTCATGTCGCTCTGCACAGATGGATCGCTGAATCGCCTGCCGATCAACCGCTTGGCATCTGCATCATCAAAGAGAACCCCAGTAAGCAACACAACCACCATACATAATAGGCATTAATCCGAAATAAATGCAATACATTCTAACAAATGTTTCCCCAGCTGCCCAGAAGAACATAATTCAAAATTCTCACAACAGAAACAAATTAATTAACGAGATGCAATTCAACAACATTTCACTTGTCACCCAAGAATTCTTTGTGCCCACCAACCAAAAAAGTCTATAGCTTAGTGATTCAAACTAAGAACACTGTTGTTCGTTCTAAATTCGGTTACTAATTTCAGATGTTCTCATTCAAAAACAGAGTCTTTTTCATGCAGGAAATGAAGAAATAAGCTACCCAATTCTAACAATACAGTACCATTAAATAACTACTCAAATTGCATACTTTTGAAAGAGCAGAAAAACATTGAATCACGCAGTAGCAAGAACAAATTCATACAAAATCATAACAAGTGAAAAATACAGAGAAATAAAAAGGTAAATTAACCAAAAAAAAAAAAACTCACCAAAAACAGTGTTGGTGGGGTTCATGGCGACCTGGTTCTTGGCGGCGTCGCCGATAAGACGCTCGGTGTCGGTGAAAGCCACATAGGACGGCGTCGTGCGGTTGCCCTGATCATTTGCTATAATTTCGACACGATCATGCTGCCAGACTCCGACGCATGAATACGTGGTTCCCAAATCGATTCCAATCGCCGGTCCTTCTCCCTTTCCGGCCATTCCCACAACAGCAGCAGCAAAAAATCAACTAAAACCGAAACTCCGGCAACAAAAAAGGAATCAAACCAAGAATTCACGCAGAGCTCTTGCTTTGCAAATTTTCTTTCTAGATATTGATGTTGATGAAGAACAAGGTTATAAATAGTGCGGGAGTTGGAAATTGGGGTGTCTAGAGAATTCTACTTCTGCCTTTTCCCTTTGATTTTTATCATCATTCTGGTTTCTTCCAGAGGTTTCTTTTCCAACTCAATTACCAAAACAGGACTCTGCATTCAAAATTCATTTACAGACAGTCCTTCGTTTTTTAGGATATCTACATTTCGCCCCAACTCTTTTTCTTTATTTCATTTCTCCCCAACTTTTTCCTTTATTGCATTTCTCCCCTTCTCTTTTGTTCGTGGCTGTCAGGTTCTAACATTGACGAATCAATCACATAATAAATATAATTATATCTCCGTTTGGACTTATTATTAAATGAACCACATTTGTTTTTCGAGTGTATTTTGTGATATTTGGCTCATTTTTTAATTTTTGGGATTAAATTCTATCAAAAATTCAAAATTATAATTTAATAAAGAATACGGTTTATAGCTTTTAAGCTAACACAATTATTTTTCATCTAATTATCTGTATGCTCATTAAATATTTATTTAAAATTTTCTCATTAATCTTAATAATCAGGATAGTTTTGGAAGTTGGTTGCAATTTGCATTTGCCTAATAAACTATGAAAATATGAGTTCAAGCGATGTAATTGTTTTTTTTTAAATCAATTATTTCAAAATGAATTTTTACAGGTGTTGTGTAATTATGTCGAAAATAAAAGGTTTAATCACAATTTTTAATTCAGGAATATATGATTCGTGTTATAAATATTTAAAATAAATATTATCACGTGATTCCATTTTCATCAAAATACAAACCAACTCAATAAAAATAGTCACATCATAATTAAAATTCAAAATGATGTTAGGATTGCTCACATGGAATCCATCGCAACTCTACCTAATGGAATTATATGTAAACAAAGCTTAAGTGAGATTAAGAGTGTTCACAACTCGTTAAATCAATCGAATCAATTTAAAATAAAAAATTTGATAGGTACTTAAATGAATCAAAAATTTCTGTTCCATATTTGATTTTTATCTTATTCGATTTTGGTTTGATTTTTAGTGTTGGTTTAACCAACCATACCAAATACCGAAATATTATTCTTATTTATTTTTATATTTAACTTTTATATATTTAAGCTTCATATATTAATTACTTTTATACGGTATTTGTTATTTTACTTAATAAAATTTATATAAATAAATAGATAAAAAAGTGTAACTATTATTTTATATTTTTCTATGAAAAATTCAATTTATCGAATATATAGCTACAATACAAAAAATAATCGGTAATTACCTATTCTATATAATATTTTAGCGAATCGCATTTTTTTAATTTATCAAAATTTCGATCCATCGATTTAACTGAAAGAATAATCCTCAGTGAGATATTTATAATTTGGGTTAATTACTTTTGACCCTCTTTGAAAATATAAAATTACATTTTTCCACAAAAAAGTTTCAAAGTTACACTTACACTCCTTTCAAAAACTCACCGTTTACGCCTAACCCTATTCATTGGAATTTTTACGAAAAATGCTGACGTTAGCCCAAAAAATTTACATGAACTTTTTATTTTACCTCTCAATTAACATCCTCATATAATAATTTTGTACTTATAAGAAAAAAAATATAATAACGTTAACCTCTCTTTATATATATACCTAACATTTATCGCCTTCAAAGTACAAAAATATACATAAAAATGTCAAAATAAGAAACAAAATTAAAAATCTATGTAATTTTTTTTATTGAGGTAAACTTTTTCCCTCTAAACTCTAACGAAACGAAGTTAGATGTAAACCGAGAATTTTTTGAAGGACTGCAAATGTAATTTCAAAAATTCTTTGAGAAAAAGTGCAAATTTTCATTTTTAGAGATGATCTAAATATAATTAACTCTTTCAATTTTCAATTCCTCAATAACCTTTCGAGAATGGATTGTCAGAGTCATAAGCAAAGTTGATTTGCCATTATTTTGTTCTGAAGCGAGAGGAATTGAGGAAGTTGATTGGAGCAGCAGCTGCTGCTGCCTACGTTGAATACTATTACTGCAAAGACAACAATAGTTAAATTGATTTTACTTTTGAAGCCACATTAAATCTTCTGTCTTCATTATAGCATGGTAGGGCAGTAACTGTCTTCTCATGTCTCCCAAATGTTCCTAGCCTGCCTGCCTTTGATCCCATTCCCAGCAATTGAGGTTGTTCTGCAGTCATATGAGCAAAACTAAGAGAAAAGGGTCAGCAGACTGCACCATATTGACTTATCTTGAAGCATCATACATAGTTGATTTCCCCATTCTCAACCACTGATACCATAGCTAAAACGGTACGTCGTAATATGACAAAAAACACTCAGGGAGGACAGTATGAAAAACACAAGGTTACTGACAAAAGGAACCAGATATGCCACCCAAGAGAAGAATCCAATTATATCAAACAAGGGAAGAATAATCTATAGCAGCTTCCAATTCGAAATTCAAGGTGGTGGATACAATATTTTCACAACTTCCCCACTTTCGAGTAACTAAGGGACGACATGATCCTCAAGATTCTTAAAAGGATCAAGATACTCTTCTGGCAGCTTGGATGATACAATCCGCTGTAGAAAATGACTGTGTTTGTTATTCGTAAAAGCTATAGCAGGCTCGAGCCAAATGGAAAATAGCTAATTTGCTTCCAGAAATTGGAAAAGACGGAAGAAAAATCATCAACTGATGTCACTGGCTCAAGCAAGACCCCTCTGTTTGAAGACTTCGAGCATTGCTGTGCCTATCTTTGCAGGCGACTCAACCACGGTAACTCCAGCTTCTCGTAGGGTCTTGATTTTGTCTTGTGCAGTACCCTTTCCTCCTGATACGATAGCTGCATATTGAGGAAAAGTCAGTCAATTTCTCCTACCTAAATGAAAATATAATAACACGAGGGAAAAAGGCCATGATACTAATAAATCCAACTTGCAAGCTTGTCAGGCCTATCTACTTAAAGTGGAATTCCAAATAGAACTTTAACCATCTCCAGACAGCTTAAGAACGTAGCCGAACAGAGCTCGAGCCTGTTCAATTTGCAATATCTCTCCCGCCTTGACCAAGATTTAATTATAAGTATTTATTGTAACACTTCAATAATAATGTTAGAATAGTGAAAATATAATGAAAACTTTTGATTTGGGACAAATGATCATGGATTCGAGCTCCGTAGGCTCAAGGCATGAGCTGAAACAGACAAGATCTAGCTCATAGCGTGGGCGACAATTAATAGGCACATTGAGCCCCCAGCTGAGCTTGAGCTCCATGCATGACCAAAGCTTGAGTTTCAAAATTTTCATTCTATTTACTCCACAGTGGCAGTGAAACGTGAACATTAAAGAAAATAATTTCTAGAGCCTCACATTCATAATGAAATTCAAAAATTACAGAAGTAGAAAAGGCTAAATCATTGTGCATATAAGAAGTATTGCACCAAGGCTCTAAGCCAACCTAGATTACAAAGGGATGATCAACACAGACACGGTTATTGGAAAACGCATGTAGAAGTATCACCAATCGCAGATATTCAAAAGTTCCTCACAAAAATCACGTACTTAAACTCCATAACCGGAAGAATGACTGTTCCTTTCTTTACTAATTAAATGAGAAAAAAAAGAAGTAAAATTCAGTGTATAAACTAGAAAATAACATGCATCACTTTGGGCATTTACCAATATGCATATGCATGCATGCATGCCTAAATAAAAAAAATACTATTTGCATAATTATCTATTCAAATTTCAGATTACCGGGGTACAATAGTTGGCAATAGCTCAATCTCCAAAAAGGGAGTTCTCAGTCACAAAGAGTAAATATTCTCATATTGCAGAAAGTGACTGACAAGAAATAATAAATAAATGACAAAATACAAATATAGAATACCAGATAAAAAGAAGGAAAGGGAAGACGTCCAAGGGGAAGAAACAAATGAAGGCTCGAAAAAAATCTCATTCACATATATTCTGTCTGAATTCATTAGGAACGAGATAAGACTAACTAATCAACAGAGACTATTAATTCATACGAATTTGAGGTAATACAGTACCTCCTGCATGACCCATTCTCCGCCCAGGTGGAGCAGTGAGTCCAGCAATGAAAGCAACAATAGGCTTTTCAGTTCCACTTTCCTGTTCCGTTGAACAAAAGTGAGGGAAAATAATTCAAGTATTTGCAAATAGCAACTGAAAGATATGAACAATAAGTAATCAAAAGTTCAAAACCTTTAAAAACAAATTGTGAAGTGAAGGCATTTATAGAAATGACATGAAAATCTGAACAAATAATCACGCAAACATACTGGATGATTTCATCTGGATGCAAATGTTACATAGGAATGTCGAAATATTGCGGATCTCTGGTCAGATGTGCTTAAGGCTTGGCCGATGACCCCTCAATGCAAACATTGATAATCTAGAAGGAAAGGAGTTGTATGGCATTTAATGATTTTGAACTGTCGTTTGAGGAATGAATGTGTTTCTTTTCATTGTTCTGAACCAAAATTCGTTTCATATACAGAGTACTGGATTGATCTTATTCATAATTATGCTATGCTAGCTATTCATTTGTTTCCTTTCTAGTTTTCTCATAGACCTCATGTTTTTCTGCAAAGAATTATTCAAAGAGAGCGAGGGAGGGAGAGCAAGTCACTTACATCTAGAAGTTAACATGCTGTTTATGAAACATAATAGTTAGAACAAAAAAATGTTTGGTGACTTTTCCTCGATAGAAGATAGAATCCTTGCAGCCTCAGCATAGATGCAATTTTTCTCATGACCTTCAAGCTTGACAATTCCTTCCACAAAATTTAGAAGCACAAGTTTTGCATAATTGTCTATTGATTTTCTCAAGGGCTCTCAAGATCATAGGAACAGCACTGTCGCCACGGAGAAGCTTCAGATGCCAAATAGGAACAACATTCAACTTCCCAAGTTTCAATGTAAATGATTCAATCTTTACACAGGGTATGCAAACAAATGCAGGTGGTTTTAAAAATTTTCCTCAAGGGCTTTCTTGAATTGCATACTAAACTAGATATGACCCTTGAATTAGAGAGAAACATACAGTTGTTAAATGCTGTACTTTCATAATATCGTGCAACTATCAAGGCAGTTTTACCTTTATAAGGGCCGCAGCATCCTCCTCTGCCGTGCCACCAATCTCACCGATAAGAATGATACCTAAATTGTGAATTGCAAATAGAGTAAGCAATAGTATCTAACAAACTCAGCAGTGTGAATTAGGTGAGGTATAAACAGTGTACTACCAATAGTACCTAACAAATGTAGACCAGATAACATTTTGTAAAGCATAGTAAACGCACTGATAACATATATGAGTAGGCCATGCTTGCGTGGCCTTATTATTAAAACTATTTCTGCAGTTAGAAGGGGCCAAAAGAATTTTCATTCAAGCTCTAGTTTTTTATAACTAATCATGATTCAGTTGCAACCTAATCTAGGGAATTGCTTACCAAGAAAAGGAGTTTGTTCTCACAATTTTACTTTGCATTTATTGTCTTACATGAATGTCTGTGCATGTTCCATACAACTTCATCAAGCTAAGAAAGAGAGGAGATCATAGTAGCTTACCAAAAATACTTGTTAGAATTAAAGATAAGAATTAATATATAATGTGCTCCCAGATGACCACATGCAAAATGGATTCGTATTGTCAACTATAAGTGATAGCAAGGTGGCAAATTAGAATGAAAGTGAAACTTTAGGAGAAACTTCACCTTCTGTCTGTGGATCCACCAGAAACTTTTCTATGCAATCAACAAAGTTTGTCCCATTGAAAGGATCCCCACCAATTCCCACACACGTTGACTGCCCAAGGCCAACAGCAGTTGTTTGGAAGACCTAGAAAACACCATAATCAACAAGGATATTTGCAGACTGTCAGAAGTATATTCTCCAATTAGACAACCATCATTACCAAATTCTCATGTCCCAAGAAAAAAAATGTGCTGCCAAACACACCATTTTTATCAGTTGGAAGAGTCCACTTAGAACTAAATTTGATCATTCCTAAAGAATACCTTTTCTCCTGTCTTACTTGGTAGACCTACCTCTGCTGCATCAATAAAACTTCCAATTTTTTTGTCTTAAATTAAGTATAAGAGGACATGAGTAAAGAATTGGATGTAACAAGTCTATTAAAAATTCTCTAACATGGCTTTGTTCGGATAATGTAAATTCAGACAGCAAACACATGTTTCAGACAAGCCTACTTTGTCTGAAAGGTATCATCACTTTAATGACTTCTATTATTCAATTTGACGGAACATGACAGACAGCCTCTACATAATGATTTACAGCAACAAAAATTAAAAACTAAATTAGGGCCACCAGAGATGATTCTTAACATGTTTAGTGAAAAAAGATATGCAGTTGCATTCTAGCTAAACTCATAAAATTCAGAGCCTGTTTTTCTAACAGAAAGAGTAAAGGAAAGGAAGTCGATGCCAATGCAATCTAATGAAGATAAACTTGGTCAGCTATTTGAACATCAGCTTTGAGGATAACGCAAGGCTGGTAATTTGTGGATAAACTTAATTGAGGGAGGACATGTTTTACAATGTGGCAAAATAAGGTTGAGAAATCGAATGGTGCATGGGAGACATACAGAAAAGACTACGGATACTTAAGGTGGATAATAATAGTGAGTTTGCGGGAGGGAAATATAGGGCAGCTGCCATGACAAAGTCAATAGTATAATAAGAGATATATAGAATCTATGCACTTATGTGTGCTACAACACAAAGGTATCATTCAACATTCAAACCCAGGGCAAGATAGCCAGTACATGCATACCATACAAATACAATTAAACATGTATTTAAAAAGATCATGAATGAGAAAAAGGAATTTATTGGTCCTAACATGGTATTGTTTTACATAATCATATCTAAATCTGGCAGAATTGCCTAATTTATCCGGCCTCTCCTTACATCATTACGGAGCTTAATGAACCATTCAACAAAATGTTGTCAAGAATAGGAAGCAAAGTATAAGAGCTCTGGTTTTATTGAGTTACCATGACCGTCATCAATCTTGTCATCTTTTCTAACTTTTTACCAGCAGCTGGTTTGTAAGTACTCATTCAAAGATAAGTTGCCACATAAAATACAAAGGCAACAAGTAAAAGGTAAACATATATAGATCACTATGCTTTTGAGAGGCCTGAATAGCAACAAATATTGGTAGAATATTTTACTTCAGAAAATATGTAGTCCCAAGAAAAGCGAATCTCACCGCTTCATAAGTCAAAGTACCAGATCGAGAAACAATTCCAATACGTCCTGGTTTGTGAATGTATCCCGGCATAATTCCAATTTTACACTCCCCGGGCTTTATAATGCCAGGACAATTTGGACCAATAAGCCGAGTTTTTGACTGCTTATTAAGAGCGGCCTTAACACGAACCTGCAATTGAGATATAACTCTTAAAGAACACGAACATCATTACAGGTATAAGCTAATGCAGAAGGGTTACAAGCACTATACATTTAAGATTAGTCATGAAATTCCATAGGATATAAACCTGTGGGCACTGCAGATTTCCAGAAGTTCAATACAGCAAGGTCTCTACGACAAGTTTGTTCAACAGAATGCAAATTTTCAGACAGTCAAATGAGCTTGGAAATGATCAATAACATGGCATTCTTCATGCTCAAATTCACACTCCTAATGTGGTATAGACAACAAAACTACAGCAACTACCAAGATCAGCAATTAATCTAAAGAGCAATCACCATTCAATGATTGAGGATGTATAAAGTAGAGAAGAGAGTGCGCTTGGGCATAGTCGCTTACTATTACTTTCAAATGAACCGGTTCAGATAATGGAAATCAACACAAGAATCAATTTGAAGCGCTGATATCCAATCTTTACTAACTAGATCTTCTAACATTAGAAGTAAATCAAGACAGACATGTTTCTTGACAATTAATAATAACAGCAATTTTAACCCAGTGACAGTTTCAGACATCGGGAGACTGCAGACTATCATTTGACAAAAAGTTCTTTTAAATGAAAAAGAAACCCCAATTTAACATGACAGCTGACTAGTGACAACTCTTCTTTGACATCTGCCTGAGTGCTCTGATTGTCAAACTATTCATTAAGAGAAAGAGCATAAAGGAGCAGACCTGCATTATACATTTTTTTCCTGGCCCGAACTGAATTATAGTTTAAGTCAAAGGATTTTGAGGTGACCAAACTGAATTATAGTTAAACTGTGTAACTGAAGCACTTAATCAAATCCATCCTCTTATATTGAACATTCATTTGTGCAACAGTTCTTCAACATACAATGCCTTCTTTGTGGTTTAAGCAATTTCATGGCACAATGCTATTTTTGGTTACCAACAATAGGAACCAACCTATAAATGTAAGATGGAACGGATAAATCTATCTGCTCACCTAATTTAGATCCAGAATATCATGTTAGAAGATTGTTACTGCTTGACCATTAATACGACTGGACACAGTGGCTAGCCATTCTTTTGAAACAGCTGTAAAAATTTCATGAGCTATACCAAGAGGATAATGAAATTGGACATGAATATCAAGTTATTATTTAATACATCCAATGGCATAAAAGATTTTTAATAAGAAAACCACATCTATCAGAACAGATTCCAGAATGATCAGCCAATTTGACTTTGTTGAATGAAAGGCAAAGGTACAACTAAATAAATGTGTTACCATGTCATGCTGCGGTATTCCCTCTGTGATGCAAACAACCAAATCCAGTTCAGCCTCCATTGCCTCCATAATGGCTTTAGCTGCAAATGGTGGTGGAACATAAATCACTGAAGCATTAGCCTTCGTTTCAGCTTTTGCTTCTGCCACAGAGTTGAAAACGGGGAGACCTAAGTGCTCTGTTCCACCTTTTTTAGGGGTAACTCCTCCAACCTATGTATGCAGATATTATTGATATATGAGGATAATATAGCAAAATTAGATTCTAGTCACAAATATTTCATCCAATATCATACACAAAAG
Organism: Sesamum alatum; assembly: GCA_034509735.1. Classification (NCBI taxonomy): domain Eukaryota; kingdom Viridiplantae; phylum Streptophyta; class Magnoliopsida; order Lamiales; family Pedaliaceae; genus Sesamum; species Sesamum alatum. Next base: position 28,864,090 of record JACGWO010000006.1, read on the forward strand.
CAGCAACCATTATTGTGGGACCAAAGTAGAAGTCCACTATTTGCATCATACTTAATAAATTATAGAAAGTAGAAGTACAAATAATGCAAACAAGAAAGTAAGTCAATAACAATACAACAGAACTGCATAAAATTAAAACAAAAATACATAAACCATCTAAGTTATTCAATTTAATCATCAAAAACTAACAAAACTCTTTCAATAATACATTACAAATCAATTCACAACACAACAATAGTTATATTGTATCAATAAAATCAATTCACAACACAACAATAGAAAAGGAAAACCAAGTAAATGAATAGTTTGGAAATAAGTGGACACATTATAGAGAGTAAAATCTTCAATAATGGTATCATAACTTCGCTTATTTAGATCACAAATGTACAGACAATCCATAGCTCAGCTTGTTTTTTAACTTCTTAATAGTTCTATCCCTGATAACACACTTAATTTTTCTGTTGGTATTTCACTATGGGTAATAGACCATTTACTTAGATACAAAATTCTCTATTCCAAGTGCAGCATCCTACACGCAGCATTTCACTGCTCACCAACATTAAGCACTTCTCCACCGATTCACAAGGACAGCATAGCACCAAAAATACGAAAAGTAAAAGCAAATGCATTGAATGTAATAAGAAATCAAATTTTCCTTTTCAGCAAGCTAAGCCACAAACTTTTAAGACCTCTAGAACAGAGTCGAGAAAAATTGTAAAGGCAAGAAGATAGATCTGTAAACAAAAAAATGACTCTCAAACTTAAACTTGTACAAGCATTAGAAAAAAAAAAGGGAATCAGAAAAAAAGTAAAAGAAAATGAAGATCAAATCAGGACTGAAAATTACCATTTTAGTACCATACTCGATTGCCTGTTCAGTATGAAAAGTGCCATTCTTTCCGGTGATGCCTTGGCAGATGACGCGGGTGTTCTTATCGACGAAGACGGCGGGCGGAGGCGGCGGAGATCCGAAATTGCGTTGTTGCTGGAGCTCCTTAGGGCATAACAGCCGGCGGGACAAGTTGCCGATCAGTCTCGTGGCGTTACGGGCCATCGATTCGGTCTTTGACTGCTTTTTTCTCGCAGATGTACTTTAGGTTTTAACTGAAATGAAAACAGAGTTGGCCCGGAAGAAGATGAATATATATATATGCATCCACGCAAAGGGTAGGTTTGGTATTTCATGAGGGCAAGGTGCTTTTACTTTTCTTTTCTTTCTTTTGTTATGTATTTTTCACAAAGGAAGGTGCAGTGCTTCGTCTTGGGAGGGGCTTAAAATTATTCGAGTTGAATCCAAAGTATTATTATTTTATTTTAGGATAAATTATATTTATTTTTAAAAAATCGGTCAAGGCAAATTGCATTATTGCTCTTTTGTATAAAAAACTTAAAAAATTTCTCCCTGCACATTATAGTCCAAAATTTTTTTAAGAATTAAATAAAAATAATTTAGTACATAAGGGCATTTTGATCAGTTCACCCATAAAAATTAATGAAAATGTGTTATTTGTTAGACGGTTATAAACCTCAGGGGGGGTATTTGTAATTTTTTAAACAACGAGGGGGTATTTATAATTATGTCAAATCTCAGGGGAGGTAGATGTAATTTACCCTTTATTTTATTTTGAATTATTTTTTTTGAAAAAGTGAATTTGAATTTAATTTAATCGAGTTTAAATGAGTTTTGATTAGATCATACACGAGTCGAACTCGAATGATTTTATATTTTTTTAGTATGTTTTATTATTTTTGTACTAATTGAATCGAGATTGAAAAAATATTTATTCAATTTTGATTTGTTAAGTTCAACAAATCGAACTAAACGAGCTGTTAAGATTTTGTATTTTTTTAGTATGTTTTATTATTTTTGTACTAATTGAATCGAGATTGAGAAAATATTTATTCAATTTTTATTTTTGAAATTCAATAAATCGAACTAAACGAGCTTCAACATATCGGGTATCGAGTAGTTTGATCTATTTTCCCTTCTACGTACTAGCGATGTTGGGGTACATATATGTGCCAAGTTTTTAAAATGCACAAAGTAATATTTATTATTTTTTCTTTATAATAGTATTTTTATTTATTTTTTTGTGCTTGTTTGATTTAATATTTAATATATGTTAAATACCAAAAAATAGCGAGAAAAAGGAGAAAACGAAAGTTGGAAAATAGAGAGGGTTAAATGATATATGATTGGGGAAAATTTTGAAATGAAGAAAAATAAAAAAGTACATTGAAAATTAGCTTCTAATATATATAACTTTTTTTTATTATTTAATAAAAAATATACAAAATAATAGTAAGTCGATATTAAATTTATAAGAAAATAATGATGTAATATTAGAGGAAAAAAGATGTAGAATATAACAAATAAAAAAGAATTTACTACCAAGAGATGGTGAGAGTGAGGAGTTACATAATAAATAAAAAATCAATAAATTAAATATTAAAAAAAAAAAAGTCAGGCCGAAAAAGTAAGACGTCAAAAGCGTGTTCTCACTTAATAATAAAGTATAGATTATTATGCTCTAATTTAATAAAAAGACTATATATTTTGAAATAAGACACTTAATTTTGTTATTTCAAAAAATGGAAATAGTGTGCTACTTAAGTTTTTCATATTAAATTTAAAATTGTTTATCTTTTTTTTACACATGTGTTAATTTTTTATTTTTTGTTATTCATGGGTTATAATCATTTGAAGTAATGATTGTTCATCAAAGTACAATTATACCTCATCAATGGCAAATTTATTTATTAAATATAAAAAAAATTAAAAATTTTAAAATTGATGTTATTCTACATCAATTTCAAATTTGGGCTAAAATTGATACACACCCATGAGATGGGTTTTCTAAAGACGGGTGTTGTAACCCCGTTTTAGCCCAAAATTAAAATTGGTGTAGAATAACACCAATTTTAAAATTTTTATTTTTTTTACATTTAATAAATAAATTTGTCCTCATCAATTTTGTTGTGGGGACTGATCGGTGAAATTATTTAAATAATATAAAATAAAAAAATTATAAAATTAGTGTTTCTTTTAAAAGTTTTAAAAAATGGGTGGAGTCGGGGTTTGAAACCCCGACTCTGCCATAATCTTTTTTTTAAAAAAAATTCTGCAAAAGACGGGGTCCGAAACCCCGTCTTTTGCAGACATACTTTTTTAATCAATTAGGTTGCTTGCTCCAGTCCTCATTTTCCTTTTTCTTTTTTTTTTTAATTATTTTATAATTATTAATTAAAATTCTAAATAATAATTATTGATACTTAATAATTAAAATTAATTAAAAATAAATAATTAGTATTAATGGTTAATATAATTCATATTTAAAAATTAATAGTTAATATCCTTAATACATAAAAATTAATAAATTATTTATTAATTCAATATAACCTAATAATATTACATTTTGTACGAAAAAATAAAACATATTATAGAATTAGTGTTTATAATTTTCACTAATTTTGTAATATCAATTTCATAAAGTAAATTAATATTAATTAATTTGATAATATATTTGTTAATATTAATTAATTTGATATATATTAATTATTAAAAAATTAATAATATAGTTATTAATCATAGTTTAAAAAATAAATGAGTCAATAGAACTGATAGGATGAGGAAAAAAAGAACATCAACACCAATGCCAGCGATATACTTATGGGGCTTGTCGTCATTATTATAATTTATAATTATTTTGATCTATATAATATTTTTATTTTTTTCGTACATAATGTAATATTATTAGGTTAATATTAATTAATTTAATAATATAAATTTTAATATTAATCAATTTGATATATATTAAATATTAAAATTTAATAATATAGTTATTAATCATACGTTAAAAAATGAATGAGTCAATAGAATTGATAGGGTGAGAAAAAAAATACCTCGACACCAATGCCAACGCTATACTTATGGGACCTGTGGTCATTATTATAATTTATAATTATTTCTATTTACGTAATATTTTTTATTTTTCGTATAGAATATAATATTATTAGGTCAATATAAATTAATTTAATAATATAAATATTAATATTAATTAATTTGATATATATTAAATATTAAACATTTAATAATATAATTATTAATCTTAGTTTAAAAAATAAATGAGTCGATAGAACTAATAGGCGAGGAAAAAAAGACCTCGACACAAATGTTAACGCCATACTTATGGGACTCATGGTCATTATTATAATTTATAATTATAACTAATTATATAATATTTTTTATTTTTTCGTACATAATGTAATATTATTAGGTCATACTAATTTAATAAATATATTTATTAATTTTTAAATATTAATAATATTAACCATTAATACTAACTATTTATTTGTGATTAATTTTAATTATTAACTATATTTAATTAAGTATTAATAATTATTATTTAAAATTTTAATTAATAATTAATAAATAATTAAAAAAAAGAAAAATAAATGGAAAATGAGAGGCTCCAGCCCATTTCATTAAAAAAGTGTGTCTGACGTAATAATAATTAACAAAAAAAAAAAAGGAAAATGAGGGCTTGAGCAAGCAGCCCAATTGATTAAAAAAGTATGTCTGCAAAAGACGGGGTTTCAGACCCTGTCTTTTGCAGAATTTATACTTTTTTTAAAAAAGATTCTGGCAAAGTCGGGGTTTCAAACCCCGACTCCGCCTATTTTTTAAAACTTTTAAAAGAAACGCTAATTTTATAATTTTTTTATTTTGTATTTATTTAAATAATTTCACCGAATTGATTGGCTTCAGTGGGTTGCTTTCTTTGACTTAGGCTTGCATCCCAAGCTTATAGAATGCACTTCTCTAGATGCTCGTCCCATAATCTATATTTTATTATTAAATGAGACTTTTAAGGTCTGTTTATTTTTATTTTTATTTACAGTTTTCAGTTATTGAAATAATTATTTAAGTAAATACATATTTGTTTATATGTATTTTTATTGAAAATACATTGATTTATACTTCAGTTCATTATAAAGCACAACCTAATTAACTAATTCACCTAGATTCTTGTTTCACAAAAGATCAAATAATTATATTTGATAGTTGGGATGTAATACAATCCCCGATGTGTTGCAAAGCACAACCTAGTTTAAAAGTATTGCTTATACATGTTTTTTTCAAGGATTAAACCTCTCCCAAATGAGAGGAGGTGAATGAGTTTATGTACTTAGTTATCTATACAAGGCAAGTGATGTCTCTTTACTTTTTTGCCCTTTGTTTCTTTAGGGGTTGATATAGATGGAAACTTCTTGAGAGGGCTTTTCACGGGTTCTCCTTTAATGTCCAACCCATGATAATGCCACTATCCATGGATTATGCTCTATTTCCTTGGTGTAAGTTTTGACTTGTGGACACCACCATTAATGATGGTTTTTGTTGACATGTTTGACTAAATATTCTCTTCCAGATCAACTACCCCTTAAGTTCCAAATATTTTAAAAAAAAGTAATTGGGACTTGGTAAGTTGTATCTTTATTACTGTGGAAAGCCTTCATCTAAGTTGTATATACAAGAGTTGCTTGACTTGTTGGGGAAAGTTACCTTTGAACTTTTCTCGAAAGTGCTCTTTTGATATCACATTTTTTCTTCATTCTTTCTTTGCTCGGTAATTAACTTCTCGTAATATCCTCTTTAGCATCAATGTCCGTTAATAATCAGTCGGGTAGGATAGGGCCTCCTTCTAGGCTTAGTGAATTCCGCCTCTGTCGAGGAAAGGGCCGAGGTGGCCGCGGTTCTCCTAGCTGTGAGGGCCTCGACCAGTAGTCAAGGCTTGTGCCTCAGCCGCCAGTTATTGGTCGAGACAACTTTGAGCGCCTCGACCGGTGGGGCCGAGGCGATATGCCTCGGCTCGATTCCTCATCTCGCTCCATCCTTCTTCCCTTAGGAGAGGGTTCGTCACGTCGTTCTCCGTCCAACTACCCTCGTGGATTAGATTTAATTGTCTTATACGAGGATGATGATAGTCTGGCTCTAGAAGTCCTTGAGGCAATACGTAATCTTCTAGGTTGTCATGCCGATTCTCTAGAAGTTTTCTTTGGGGTTAGCTTCCCCTTCTCCCAAGGACATAGGTTTGAAGGTTTCCTTTCACGATGATGTTAGAGGAATGCTCATCTACCCCTAGGTTTTGGTGTCCGGTTATGGATGTTGACATCTATAATAGTGTTTTGAGTTTGGACGAAATTCACTTAGGAGAACTATAATACTTCTCTTTTAGTGGGATTCCTCCTTCCTCATTCTGGTGATGGAGTTAAGTACGAAGATATTTTCACCGTGAAGTTCGGGTGTCATGAAGTATTTTTTTAAAAGCCATTTTGACTCTCTAAAATTTTATTTCAATCCTCTGAGGGGTTTTTTCTAATCTCTCAATGAGTGACAATTTTTAATATGCAACTATAGAAGTGATTATGAAGTTTGTCAAGTTGTGGTGCTTCTTAATTCAGGATGTTGTATTATGCACCTCGAGAAAAATTGTAATCTTGTAGCTTTGAGGTGTTGTATCATGCACCTCGAGAAAGCTTGAAATCTTAAACTCATTTGAGGGGACTTCATAGGAGTTCTCGAGTTTGGAAAGATTTTTAGCTTTCGAGTGTAGTATTATGCACCTCGAAAAAGTTTGTGATCTCAAGTTATTTGGGGAACTTTGTATGAGTTCTCAAGTTGGAATAGTTCTTAACTTCGGGGGGTTGTACTATGCGCCTCAAGGAAGCTATTTTGAATTTCCTTAAATGTTGAGCTTTTTACTCCACCTATTAGGGGCGTGTTATAAGGATAATTATACTTATATGATGTGAAGATAAAACTCAACCACTTTATTTCATGAACTAAAGACGATAAAAAATGTAGAAATATCATATTTAACGGGTTTTAGTACTAATTAAGTGCTAAATATATAGTGATATCCTCTTCTCTGTTCTACCTTTTTTCTTACTGCGGGATGAAAACATGGAGAGACTCCCTTAGCTTAACTTGAAATTTTGGCAATTGGTTTAATAACTTCTTCAATCTGGATATACTTTTTGCCCCTCCTCAAGAGTTCATCAAGGGTTGTCGATGGTTTCCCTGCGGTTGAGTCACGAAATCTCCCCTTGTGCAAATTTTGTTAGAGAATGCTGGCTAGAAACTCATGATTTAGATAGGGAACTTATAGTGCGGCCTCCGAAAACCTTTGAACATATTCTCTTAAGCTTTCTTGCTCTTACTGCACCACAATGAAGAGGTACGGGGTAGTCTTAGGTATTATCTGTTGAAAGAGAAACGGCGCATAAATTTATGGGATAATTGTTCAAAGCTTTCAATTGTATATGCAGGGAGCTTATTGAACAACGCCATGGTTTTTTCCGCCAATGTAGTACGAAAGACTTTGGAATATCTGGCATCACTCAGGTCTAGCAAGTCTGCCTTTGCTAAAAATTCGTCCAACTGGTCTTTGAGGTCACCTGTGCCATTGTATTCATTTAGGTTTGGGATATGGACTGCTGGGGAAGAACTTCTGCTAGTATTTTCATTGAGAAAAGGGCTTCTTTTGGCAGGGCAACAGTCAACGACAGGGGATTGTGCGAAGTACTTTCTCTTTGATTGCTCGCGGCGAGCTCCTCGCGCGTTTTATTTCTCTCACTTGTTTACCCCTCTTTAGCTCTCATCCTCTTGTGGGGGTGTGTTGTAGAGGGTCTAGCTTGGCTACTATCCCTTCATTTTTTCTTCAGCATGCTCTAGGATCGTCTTCCCTTGACTCGTTATCTTCGGGGCCGAGGGGATAGCTCGACCTCGGCGAGGAGAACAAGGGGCAAAGGCTCCCGTGGGAGATTATCCAAAAATTGTACTATAGCTCTCTCAGCAGCGCGGGTGGAGATGTTTTCTATTATCCTCTGAAGTGTATCTTGGGTCATTAAGACCATGGGAGGTTTGAAGGTTAGATGTGGTAAACTATTTGCTCTCGCTCCTAACTTCTGCCTTCGCCTTCGATTCTGGCGTGGATTCACCTCCAACTCATCTCGGAGGGAATCAATCTCCAACTTCTGTCTTTGTCTCTACTTCAGGGGCAGATTCACCTCCAACTCCTCCTCAGGTGGGTTGACCTCCAACTGCTCTTCGGGTGGATCGCCTCCAACTCCTCCTCAGTTGTACTCGCCTCCCACTACTCTTCAGGTGGATTCGCCTCCTACTCCTTTTGGGGTGGATCTGCTTCCAACTGCTCTTCAAGTGGATTCGCCTCCAACTTTTTCTCAGGTGGATTTGCCTCCAACTCCTCCTGGGGGGATTCGTCTCCAACTACTCCTGGGGTGGATTGACGTTCATGTTCTCTGATGGGGGTTGTCTTCCCTCACGACGTGGTTCTTGTTTCCGGCATCTTTATTCGCCCCACCATCTCTTGCTCTAGATCGTGTCTGCATGCTCAATATTGGGACTGTGTTCCCACAGACAGCGGCAAGTTGATGTTGCTCAAATCAATAAATACAATCAACAAAAATATCAAGTAATTCTATTTGATATTTGGAATGTAATAGAATCCCTGATATGTTGTAAAGCACAATCTAGTTTAAAAGTAATGCTATACATGTTTTTGTCAAGGATTTGACCTCTCTTAAATGAGAGGATGTGAATGAGTTTATATACTAGTTGTCTATATAAGGCAAATGATATGTTTCTTTACTATCTTGCCCTCCGTCTCTTTAAGGGTGTATATAGATGAAAACGTTTTGAGCATCATAGTCTTGTCTCGGATTTTCCTTTAATGTCCAATTCCATGAATAATGCCACTATCCATGGATATGCTCCATTTCCTTGGTGTAAGTTTTGGCTTGCCATGGATTGGGCACCACCATTAATTATAGCTTTTATTGACACGTTTGACTAAATAATCTCTTCCACATCACACTGAAAATTGAAATTGAAAACACAAACAATATGCCCTTGGTGTCTTATTTTTTTTGGTCTGTCATTTTTTATTTTTTAATATTTAATTTGATCTTTTATTTATGTATCTAAATTTTCATTCCTCCACTATCTTTTGGTAGTTATATCCTTTTTTTTTTTCTTTACATGTTCATGCATTTTTTTTTCTCTTTAATATTATATATCATTATTTTTGTTATAACTACTCTCTTATAAAATTAATATTAACTTATTATTTTGCATATACTTTATTAAATAATAAATAATTTATTTTAAATAATTACGCAAATCATAGAGTGCGTCATATACCAATTTGTCCACATATCTTTGCCCCTTGTTGGACCGCAGTTCACATGCTTTGGTCTCAGTCATGGACTTCACTTTCTTTGAATTGGACATGCACTTTGAAACTTCATAAAATGAGCTTTTCCAAATCTCTCATGGCATAATATATATAGTCCAAAAATATGTTAGCATTCAATCTTCAATCCCCCACCCCCAAATGTTGTCTGGTTGTTAAGTAGGATTTGTGCCTCAAATATATACTTAAAAAGATTTTTTTGACAAGGCAAACTCGTTTTAGATAATCTTTTAGCTATAACCACCATAAGCTCCTCATCTTGACTATAATACAGCTTGCGTTCAATCATTAGGTAATGAGACACGACACGACTCTTTATCTTATATGTACATTGTATAGTTGTCCGTGTATGGTATCCGTGCTGGTGGTGTGTTTTCTAGCTAAACAATGTTTGCCTTCCCCTTAGGCAACATTTACTTCCCTCAATAGGATTAGAGGGTGATTGATTAAAGTGTGATTAAAACTATGATAAATGGTTGCTTGATTTGTTAGTTCTTTGTCTACCACATGATTAAACTATATATTACTAAGGGACTGTGAGATGTGTGAGTGATGTTTACATTGGGCTTATTTATTATATTAATATTAAGAAAAAATAAAATAACAAAAATAAAAAATATATATAGCAAATAACAGATAGGGTCTAAGTCGAACTCAAAGAGTTCGACTTCACCAATTTTTTATTTTTTTTAGAAATTGCGACTTCAACTTTCTCTTTCTTTTATTAATTTTATTATTACTACTACTAATACTACTACTACTACTACGTATATTATATAATATTATATATTATAACTAATATAATATTTATGTATATTATATTGATAATAATTTAAATTTACAACAAAAAATATATATTAACACAAAAATATCGTTACATCAAAAAAATTATATTTAAATCAAAAAATGAAATTCAAAAAATTAATTATGATAATTACAATTCTTAAAAATGACCGCCCCTCCCACAAGTGCGTCGGTGTCGTTGGCGCCGAGGTCTTCTTATTTCTTCACCCACATTGTATTGTTTCATCTTCCACATTATCATCATTATCGGTATTCATATGCAACCGACTTGATGATGTTGCAGAACTAGACTCCCCGTAATCACGATATGCACCAAATGCTGGAAATGGAATTAGTGAGATGTTATACTCTGGTGCATATGTTTGACTCGTGCCAAGCCAAGATCGAGATCAAATTGTCCATAATAAGCTTGTTGGCTTGACATGTATGGAGCTGAATCAAACCAATCACTTTGTTGGGATGGTTGAGGCACATATCAATCTTGATATACATTTAGAGGTGTATGCACTATGGATGGACCAACTATATCTGCTCCAATAGTATCATCACCTCTAAGTGAACTTGTAGACATTCTGCTACTACTTCTCATTTATCTGTGCGACGTGGACGGAGCATTATCATGTGGGGTTGCTTGTTCTTTGATGGCCCATTTCGATATCGAGCCGATCAAACATTTGCATAGCTTCTTCGAAATTGGTTGGTCGAGGTTGCATGCTTAAATGAAGGGACTCTGTATATTGCTCCTGGACCAATTTAAAAATAATAAATTTAAATGTAAGAAAAAATGTGTGCAACATGAATCATGTTTTATTGCACAACATACCACATGTTGTATATTTGGTGCATGTCCTGGTTGATAGTCACTCCCTACACGTCTATCAGTAGATAATGAGACAAATCAACGAGTTATTCTACCGTACCAATCCCAATATCCATTTTCTTTATCTCTTCCGTTGGAAACGGGTGGTCGGCGCACAATCGTTTCATCTCGTCTACCCCATCTACTGACATATATCTCATGATGAGTCTCTCAGTTTGTGCCCCCACGTGCTCTACGGGAAATGTTATGGAGGCTCATTTCCCGACTGTCTGTACCCTGTGGAATGTCTTACCTCATTCCGAATTGGCGAAGTACCCGTTCAGGATTATGCATTTCCACAATGGCATAAAAGATTAGGGGACATATTGATGTCCACAAATGGGGGTTGAACTCATCTGAGTAGGCTAGAATGTTCTCCGAGTTCATGTCATACGGCTGCCATAGAAACTGAAATAAAAACAAATATGTTAAATTAGTGGGTAATTAATATTCATAAATAAATATGTGTAACGATGAATCTTGTTTACCTGATCGGCCGTCATGCTATCTAGTATATCTCTAAATACCCGGACAGTCCACCGTATAGTAGGGGTGAAGTTATATTTTTTGTTCCACGTTGCACCGTACGGTGGTATTGGAAGGAGCTTATTATTATAAGTTTGTATTGGCCCTATCGTTACATGTTCATCACCAAGACCGGGTGTTATTGGTGTGATGCGCGACCAAGCCCAAATATGCAAAATAATAAGCTTGTGTCAAAAATAAAATATTTCAATAAATTAGTTAATGACAAATATAAATATTTAATGTTGCCTGCAGTAACTGCAAGGGGCCACCAATTCGGGCTTTGCGTTTGGTGCTGGCATTACACAATTCACGATACAAAAATGCGAGCACAACACTGCCCTAACTATAGTTTCGGGTGGCGCCGATATCCTCTAATTTCTGAACATATAGTAATGATACCAGATGCCCAGATGAGTTAGGGAACATCACCCCACCGAAAAGAATTGATGCATACAAAGTGTATATTCTACAACATTAGGGAACAGTGTGTTACCATCAATTCTGATCGGTGAAATGTGACGCAAAATTGCGTTTATGGACACACGCGAACCCCTAAGTTCCCCATCGTCTGGCTAGAAACCCAAATAAACATCACAATATTCCTACCATTCTATAGTAGATCTCTCCCGATCCACACCGGTCACGGCAAGTCCGTCCATTGGGAGTCCCCAAATTATTTGGACGTCTTATAGGGATATTGTCGCTTCCCATATGGTGAAGTGAAACGTGTATTTTTTGAGGCGCCACCTCTTTACCAGTGTTGTGATAAGATGCGCATCGTACGCAATCCTGCCGCATTGGTACACACCATAAAACCCCATCTGGTGTAGTACTGCCAGCACCCTGTGATGTGGGGCATGCTTTTGGAAGTGTGCTCAAACCCATCCGCACGTCGTGCCTTTAAGGGTTCATCTAAATCGTCATCAAGCACATCATCAGACCTGTGTTGTCCTTGTGATGACAACACGGTTTCATCGCGTGGACCATACACTTGTCTTTTGTCCATATTTTGAAGTGTTTGAAGTGTTGCAAGTGTAACGTTTGCAGTATTTGAAAGTGTTTGAAAGTGTTGCAAGTGTTTGAAGTGCTTATATAGACACAAAAAATATATACATATTTTTTCTGTAGCAACCAATGCATGCAAGCAATCTGTTGCTGCAGCAAGCAAATGCATGCAGCAACAGACTTGCTGCAGCAAGCCGCTGGGTCACGGGTTAAAAAACCTCGTGACCCTGCATGACGCAGAAAGCTGCATCATGCATCTTGTAAAATAGAAATTATACGTAATATTAAAAAAAAAAAGTTGAAGTCGAACTCGAAGAGTCTGACTTCATAATTTCTAAAATAAAAAATTGGTGAAGTTGAACTCTTTGAGTTCGACTTGCACGGTAATTGTAACTGCTATATCTTTTTTATTATTTTTGTTATTTTATTTTTTCTTAATATTAATATAATAAATAAGCCGTTTATATTGTTGGATTGAAAATCTGTTTAAGTGTGTAAATACTTGTTTACCCTTAAGAAAGTACAAATCTATCAACATCATTGTTGTACTTTGTTCAAGACTTTTTGGTATGTACATAATGGTCTTCTTCATTTTACTCCTTTGTTTTGGCTTGAACCTCCATCAACATTAGAATACTTCAGTAGAACACTTTCAGAGATTGCTTCAACAATCGGGCGATTGTGAATTTTCCATAAAATTTCCTCGGCAGCTAGCGACCATTATGCCTAGTCCGGTGAGTGATCCGACCTTGTTCAATTTGTTTCCTCATTTTATATCTTATTGAGATTTCATGTGTTTATACATTTTTTGTCAACCATTCTCCTTCATCTCGTGTTTATGGCTTCATCAAATATTTTAGGGACGCATTTCAATTTGAATTAGAGGTATATAGTTATATATTTGGGGAAAATATTCACTGTTTGACTGTAAATTTGATGTTTATGCACACATTTCTGAAAAATAGGTACCACCCTTATGAGAAATTCTCTCTATCTCTTTTCATTTTTTTTATTTTTATTCTTTTTTTTTTTTTTTTGCTATAGTTGTTGCAACATATATAATGTAGTTGATTTTTACTAAAATTTTTTGTCTATATGCTTATTTTTAACTTCATGGTCAAATTTTGTAGTGAACTTTTTTTGTTATGCACTTCTAGTTGTGTACCAGAATAGATGAAATTATCTAGAAACTATTTTGGATAGTAGTCTATTAATGGACTTTGTTACATGGACTACCTTAAAGCTGTTGATTTGGTTGTTGTTGTTTTATTACCATTGTTAACTATTGCCTATATGCAAACTATTTAAGATGAATAACTCCGGAATGAATGAACCCTTGTCACGCTCGAGTGGTGCGTCTCGTACAAATCCAAGGGAGTATAAATCTTCTAATGAATCCAACGTTGTGCGCACATGCTTATGCGGCCTAGATGTTGTCGTTCTCACCTTGTGGACTAATGTGAATCTGGGACATCGTTTTTGTGGTTGCCCGGGGTGATGGTGTATGTTTTCCTTTTTTGGTTTCACCTCTTGGAAAAAAAAAATTATCATATGCATAGCCATTGTTTGACAAACAATCAAATATTTATATGTTGGCATCAATGTATAGGGGAGCTATTGTGGTGTCTTCCAATGGATTGATCCACCAATGTGTTGTAGGTCAAAGAAAATCATTCCAGGGTTGCTGAATCGATTAAGCAGCCAAGAGAAACAAATTAGCGAGTTGCGTCAAAAGGCTTTTGTACGTGAGGAATTGGAAGGAAATATGATGTTGTATCGTTTAACGGTTATTGTGGCGGCCGTCGTCATCCTAGTTCTTCTAATTCTGTATGTGCGCGCTACATCCATGTGTATGTGAATGGTTTCTCCAGCATGCTACGTAACCGGTCTTTTGCATAGACATTAATGTAATATGTAGTGTTATCATATGCTACATTACTCTTATCACTAAACAACCAAGTTTTGTCTACTTTTCCTATATGTAATTGTTAGTTACATTCTAGACGATCATTTTGCTTTGAAATGGTGTGTGCGATCTAGTAGTTGGTCATGACTCTTTGCAATGTACGTAAAGAACAATTTCGTGTATTTTGAATACACTAGACCTATGCTCACGAAATTTGTAGTGTTTTTTGCATTGGGACTACAATTCGTCCTAAGTATATAATTAGCTAATATACAACTATAGGGGAAATATAGCAAACTTACAAACCCAATGTGCTCATACAAATATAGTTTAATAATACACGCCCAAAATAAATAAAAAAAAAAAAAGCAATTCGAAACATTGCAATTATTCTAAATACACTGCTTGGTTAGAGTTCTCAATCACCATGTCTACAGTGATTTGAGTTACATTTAAGGAGGGCAAAACATGTATTAATTGCATTTTAAAAAGAAGTTGTGGCTTTCTCCCTATTTTATGAAGTAGTAGGTGGTATTAATATTATAAATACATTTTTTGTCAACACATGGATTTGTTCATACATGCTTCCCCTTTCTTTTGCTAAAAAACATCTCTCAACATACAAGTTTAGGGAAATAAGGAGAAGTATTAGTAATGGCAGCATATGGCTTCTACTGTCGGCAAAAGCTCTTCTACTGCGAGCATTGGTCATCGAAAATAGAATGCACGTTTGTGGAGTCACTACTTGAGCATCGTCGCAAGGGGTCGTTTCATCACGATCGCACTAATGATCATGCTGTTCTATGCTCGTTGTTTGATATCAATGCTAAATTTGGTTGTCAACTATCGTATTCCTACTGTCAAAGAACATTGGCCAAGCTAAAAATATGCTACCTGATTTCCATTGGATCACTAGCTTGGCCGCTATTGAGTGGGATCCAAACAAAAATATTATTAGTGCTGACGAGTATGTTTGCAAGGAAATAAAAAAAGTGTGTCCACATGTTTCCTTATATCTAAATGTTGAACATATATGTTATTGCAATACTTGGGTTTCGGACAACGGCTGCTAATGCGTGATGTCGTCTTTTATATTTCTTTGTTATTTTCAGGCCAGAAAGATTGGAAAGGCATACGTAAAATCCCCCAAGCCACATTGGAATGCTTTATGGATTTTGTTTAGGGATTGTGGCTCGGACGATAACTTGGAACATGAGGAAGATTTCTTTGACCCCAATGGAACATGCACTGACGATGGATGGGTTCATGAGTCCCACCATCTGTTCAAGAATCTTCGGAGTATGAATCATACGGCTATATGGATAGCAACAGTGGCGACGATCCATCGTGGTGGGCATTTGTCCAAGAATGTTATGCTTCTGACACTGATCTCGACAGTGTGAACATGAAAGCCAACGCCAGTTGTCCTGATATAAATGTCTTTGTATCTTTTCCATTAACTGTCACCAAACTGAAAACATTTTGACAATTCAATTTACATCACAGTCCACTGTTCCTGAGAACTATAAAGAACAATCACTAATTTAAGGAAGAAAATTATAGAAACCTTCAAAAACTTTCAAAAAACTACATTTATGATTTCTATAATTTTTTCTCCAAAATTTACAAACACCGCATGATCTAGTCCAAAAATACTACATAACTACCAAAAATACATGTCTATAGTACAAAACCCAAAACCACCCCCTTACTTCTACCTGGACTAATACTGATATATTTAATAACCAGACTCAGTCTCTATATCATTTATCTCACACCTATATTTTTTTTAGTGGGTTTACTTGCACACCAAAACCTACATTCTTAAAAAATTGTGCCATCTACCCTCTTTTATAGACGGCAAAAGTAAACAATTTCCGCCCATTTTTTTTTTCCTTGAGTAATACCAATTAGTAAATCTGTTTAATTTTTTAGGGCTTTATTTTTGGGCCTGTCTCTGTTGACTGACACAACACTCAGTCTAGCGATTTTTGGGCCTGTCTGTAATTTGTATGGGCTTTGATTTTTGAGCTTCACTAATTATATTGCTACTAAACTAGCCAATTATTAGTTTATATTTATAACAATAAAATATTGCACTACGTATTTAATATTTTGTATAATTAATACAATAATATTTAGTATTATTTATTTTATAACAATATAATTTTATTAAAAAAAATATAAGCCATAAATATTTAAATTTGATGATTCCCATGAATTAATCTAATAATAATAATGATGACGATCATGATGGTGGTGATGGTTGGACAATTTTAATTATGACGTAGTGATATTTGATATAAAAAAAAAAACCTTAAGGATAATTATACTCTTCATTTATAAAGTTTAGTGTAATTACATATAAATTTTTTATCGTTTGAGAAATTATATTTGCACCCTTGATTATTTTCATATCTTTTTTTATTAAAATTCAGAGATACATAGGAGAATTGTGGTTTTTTACCATTCAAAGAATTTGCCTGGAAACAAACCAGCCACCGCTCAAGAAGTATGCCAGAAATATGCTGGCGGAGATCGCAGAGGAAGCGGCTCTGGAGGTGCTCACAACCATTTTTTCCTCTTAATCCATTCAGAGCTTATGCGGCTATGTGTCTTTTTTGGTCAAGAAAGACTTTCCTAAGCTTTGATTTCGTCGGTGGTGTGATGAATTTTCATTATCGGAACTATATTGATGCATACTAATCTGTCTAGGATATATATATATATATACTAGCAACGGCGGCACGCGGTTCCCGCGCGCGCACATAATCTTTGGATAACAATATCCAATATATACATGCAAAAATTGTTTAACATTAGTTCTCACTTAAAATCAAGTGCACCAATAAATTAACTGAAACCATGAGCATAGCTGGAAAAATAAACGAAACAACTAATTTACTAAGTTATGTGAATCAAGTAAAATATAAAGATTCAATTAGTAAATAAATGATAAAATAAGGCCCATCACCACATGCCATAAGAAATAAGAGAAATAATAATTACAACATTTCAATCTAATAGTATTCTGCAAGTACTTCCCACTATCCCATTTATGCCCGTATATATATTGCAATAAGAAAATTATGAACACGACATATTTAGATGATACAACATGGTTGTGTAGGTTGTATCTAGCTATAACTATACTTTAAGTGGTGATCTAGTTCCCAAACCAGGTTCGCCTGGGTTTAGAACTGCAAATAAGTCCAAGTTTTTAAACTCTTAGCCCTTTCATCAAGTACTGATTCCGCTTCAAATCTCTCGTGTAATGTCAAAATGTATTAACAATGAATGCTCCTCCATGTTACAATAACATGAATGAAACATGTTAGTGAAGTATATAAATACGATCGCAAAATTTCATTCTATCATCTATGAATTGTACCATATAATCATATGAGATGTTTTTAAAACTCTTGATGCATTGAAATACCCATAACCATTTTTATGAATTAAATCATACAACATATGGCTTTGATTTCAGTGAGTCGTCATCCAATTACTGATTCTAACTCCTTTTCACAGAATTGGTAATGATACTTTTCGTGCAAACAAGTTTAATTATTAAGTCATTCTGAAAAAAACACAAACACCCTATTACATATAATGGAAAAAGACAAACCAAAACAAAATAGAACAACTTTCATACTTCAAAAAAAATTAAACAAATGAGACTATTTTTCATGCAACGAAATTATAATAAAATCATCAAATTCTATAAAAAGAAAAAGAGAGACCGTTAACACATAATTTTATATTAAAACACGACAATATCATATATTAGTTGTTAGAGAGCGTACGCCTCGGAAACTTCATCTAAGTCTCTATTGCCTGTTTATTAGATATTTAAATTATAATCCAATGTCTTAAAGAAAAATGTAAAATACTTAATTAGCAATATTTTTGTACTAATCTACTCTCACATTAGCATCCTAATTCACACTCAACATGATTGAGCCTCTGACATGGTCATTCGTTGTGCCTCATAGAGCCTCTGTTCTCTATTGTCCTCTACTGAAAAGGCATCTTGTAAAGCAAAACTAACATAACACCATTAAACAAATAGACCAAGAAAAATAATTATTTCCTATCAAATATCTAGACCAATGTTTACATCCAATTCTAACTGAAATAGGAAATTCTATAAAGAAATATTGTAACATGCTCTATGCCGGAAATAATATTAGGTATGAAAAGATTTTACTACAGATTTTCTTCAGACCATCCCTATTGAGTGAGCTTAGCAATTTAACATCAATTGTCTGTCTGAACAAACAAAAAATCAAAATTTCAATAGTAGTAATGATAGTCAAGGTGCTCCACCAAAATAAAAAAAAAATTATAAGAAAATACGTTACACAATACCCCAAAGATTAACACTCAAGCAAACAAACCATTGCAAAGCTAAAAGTAGAAATTCTAAAATAAATATTACTAACATTTAATTCACAATTTTTTATAAAAGCAAAGAAATGATTTCCAAAAATTAAGAGGAAAAAAAGAAAAATAAAACAGAACCTTGGCCAGACGAATCTTGATGTGCTTCCAACCCGTCATCAACCTGATCCTGGATAGCATTCTCGTCACCTGCACTAATAATTGAGAACAAAATCTAGCCATACTTATTCAAATACATAGAATTCTATACAAACAATAATGAAAATCATGGAAAACTTATTGGGTCAAATTTATCCAGGAAAAGGGTATTGAAAAGCAAGCAGAAAAACTTTTCTTTAATGGTGAAGAAGGGAGAATGGGTTAGTTAGTAGAACAAATAAGTGAAAATTTAAACTATATAAATCAAATTAATTTTGTGAAATACAAACCTATGCAGACAAAGCATGAACCAACATTTACGGACACCAAAGAGAGTCCAAGACTAAAAATTTAGGTGGGAAATTTTCTCAAACACTTTATGGGAATACATCACTTGAATGTTCGAAACAAAATTCAGAATACATGAGATAAATTAGTTCATCTTCTTGATAAGATGAGAAAATTGTTGATTGAAACGTTTTCAATTTACTGATTTATCAAATTTATTAATGAACAAATTTGTCAAATTATCTCTGAATAAGAATAGAGAGTGCAGTGAAGAGAATAGACACTTTTGTGGAAGAAAGAAACCCTACCTTCAAAATTTTGAGATTCATCTTCGTCGAAGTTTTTTCTCCAAAAGTGTATAGCGTAAATTGTCATATTTTCCTCTTGATTTCTGTCAGTTTTTCTCCTTGCGAAAACAAACACACAAAAGCACACTTCAATCAAAGAAGAAATTAGATTTGGGAGCAAGTGTTGTTTCAAAGGCACACCTGGTAATGTGAGGTTTATGAGCTTCCAAGACTTCCCAAAGAAGATATAAGTTCTGCAAGAAAAAATGAGAGAATTGAGAAGTGGGAAGTTGTGAGATGAGATGGAAGAAGATGGAGAGTGGGTTATGAACGTGGGTTTCTTTTGCCATGGAAGATGAAGGGTAAATTTGGGAGCATGGATGGAAGTTGCAAGGATAAAATTGGTAGTTCAAAAAATTGGTGTAATATGGTATCAAAACTGTCAAATTGTGAGTGTATCACCCCTTTTCTTTATAAATAGTGTAGATATGTGTGTGTGTGTGTGTGTGTGTGTCATCAGCAGCTATTTGATAATATGTAGGCACTCTTCTACCTACAGTGTTGATTACTTTAAGTTAGGCGATTCTCCATTCAACACTTTATATTTTGTGGATTGTTGATTGAGCTACTCATAACGTATTGCACGTAGGAAAAATCTAATGTTGCCTTTCGTCATATCTTGTAATGGACGACCACGTGCATATTTTGTTCAATGAAATGTCAAGTTCAACACCATGTTTCTCATAATCGATCAATTATAAGAAATTATATCTTGCCATACTTAATTTGTATAACTTGTAAATTAGCCACAATATAATGTTCAAACTTATACCAAATGGACCAGATTATGAGATGGTTAATTACATAGATAATTATTCTCATTTACCGTATGGTTTAAATATTATGGCACATCTATAACACGAAACGTAACGATTAGTTTATAAAAATCAAAATACTATTATAATCGTGAGATAGTCATAACATGTATTTTTTAATAATTAGCCACAAAATTATGTTTAACATAGGATTATTAACCTAGTATTATCAATTAGGAAAACAAGATGTAAACCAATTGTTTAACGAAAATTGATTACAAATTTAAAGAAAGAACATGTATTGAAATTGTTTGGGAATTGTTTATGAAAATAGTTCACAAATTGCCGAAAAAAAATTTTGTACTCGTTTTTTTTCTTCGGCGCATTATTTACGGGGAAAAAATGCTAGAATTTATATCATTGCATCGTTTTCCTACAACTAATACTCACACATAGTTATTGCAAGTAACTTCACATATCTCTCACAATGAACCAAATATCCCTTGGGTATGCCAATACAATATCTCTGCCCAAAATTTAAGTGTGGTAATGATGAAAAGGAGCATATCGTATCTCCCAATGATACATTGGTGTAAAGTTGCAGCATTGACTAATCATTTCCAATCACCTTGATGGATGTATCATCTCAATGCAATCCGATGGTGAGGATGAATGGATGGTTGCTTGTGATGGTAGAGTGGTGGTTTTGGTGCAACTAATATTCCATAGTATCAAGTGGCCTTTACTTGTTCCATGGTGCAATGATAACAATCAAGTCACAAAGATACAACCATGCATTTTGGGTGAATGGAAATTATGTATTTTGCATCATATATACGTGCTATATAAACAAGTATAATTAGCACTCCCTCACCCTAAAAACCGTATTTTCTAGTGGCCTCATCTAAGTCTTCTCTTGTTAGCATTCAAATGAAATTGGCGATCAATTACCACCCCCTCCCGTCAGAGCACGAAGTCAACTGGCTGCGCGAATAAGGCCGCAAAGCCGCTACTTCTACACCTATCGTTGGTCACGTAGACACGACAACGCCTTCATCCATATGCTCTACCAACAAGCTCTACATGGCCACAAGCAGGTATCCCGTACACTAAACATACATTCCTTATCGTACGCTCATGCGACCATTAACAACGGGTTTGGCTGGCACTTCCTTTACAATGTCATCAAGGACCAGCTTGAGCAACTCCGGAAGCGCTACAACATATTTCATCGCGTCATGCATACGCCCGGGTTCATGTGGAACCGCATACACAGTGTTGTTGAAGTTTCGAATGAGGATTGAGATCATCTCTACAATGTTTCTCTATGTCCTTGCTTTATTTTTCTTTAATAATTTCATGCATGCTCATCCCATATTACCGAACAAATTACAAAGTATACAATACGATAGCCATGGTGTTGTATTGTTTGCGTAGGAAATTGACTTTGCGAATGCTTATCGCTACCAAGGAGAACCCGCATGAAATGAGCTATCCGCTATCTTTGGACCAGATGAAGCCGATCCAGATGTGCACCGCATTTTCGATGTCTCAAGTGGTGAGGAGGAAAATATTGATGAGCCTAGTGATGGCGTGGATAGTGGAGATGAAGACAGTGGACAAGTGCAGGTGATGAAGAAAGTTTCAAGGATGATGGTATTAGCGGAAGTAACATCATGAATTGAAAGTTATGGTTGTGGGAAATGACTACAAAAATAGCCTTTTCTTTGTCCAACATTTCTTACAAAACCTTCTTTCATCACATTTATATAGAGTCTTTTGCACCTATCAATTGAGAAGTGTGGGTAAGGGGATTTTGGTGAAAATGCCACACACGTGCGCCCGTCTTTCCCGTCCCGAGCAGGTCGAGCCGCGCGTGATTATAATACTTTTACCAAAAATCCATGTCTGTAGTACAGAACTACCAAAACTACATGTCTGTATTGTGCTATAAAAATCAAGTACTAGTATATAACTTCTACCATGTTAATTATGGGTAAGTTAGTTGTTTCTTCTTCTTGTTCTTCTTCTTCTTTTTTTTTTTTTTGCTAATTTGGGGAGCCATAGTTAACGATAACACTGAATGGTCCAATTAGTAGGATTTAAGTGTTTAGCAAACTGATATTGTATAATCTATAGATGTATAACATAAGAAAGAGGGGCTTTAGAGATTGACTTTCCTTTTTTATGACAAAACAGACTACATTAGAATATATTAGGTTATAAAGACTAAATTATTAATTGTAAATTGTAAGATATTATAAACATTGAAAATAATGAAGGATTTAACATATACGAATGAATTAGAAAAATTATGTTTTAAGAGCCATACTATACACAATGTCTAATTTAGGTCTCATTTTGCTTGAAATAAGTGTTAATTGTATTGTAATAACATTACCAAGTGGAAACAAACTTGCCAAAATGTCGTTCATTATCATGAATTATTTTACGTACAACCATAATTTTAAATCATAAATTATAATGTGGACTATTTAATATTATCGAAAAAGAATTCCTGGTTTGTCAATTGCAAATTGATAATTGAATTATTTATTGCTTGTTGTGCATATTTATTACTAAAACGAGAGCACATGCGAAAGACTCACCTTTAGATGAGGGATTTTTTTATATTAGATCATTGACAGCACGCCAAATGAAAGATAACATCATAACTCACGTGTGACGTGCTAACTTAACTTTTAAAATAAGGGATCAATGTATTCTACGATAATTTAGTCATTCATAACGTACCAATATTTAATATGGCAAAACAAGACGGACGCAATTGTGTTAATGCAACACATGGCTATACCCAGACCGCATTGCTACAAGTGTAGTGTGGTCCCAACTAGACGAAACAAGATTGATGATCGTTTCTAGAGTCATAACGTACACATAGCACCCATTCCGCAAAATAACTACACAATGCCGACAACGTTCTGGAATATAAGTACTTCTACACTTAAGTCAATATATTGTTCATATCAAAATGCGTCCATCTCGTTGTGAATATCATAACAAATCACATCTTCCCGTTTAACATGAGACTGACCATACGTGCTCTCGCAAATTCCGGAAGACTGAAGAAAAGGTCCATTTTTGTGGGATTTTCCACGAGCCTATCAGAAATTAGGATTTGATCATTCAAGTCAATGCCAGGAACCTTTCCAACAGCATCATATACTGCCGATTGCTTCTCGGCTTCATCGTAGTCCACAAAAAGCTTCTTACTTAGCTTACTTAGACGTTGGTTGGCAGAGTCGCAAAAAGTGTTGACAGCTTTATATAGTCCGCCGTCCTGGACAATAGTATGTGACTTACGTTCCCTCGATGAGTGGTTGCTTTTCTTATGACTTGCAGTCGAGGTAGTGTTGGGTTCAAAGTGGCCCTGATTATTGCCAGTTGCACCATTGTCATTGCCAACGTACCCAACCCTGGGAGACCATTCGGGGTAAGGTACATAACAATCTTGGGTTTGAGTATCGGGTACTATTTCATCCAAATTGACCGTGGGGTGTCCTTCGACCGTTACCTCACTGGCAACTCGGTCTTTACCAAAGATCTCGCGCCAATCCGAGAAAAAAGGCCAGGGCTTATATCGCATGGTCTTCACATTTGGATCAGTCTGAAAGGTAAATAGACAACAACGTTTATTACTTAATGGGTATGCATAATGTAATATAGAACTTCAAAGCAACCACAAATGCTGATAAATTACCTTGCAGAAGTCATCGCAAACATCTTGTGCATCAACGATTATCATGCATCTACTATCATCCCAATCGAAACCACTCTTGGCCATCATGTTATTCAAAGTACCGTTATTTTTCTTCCAAACATGTATCTTTGAGTTAATATGTGGTTCTGCGAGAATACTGTGTTCTGAAAATGTTTGCACATCAATGCCTCTAACTGGTTCAAATAGCCTGCACGGAACCATTCTCGTACTTCCATCCAATAGTGATGATGGTGCGCAATGCATTAACAAGAACCTTCTTCACGTTGAGTCCATGTTCGTCTAGTACTTGGCTTGTCAGCTTTACCCCAAAAACCGTGTGCTCTCTTGATGCCTTTTTCATTGTACAAGTTCATCTGCAGACCAAAAAACCACTGATTACATTACAACCGTCTGTGAATTATCTACGACCATCACACGGAAAGCATACTGCAACGGGCAAAAAACGAACAACCAAATTATATCAAATAAGTTCATAAATACATTGCCAAGAGTTACAGTAGTCGTCATAAAGAGTGCTAAAATATAGTCACAGAACATGCGATAGTCTAACACAAGCATTGATAAATAATTGCAACAGTTCAAAAACTACATTCGGATGCCTAAAAAAAAATCAATGGGGGCGTAACCACTCAGTATACATATTGGCAGCCGTCTCATCACGCATAGAAGTCCGTGCAGCACTCGTATCAAGTGTAGACACAAATTCTGTTGCTTGCTCGTTTGAGGTATCAGGTTCATCCACGACTTCGAGTTCAAGTGGATTATCGGGCATCTCCATATGCACGAAATTATGTAGCAAGCAACATGCGATTATAATACAGTTTTGAACTTTGATAGGATAGTAAGAAGGGCTTCGTAGTATCCCCCATCTCGTTTTCAACAACCCAAATGTTTAATCAATAACATTTCTGGCAGAAGCGTGCCTCAGGTTAAGTAGCTCACGTGCTGATTGGGGACCCCCCGCACCACGTTCCCATTCCCTCAAGTGATACCTTACACCTCGATACGGAGTTAGAAAACCTTCAGCATTACTGTAGCCATTATCGCATAGGTAGTAATTACCTAAAATGGGACAAAGGCAAATATACAAATTAGTATACGATAAAACTGTTGAACCACATTTCTATGGTTAAAGTCAAATAGCAATAAACACTAGATGTTGGTATACCTGTTGGAACCTTTATACCCGCGGGTCTATGTACTGCATCGCACAATACACGACCATCAGCAGCGCTACCTTCCCAACCACTCAATACATATATGAACTTGCCTTCAATATTACACACACCAAGCACATTCACATAAATATATCCCTTTCGATTTCGATAACGTCCCTTATCCGACTCAGGACCCCGTACATCGATATGGGTTCCATCTAAAACGCACAAAATCCCTATGTATCAAATAGAAGTATATATGAATTAATCAGTGCATTTATAAGTATGAAACAAGAAATAATAAGGGATCGTATTGTTGATAATTTGTGAAAAAAATTGTAAACATTACCTTAAACAATCGCCATCTTGGATCTTGGGATTCATTCCCAACCGGCACAGGACGTGCCAACAATATGCTATTTAGACGTAGAATCGCCTTCAACACCGAGTGAAAATGCTTACTTATCATGCGGCTGCTACGTATGAAATCATGTTTAATAACACAATTCTTCTTATGGTGAGTGATTATACTCAGGAATATTGCCACTTGTTTAACGACGGATACATGTATTGTTGATTTAAGACCACTCAGGAATATTGCCACTTGTTTAACGACGGATACATGTATTGTTGATTTAAGACCACCAACGGATTCCAATAGTTGACAAAGACGACCAAATGCATTTCGTGACATACATATATTGTCAACGCATTTAACATCACTAATATCGATTGATTGACTCATATGTTTCACTTGCTCAGGTATCCTATGTTGCATTCTGTATCGACGTGGGCCCACCTGAATTGCTTGTCGGCAATGATTTTTCCAACGATGGAAAACAATACAAAACAAGTACAAAGCAAAAATAATCTCAACCATAATAAGTTGGATAGACACGAAAATCTTTAGTCGTTTTTCCTTATTCATACTATATTTAAAGAAAAAATTCATCAAGAACGTATCATGGATTACAATCTCAAGAGCAAGTCTTTCATACAGATATATACTACGGGAGCACTTAATAAAAATATAAATTAGATGAGAAGAGGACCATTTCCTATGCAGGTCTGGAAAAAGCACACACTTCATTTACGCAGTCATGCTAAATATGGAGGTATTTGGAGGTGAGTAGCAATGAGGTAGGAATAAAAGTCTACAAATCAATTTAAATTGGCCATATGTGAAACCAACAAACTCTATTTACGTTCAACCATCGAAAGCAATTACAGAAAAAATACAATTCTCACATAGCTTTGCAAAAATAACATTAGTAACAGGTTTTTTTCTAGTTAAGAATAAAACCTTGGTGGTGAAAATGGTGGAAACTCTAGTACACTCCACTTATTATTTTTTTTTTGCAACATGTCCTGACATCCATCAAATCATGTAAGTGGGTGGTTGTACAATTTTAATTAAAAGCAAGGGCATATATGACATTATACCCAAGAAAGTTGGGGATACAATTGGAAGGCAAAAGTTAGTATGATTTGATGGGCCATCATGATTGTATAATAAAAGCCTTAATTCTTGATCCAAATCATGGCTTTATCACACTAATTTTGGGGCAAGGGGACTAATTGTGGGCTTGCCCAAAAAGAAGTAAACAAGAAATTAAGTATGATTAACTAAGATATCATAGTTAATCATTGGAAGTAAAGGTGGCCTTACTTGAAGAAATTGTGAAGTTAACAGAGTAGGAGAACCGAGAACACAATCAAGAAGTTGAAATTTGGCCTTTTAATTGAGAAAGTGTTAAAAGAAGAAATTCCGAATAGGTGCAAGAAACTCACTAAGGAGCACAACTCCTTGCTAAGTGGAACTACAAAAGCCCATGAACTCGAGCAAGTTAGGTAGGGTATCTATAGAGATTTCCCCAATTACGAGAAAGTTAGGGGACTCCATTTGGAAAAAGAGTTCTAATTTCAAAGCAATAATCTTCACTCGTTAGAGTGTTATCTAAAGTTACAAAGGTTCCTCTGCCATGGGTGAATAGTTTGTCAAAGCTCTCAAAACTAATAATTGATTCAACATTTGTTATAGCATTCATGGAACTAGATTGAATTTCAAATCCACTAATGCTTTTTCTCTTTTTACCCTCTCTTTAATCCAATTACAATAACTTATTGGGAAAAATTTTATAAACTCATAGTGTACTTGATTGCACTCAATTATTCAAATCGATACATATAACGTAAGCGCGATCCGTTAGATTCCACTCATAAACAATAAATTTGGTTTTTCGAAAAAATGCTGGTTGAAATGTTGATCATGAAATACGAAAATCAGACATTGTTATAATCACGGTGTATGGAAATCTATAACGCATTTCACCGAGTTAATTATGATTTATCATTGTAGTTTATTCTTTTTGTCTATGATTTTCATTTTATTTTAGTTTTCTAAACTACGTATATAGATTTCTTATTTTAATAATCCAATCATTTTAGGCGATTATTAATTACTTATAATTATTTTTAAATATAATGTTGTTAGGTACTACAATTTCATAAAGTGATGCTTGATAAAATTATACCTATAACTTTCATTTCCTAACACCTCACGATCTTTGATCTGTTTACATAAATCATCCCTATATTTTAAGAAACTACACAAACACCCACTAAAAAAGTCTACATCATTTACACAATTCACCCATATTTTTTTAAAAATTACACACACTCACTCCAAAACGTTATTATCATTACACGAACATACTTTTTGACTGTCGAAAGTGGTTTCTATTATTACGTAAAAATTTAAGGTGGTTTGTATACATAAGAGGTGTAAATATAATCCCATATTAGTAATTACCTCTACGAATTCATAAACTTTTTATCATATTATATCCATAGTATTTATCTACATTTATTTATGAATGTAAATGAAGAAAAGAAAACTTATACACTTATCTTTGGTAAAGCAAAATAAAACATTTCGAGTACTGAACTTTTACTTTGCAATTCTTTTGTGGAAGTTGCAGAATTGTAGAAACGCCGAGTGAAGAGCTGTCCCGCCGTCTCGGTGCCTCTACTCCTCCGTCTCAACTCGCAGAGCCCTAACCCCCACGCCATCTGATATTCTCGGCATCCATACCAAGAGGTTCGCGTAATCTTTCTCTTTTGA
Source organism: Sesamum alatum (assembly GCA_034509735.1). Lineage (NCBI taxonomy): Eukaryota > Viridiplantae > Streptophyta > Magnoliopsida > Lamiales > Pedaliaceae > Sesamum > Sesamum alatum. The sequence goes on from JACGWO010000006.1 coordinate 28,892,422, forward strand.
TCTCTTGATTTCTCTGTCTCTTGTGTTTTTTCTTATTTTTGTTTTGTTGTTTTTTTGAGAATGGAATCCAGTAGTTCCATTCATTTTCCCAGAGGGGAGAAGAATTTTTTCAAATTCAGAACTCCATAAAAGGTCATAGTTGCTTCAGATGTGACAATTCGATTCGTAGATTATGGGTAAATAGAAAGAAAATTATTTGTTTTCTAGGTCTTGCACCGGAATGAAGAAGAGAGATCTGTAGCACAGATCAATACTTCCCTCTTCCAACTTCCAAGTTGCGAAGCCAAATGGAAGAAAACTGCTTGAAGTTTTTGTCATAAAAATTCGTGAAAGTGTTATTACCTCCTTGCTTTATTCCGTCTCTTGCAAACTGCAGATATTTCTTGTTGACTCAACAGAGGAAGTGAGATGTCAAGGTTTCATGTTGGTGGGAAAGTGGTAGATACTGTTGATTTATTGCGAAAGAGGCATTGGGGATGGCGTTTGGATATGTGGCCTTTCACGATTCTCTATGGAGTGTGGCTGGCAGCTGTAGTCCCTAGCCTGGATTTCGGGGATGCCTCAATAGTTTTGGGCAGTATTGTGGCATTTCATGTTCTGGTTTTTCTGTTCACGGTTTGGTCTGTGGACTTCAAATGCTTTGTGCAGTATTCTAAGGTGCAATTTCTTCGTGCCCCTCCATGCATATTGCTCACTATCTTGCTAAGCTTTTTTCTTTTGTTCTTATGTTTTATTTGTTGAGGCTTACTAGATATCTTGTATATATGTTTAAGAGAACAATGGTTAACAGTTTACAAGTTATTACGAGCAACGACTATGCGAACAAAGATGTTCTGTAACTTTTAGATTGGATGGTTGAGTCATATTTTTGTAACTTCCTGCTACGTAAGTACATTTATTTCATTTTGACTGTTTCTTTAGGATCTGGACGCTGATATATGCTTGTGACAGTCATAGTGAATAACAATATCGTTTGAACTTTGAAGATTGTTGTAGATTAGTGTTTGGTTTGTTTCTCCATCTTAATTGATTCTTAGCAAGATCTAGCTTTGAATTCTGGTTTTGTTACTTGGTATATTTAACTTATGATAGCAGAATCCACGGGTAACTTACCCTATCCAGTAGGTTTCATAGGAACTTCTACACTTACATATTGAATGAGTTCGAAAAGTAATTGAAGTTTAGTGATGAGATATTGTGATAAATTCCGACCCTCTCTTTGTATGCTTTCATGGAATGGTTTGAATTCCATGAGACTGAAACTTGGGTCTTCAAAGAAACTTTTGATGCAGGAGATGGGTCATATATTATATTAGGGCAAAAAAGAAAAGCTTATAGCCGTGCAAATAGATGCTTTAGATCACATATTATACCGTCACTTGCAATGCTCCGTCTAATGGAGTGGGGTTTTCATCACTCCGATTGCGGAAACATTGCTCTAAGAAGCACTTGATGCTGCTAAGCAGCAAGTTACTAATAGTTAGTTGTCCACAGCATGCTATTCTTGCATTGGTGGTCATCTTCTGGCATTTTCAGTGGCCATAGTCGCGACTGAAATGAAGGTTCAAATTGAACGAAGAATTGGACGAATACACATACTGGGTTTCCTATTTGATTGTTTTGGCTATTTATATCATATATATCTTTTATGCATCTTTTTGATGATGATGTAAAGAAAGTACTGGGAGGGACTATTACAATTTGGTGATATTTTTGGCAACACTGATAGATATAATTTACACATTCTTCTAGCTTCTCATGGTCTATCTAAATTTTCAATTTTTTCTTCCAGTTCTACCCTGCTGTATGACTTAGGTCCTACATTACTTTGTCAATTAGGATCTTTCTATTGTTACTAATTTCTCAAAATAGTCCATAAAATTTTTGCAATTATGTGTTTTCTGGTAACTTTAGATTGTCAATCCGGACATCCTTCCGACATTAGATGAATATCCTTTTTGGATCCTACTGTTAGCTGATAGTCATCGACTTTGTGGAAATAATTGCTTGGACTTCAGACTTCTAATATTTTTCGATGGGGAATGAATCTGCTGTGTGAATGTATGTTTATCCATTATTAAGGTACTTTGTTGTATGTGAACAGTGCAATAACTACACATAGGAACTCAAAATTGTGGAATATCCAATAGTTCCTCTTATCTATATTTCAGCTTGTCTTCAGGACTCTTCTGTATTGTACTTCTTCAATCTTATATGCATGTGTGGCATTTGATTTATGTTTTCCCCTTTGTATCAAATTGTTTTGTCTTTTTGTTGGCTGGGTGGTTCTTCTATTTTCCTTGAAAAATATGAAGGCTAACTATATAGGAACACTCGATTAATGTGCGTAAATCATATCTGTTATAAACCCATCTCATGGAGGATTATAAGAAAATGGAATTTTTCTACAAGTAAAAAAATGAAAACTTTTCAAATAAATGAAGTTCTTTGTTTTTGGGAAAAATAGGTACTTAGCTTGGGTTTGTTATGTTTCTCATACCATAGGGATGGGAGAACCAAAGTAAGCTTTAAAGTTGCCTTTCAACTGTATGAATGATGTAGGTTATGTTTTATATACTAAATGAAGTACAAAGCTTCGAAAAGTTTCACGAAGTATTTTCTTGGGTAAAGCGGGTAGCTATTTTTAGGTAATCATATGTGATAGACCAAGAAAGGTTAGAGTCCTAAGTTCAAGTGCAATTGTCATCTTCTATAATCAAAGGAATATAGGTTCTTATCTTTTGGTATTACAAAAGATAATTAAGGAAATAACATTATCTGTTTTTGGAATGAGAAGCTTATTCCTGCATGTTCAAAAATGGGAGTAACTAGGTAAGATCCTTTAACCATGTATGATCAATATATTATCCAATACAAAGTGACTGAGCATTGTACATTAATCAGTCTGTGCTTCTGTAATTTCCTCACATGTAATCTTTACTGTTTCTAGCCATACTTGTATGACTCGGCTTTCTGTATGAAAAGAGTTTTCTAAAGCTGTGATTTGGGCGCATGTGTCTCATCAAAAGCTAACATCATTCTCTGCCTTTCACATTGACTTGTATCTTACTTTTGGTTGGGATACTAGTATTCTACTTTTAACTTTATTACCCTGGATTTCTAAAATCCTTTAAATGATTTATGGCAGGTTAATGATATTTACCGCGCGGATGCCTGCAAAATTACTCCAGCCAAATTTTCTGGCTCCAAAGAAGTTGTGCCCCTTCACTTTCGGAAGGTAAGGGACCTGATTCTCCCTCTTTTTCTCCTGACTACATTGCGTGTTGCTTTTGTCTTGAAACCCATGCTCTATTTACCTTTTCCATCACGACCCTTTTCGAGTTGTGTCTATAGTTCTTTGATAAATCTGGACTTGTGGTCTTAGGGTGGAGATCAGTTGGATCATACTGGTGTTTTATGTAATATGTCTGGTATTTGTCTCATCTAATTATGTAAATAGGTCCAGGATTGAACAGAATCTTGTCAAATGAGCTGGCAATAAATGTGATGATTGTGAGCGTGTTTATTTTCACTTCTTATTTGCCTGGGAAACGGTGTTCCTTGTCCATTGTCCTTAATAGATTTTAAAATGAGTGGGCAAAGCTTGCCATTCATGGAGTTGAAGTTAAATGCTTCAGGAGCTGGTTCTTTAACTTCTAATCCATTTTCTGCAGTTGGAAATTATTGAAGGAAAGAACTAAGAGGCACTTAACAGAATAAGTGGTTAATCCTCCTGTTTACACTTCATGGTAACCAAAATCTCCTTTAGTTGTTAAGTGCAGTATAGACTTGTGTAATGCGTAATAACTCATATCTGAAACTCCATAACGGGTTGGTGAAGTACGCTTGCATTGTGGAACATGCATTATTGATATCTTTAGTATGAGTTGGTTTCCTAAATTCTAGATATATGTGTCAACTCTAAAATTGGCCTGATAGAGGACTTCTTAATTACATCACATATGCAACACATGTCCAGTTGTATCAATCTGCTTCCTTCTTCACCAGTAATGCATGTTTTTGTGTATAGTGTAAAATCAAAATTGCAATCTGTTCTGGGAATTGTGCATTCATTAGTTAAGTCAACTTGCTTGGAGACGTTTCTTAAGCAAGTCTATTCCCTGTGTGAAATATATATATTTTTATGTGTTATCAATCTTCCGTCCTAATTCTGACCAGTTTGTTTAATATTCTGTAGCTGGCAGGTTCGTCTACATCATTGGATACGGAGGAAATCTACTTTGATTTCAGGAAACAACGTTTTATATACTCACAGGAGAAAAATACCTTTTGTAAGCTTCCTTATCCATCCAAGGAAACAATTGGGTATTATCTCAAGAGTACTGGTTATGGTACAGAAGCTAAAATTGTGGCCGCTACTGAGAAATGGGGGAGGAATGTGTAAGTGTCACCACATACTGCACAATCGTATATGAGAGATGATGTTGGAATGGTATCTTCGTGTGTTATTTGCATTTGTGCTCTAAATAGATATATTAGAATTGACATATTACATAAGCAGTGTGCTCCGGTTTTATTAGCTGAAGTGTTAGACACGTTAGATTTAAACATGGTACATAATTTTGCAAATATCTGCATCTATTGATATAGTAATAGTTTTGCTTGTGCATTGATCATGTGGTTGTTGCTGGAGTATTTGAGTGCATGACGCAGTGCAGCTTCAACATTTTGTAGCGCTTCATCGTCATCTGAAATTAGATTAATCATTTTGTAGTTTTTTTTTTATCCTTAACAGTGACTATATTATCAAGATTTACATGGTGTTATAATCAATACGGTCGTGCATTATTTACATCCTTTTTATTTTAATTTATTCTCCACGTAGATGAACACTGGTTTATTTGAAAAGAATATTTCTTCTGCCTTCAAGTTCGAGCTTTCCTTCTGCTAATAAAATGGATCCATATTGTGCAGATTTGAATATCCTCAACCCACATTCCAAAGATTGATGAAAGAGCAAATCATGGAACCGTTTTTTGTATTCCAGGTTTGTTGTAATTCCAACTTCCATTTCTATTTCCACCTGACGAAATCGTTTTTTTGGATTTATTTAAGCTGTGCACTGTTTGTCTTTCTATTTTAATTTCTTCATTAGTACTTTATTTGGTGTTCTCTAATATACCGCGCTGCTGATTGCATTTAGGTATTCTGTGTGGGCCTATGGTGTTTGGACGAGTACTGGTATTATAGTCTATTCACTCTATTCATGCTCTTCATGTTTGAGTCAACAATGGCGAAAAGCCGTTTGAAGACTCTGTCTGAGCTTAGACGTGTAAAAGTGGATAGCCAGACTTTGATGGTGTATCGTTGTGGAAAGTATGTGATACAGATCACAAATTCATTTCCCTATTTTTTGTTATTTCACTGGCCTTTTTGTGTTTTTGATGCTTTGTTTGCGTATCCTTTACAATATAAGTTGCAATTTAGGTGGGTTAAACTCTCTGGGACAGAACTTCTACCTGGTGATGTCGTGTCTATTGGACGCTCTACTGGTCTAGACGGAGAAGACAAATCTGTACCTGCTGACATGCTTATTTTAGCTGGAAGTGCTATTGTGAATGAAGCTATTTTAACTGGCGAGTCCACACCGCAGTGGAAGGTTCATTCCTGCTATTTACATTAAACCCTTACCATTATTTTTTTTCTTTATTTGTGCTGTTATCATGACACTCTTTCCTTTAAGTCTTACTTCCTGTGGAACATGATGACGTGATCCGTTAGCTGTACTCATGTTTACTGAGGACTATTTGTCCAGAACATATGTATAAGTTTATTTGAAGAGCATGTTGGCTGGCCAGTTGGGTACTATGCTTCAACTGAAACCTCTCTTGTCATCATGGGCATCAGTTGTCACAGCATGATGCAACAACAAGTGGCTGGTACTTGATGGAGAAGCATCTCCTTTGGTTGCTGTCAGTCTGTTAGCAAGTTACCTCGTTTCTATCTAGCTATTTGCCTTGTTCAACATACATCTCAAACACCTGGGGGTTTGGTGATGTCCAAGAGAAAAAACAGAAAAATTAGGTAGCGACAGATGGTGTGGGGGAGAGGGATATAATTTTTGTTGGGAGGATCTCTGTATGTTCAAAATATTATTGGGGAGAGGGATGTTTGTATATATAAATGATTGCGTGGTTTTGTGAAGAAAACCGGTCTCACTAAAATAAAGAAAAGAACCCGACTTCACTCTATAATGACTTTGTGGGTCTCCGGTGACTATGAGTCTTCAGATGTTAGAGACTACAAGTCTTAAGGATGTTCAAAATATTATTGGGGAGAGGGATGTTTTGCATAACTCTTCTTGGATTAGGAACTATTTGTTAAGCCGTTTCAGATATTAGAGACTAAGAGTCTGATAGTTCAGTTAAATCTGACACTAAGACGTGCCCATATATTTTGGACCCAATTTTTGACAAAGTAATAGAACTAGTATTTTATTGTCATCCTTATGTTTAATCTTGTTACACCTTTTTCCCCATGTGTCGCTTTATTTCGTGGTTTAAATGCTCATGAAGTAGATTTTCACTGTGTGTCCCCTAACATGGTAGTTTGTCTGGTATCTAATGTCTGTAGCTTCTCCCAAAAGGATAGAAGGGATGTGCATGTGCGGTGTCATGCATGATAGCATGTGTCCATATTTGGTTTTAATGTGAAGTAGATTCCTTGCCACCTTGGCTGAATTCTGATTCAAGATTTTCTCTTGCTCCGCGATTGAAGCAAGTTCTCATCATGAGGACCGTTTAACTTCTACAATTTTCACATACTGTCTAAGCAATCTTGTGAAGCTTGTTTTGTGAAGTATTCAATCCCTCATCCGAGTCCACAACCTGGCTTCTTTGACAAGGATTATTATTCTGACACTTACATGCTTTATTATCTTCGAAATTTTCATCTTAGTATGTACTTTCCAGGTATCGGTGATAGGTAGAGGAGCTGATGAGAAACTATCAGCTAGACGAGATAAAGCACATGTTCTTTTTGGTGGTACAAAAATATTACAGCACACACCAGATAAGGTCTCTCTCCCTCCCTTTTTGCACTCCTTTCTACTTACGGACCTTTCTACTTACGGACTGCTCACATGTAACAACCCCAACATTCTTTACACCTGGATCTTCCTTTATTTTCTTTTTGGTACAGACATTTCACTTGAAAGCCCCTGATGGAGGCTGCGTGGCGGTGGTACTGCGAACTGGATTTGAAACAAGTCAAGGGAAGCTCATGCGCACTATATTATTTTCTACCGAGAGGGTAACCTCTCTCTGATTTCTCGTGCTTTGTTAATAATGTAAAGCTAATTTTATTCTTTATTGTTTTAGTAATTGTATAATTCTGTGTGGTTTGTAGGTTACTGCAAACAGCTGGGAAAGTGGACTCTTTATTTTGTTCTTAGTCGTATTTGCTTTGATAGCTGCTGGTTATGTCCTTAAGAAGGTAAACTGGTTTCTGCAATATTGATGAATAAGTCATGCTGTCTTTTTTGGATATTTTAGCTGAGAATATGATATTAGATATGTGACAATGGAGCTCTGTCATAGGGGCTCGAGGATCCAACGAGAAGTAGATACAAGCTTCTTCTGAGTTGTTCATTGATTATTACTTCTGTGATACCTCCTGAACTTCCAATGGAGCTGTCAATAGCTGTTAATACGTCATTGATTGCACTAGCACGCCGTGGGATATACTGTACAGAACCATTTAGAATTCCATTTGCTGGAAAGGTGAATGCTGCAAGTTTTATGAATGGTCTTGTTCAATACAAGTAATCATGCAATTTCACTTGTCAAAGATCATATTGTTTGATTCTCTTTTTTAATAGTCTGTTTTGGCAAATAAACTCTTTTTCCACAAACTTTCTTTCTGTCTCCTCTGTGTGTGTGTCTCACTCTACCAATTGGTCTTAATGTTTTGGCTGTGTTTACGGGGCTAACTTCTGCATGACTTTGGTCTGTTCCCCTCTGCAGGTTGATATATGCTGTTTTGATAAGACCGGTACACTAACATCCGATGACATGGTATGAATGCTCAATTTCAAATGTATTTATTGTTTGAGTCATATTTAATAGCATCGACTGTTTGTGCTTTGTTCCTCAGGAATTTTCTGGAGTTGGTGGTTTGACTGACAGTGAGGATTTAGAAACAGAAATGTCTAAAGTGCCTGATCGAACTTTGGAAATTCTTGCTTCTTGTCATGCTTTGGTCTTTGTGGATAATAAGCTGGTATGATATTCTGTTCAACATAATGTTCAATCAGCATTGTTACATTGTCTAGTGCTTATTTAGTAAAAATGTTAAGGTTCCTGGTTGCTCAGATATTATTATTCATATTGTTATCTTAGTTCTGAGTTTACATAATGTATTCTTTGATACCTATAATAGGTGATTGTAAAAGTGGAATATAGATTTGCTGAATGTATAATTGATTATTGTTCCTGGTTACGGGGGTCGGGGTTGGAGGGGAGGGCGGGGGGGAAGAGAAAATTGACTATGATTTCCTGTTAAAGCCTCGGGATGCATGAGCATGGTTGTATTACACGGAAATGTTTCTTGGTTATGGTGGGTGGTTTAAGTGATTAGTAACAGTGATGCATTTTGTACGAATTTGTGCTAGTTTCTTACGCAGAATTTATTGAAGACTAGGTCTGAAAACATTGGTTCAACAAACCAACCCCACCGCATGCCTCCAAGGAATGTAAATTAGATTAAAATGCTAATAGGCACTGTCATTGCATTACCTGATAGTTAGGGCATCCCTGTTTCAGAAATTTGAACATTAAAGGGATAACCATAACGACTCTTTAAAGATGCAAGAACTGGTAATCGGAAATGTGATGTATACAATATTTTGTTCTCTTTTTGTTTATGTATATCGAGGAAAAGAAGAAAAATCCCTCATCTAAACTTTTGAAGATTCCTTACATGCTGAGGTATCAAAGGTTCCGTTTCACTGGCCCGATCAGTGTTAAGCTTATTCTTAGTTGGCTGCTCACCTCTTAAAATTTCGGGGACTTACTGAGTACTCCGTTTCAAATTCTAGGAAGTTAATGTTGGTCCTTTCCCTTGTATTGCACTCTTGTTTTCTGCAGTAACATTTTTTCCCTCCACACCTGGATGTAGGTTGGTGATCCCCTTGAGAAGGCTGCACTGAAAGGAATTGAGTGGACATACAAATCAGATGAAAAGGCCATGCCAAAAAAGTATGCCATAAGATTGTTTTCTTTTTTCAATCCATACCAATATATATTGTCCGATGGGTGTTTTCCACTATTGCTAATTAATTTTTTTGGGATATTCCAACTCTTCTGTCAATGTTGTAATTGTCTTGTTCCTCATCTTGGCTTCTTTGTGAAATTTACAAGATTGGAACTTATCAAATAAGCTTTAACCCTCTAAAGTAGACTTTGACTCGAGGTATTCTAGGCTGGGGGAATGATGTCTAACTCTAAGTGCAGATCTGAAATAAACAGGTAGCTTAACCTTTCAATTGATGGTTTGGTGGAGAACCTATTAGGGAGAGGAAATCCGAGCATTTTGTTTAAGATGGAAGGTGGATCTGATTTCTCTTTGTGGCCCAAAAATAATACAAGATGACGAGGCATACTTGTTGCTTCATATTTATTTTATGGGGACAAGTGTGAAGAACATTCTCTTTGCAATAGCTGAATTAGAGAGATGGATCGTAATTAACACTTCATCAGATTCTGTGAGAAGAACCAGGAGACTTTACACTTAGAGATAGATATACTGATTTTTGCTGCCTCTAAGAGTAGGAAACTATCTAGATTTTTTGGTTTTCACTATTAAGTAAGTTTCTACAACTACTCAGTTCCGGTATGGCTATTGGTCTCAATGAAAGGAAGTTGTTTAACTGTGGGTTAATTACTTTCTGTTTCCCTGTCAATGCAAAACGTTGAAGGTTTTTAGTTATATCGTTCGTCACCTCAACTATTGAATGGTATAATCTGCATGCGTGTTAGAAATTGAAGAGCTGCTTATTCAACAATTACGATTAACTAGTGTAGTATATTAGTTGCTTTATAGTTTAATTTAGCAGTGGATATGGAAGTACGAATGGCTACTGAGAAAGCTACTTGGAATTAGATTATCTATAGATGGTGTACTGCATGTAAAAGGTCTAGTGAAGTCAGACTGACCTTTTTCCTTGGTAATGTAGTTTTGGAAATTTGGGACCTTCTTTTTGACCTGTCTTGTGTGCTATAGGTAATTCCCTCAGCCATTGTGATCTACTTTTTTGCTGGAACATAAAAAGAGCAGGTAAATTGAATAAATAAAAGTCTGGATGCTTGCACCTCTGTTTATTTGGTTCTTCAGATGGAGGATTTAAAAAGATTCTCTTGACAGCATAGACTAATGGATGATTTGAGAATATGAGTAGGTTTCGATCTCTTATGTTTTAAAGGCTTTCTCTACTGCTTGCGTAGGAATTTACTTGATAACTCTATTGTGCTTACAGAACAATCAATATTAGAATATGCTTACTTCTATTACAATATGTTTCCTCTTATGGGATTTTATGTATTTTGCATCGTTCTCTTAATCTATATCTATATATTTCATTGATTGACAGTCTGCTGAGAATATTCTGTTGCTCTCTTTTGTCTGTTCGAACAAAATGCAGGGGAGGCGCCAATTCTGTCCAGATTGTACAAAGGCACCACTTTGCTTCTTACTTAAAAAGAATGGCAGTTGTTGTTCGTGTTCAAGAGCAGTTTTTTGCCTTTGTTAAGGTATGAATACGAATATATCCTCCCTTCATCGCACTAAACATGCATAAGGATGCATGACATGTATGCTTTGCATAAATAGTACTTTTGCACTTAATCTAAAACAGCTCGTGCAAATGAGAAATGTTAAAGTTTATTAAGAACATATTACTTTCTCTATTTGGGAGACCTCACCTCTATTTCGATTATCACTGCTGGGAGAATTCTTCAATTTTGCACTTCCAATCTAATTCATATGTCTCAGAACATTTGGTTGGCCCTTAGCATTGAGATGCGTCAGTCGCCTGTTGTTTTCGCCTTATTGTTTGGTATTCAAGTAGTTTATAGTTAGCTTCATATACATTCTGGATAAACTGACAAGGGATTGACAGAAATGAAAAAAGGATATTTTGTGGAGTTAGAACTTAATCTTATACATCTCTTTATCATCAATATTTGCTGATAGAAACTTTAAGACTTTAGATATTAATGAAGCATCTTTTAAATGGAGTTATAGATACACTTTTTTTTTTTTTTAAAAAAAATGATTAATACTCCATCCCTGAATTAAAGTTTAGTTTGACCTGGCCTGGCATGAGTGTCAGACGAGAGGTGAAAAAGGATGAGTTGTGTGTAATTTTAGAATATGGCTCTTGAAAGCGGTAAGTTGTTAGGTCGTGGTGTCACGCCATGCTTTAGTTGGACCCTGGAGGATAGCGTTGGGGAAAAAAAATCATTTAGTAAATTGAGCATCTCTTTTCATATTCTTAAAAATATGAACTGGGTGCAATAATATGGACAAAGAGAGCTATATTTTTTTAATAATGACTCTTAAACTAAATGTAATTGTATGAGATTGATTGGAAACCACAATTTCTAAACTCTTTTTTAATTCAATAATAATTGATGAGCTGCTCAATATGAAGTTTGAAATTCACTAATTGTACACTTCTTTCTTTTGCCACATAGTTTGTCTTCTATCCTCCTACATTTTACCTTTTTATTTTGTTGCCGTTTTTCTTATTTTTCGTACTTAGGTGGAAACTGAGAATCTGCTTAATATGAGATTGAAATTCACTAATTCTGTACTGATTTATTTGTTCCATTGTTTCTCTTTTTCCTCCTACTTTTTGTTGCTCTCATTTTGCTTATTTTTTCTTCCTTCATCTTCTTCCTCTCTAGGCTTTCCAAATTCCTTACCTTGCACCCGACTATTTTTTTTATTCTTTTCTCTTCTTCATTTTTTCTCACTTCACTTTGTCTTCTTTCTCTATTTTTTAATCTGACCAATTTTTCCAGTTTGGCTGTGGAAAAAAAATCATTCAAGGCTATCTATGAACCCCCTATTGATATGTTTTCATTTGATCTTCCAACAGTACCCTTACTGTTTTCAGTCAATTACATTTACACTAGTACACGATTTTACAACTGTTACTATAGAGAATTATTACTATTGACGGCATTTTATCTTCTGAAAAATATAAACCTTTTCTGAACTTACTATGGCTTCGTTTTGTCTTTCACTTATCTATACTATATTATTATTGGAGAGGGCCTTTTTGGTGTCCAAATTAATTTGTTCTGCCATTTTTAAAAAAAAAAATTAAATTAATTAATTATTTTTAACTTCCCCATGATCTTTCATGACTACCTTTCTTAGTTTTTTCTTCCTCATGCATTTATCTTATTTTAGGTAATTTTTAACTATACAAAAAATAAATAATTTACTTTATAAAAATATTTTATATTAAATATTTTTTAAAAATACTATATTATTATTGGAGAGGGTCTTTTGGTGTCCAAATTAATTTGGTCTGCCATTTTTAAAAAAATAAATAAATTAATTAATATTTTTAACTTCCCTGTGATCTTTCATAACTACCTTTGGTAGTGTTTTCTTCCTCATGCATTTATCTTATTTTAGGTAATATTTAACTATACAAAAAATAAATAATATACTTTATAAAAATATTTTATATTAAATATTTTTTAAAAATTATGCACATACGTAGGCTTTGCCAAACTTACTAGTCATTATGATCATTAATGTACAAAGCTAAAATTCCAGCAAGAGAAATTCATAGCTATATTTTAAGATGCATATAGTTTTTATTATTTTTTTTCCCCTTATAATGTATAACTGCAGTCAACACATAAATGTGATTCTATTTCTATTTTTCATATGCATATGAGTGTGGTCAACTGCTAGTATAAAATTAATATGCTAGAGGGGCTACTGAAACAGGGATGGGCTGGTGGAAGTGCTGAGCAGTTGGATTGGCTGAGGGGTTATTCGTAGATTTTGTGAGCTCTGGTTGGATGGGGGTTCAGCAAAAGAATCTTTTCTTGGGCAAAGCATGGCTTGCAAGTCCAAAAGTATTAAGCTGCAGTGTTTTAGGCTTATATGCTCTAGATGTGTTGCTAATTCCACCACCTTGATCCTCTTTTTAGCTTATAAAGTGTCGTAAAAGAATTAACTTTCAGTAAGCTTGTCACATGGGCTTTTATGTGGGATAGGATGGAAGTGTGACTGATACTTATTTATTTCTTTTTCCTTAAATCGTACGTGAAGATGGTAGTATCTGGAGTCTATGTCACATCGTACACATGTTAATTATTTTGCTCCGAGAAATATATATTGATGGCAGGCATTTAGTTTGTATTTTGATTTGTCACGGCATTATTTTATTTTTTAGTTTTTCAAATCACAAAAAGGTAAAGCTCCTTATTAAACTTTCAGGGTGCGCCAGAAACCATTCAGGAAAGGCTTGCTGATGTGCCTTCATGGTATGTTAACACTTACAAGAAACACACACGGCAAGGATCTCGTGTTCTAGCTTTGGCATACAAGTCTCTGCCAGAGATGACAGTAAGGATTCTTGTTTTCCAACCACACCATCCTTATTTTACTGGACAGATATGCACTGTAAATTTCCGTCATAATTAGGTGTTGGAAACGATTATTGATTGCATATAAATGTGTTCATGCGGGTTTTGGATGAATTGCTTTCCATTGTCTTAATTTACTTTGGTTTCTAGCAGTTTTTCACGTGGCTCGTTTCTGCTGATCAAAATACTGCTTATATCAGTCCATGGTTCTAGTTCTCACTGAAATGAACTTTCTACGAACATGTCAGGCCACCAATCTTTATGCTAATACCTTCCTATTATCGTTCATTTTTCGTGTGCCAGCTATTTAAAATCAGTGCATAAAAGGTTTGTTCTTCCTGTGTATTTTCGCACTTATACTGGATCTTTTGCCGAACTTGTTTGGAAGATATAATTTCAAGCTGACCCCACTAAGTTGTTTGTCTCCTTTTTCATTTTCACTTGACCTACAAATTCTTGCCCTATTATAACAGACAGTTGCCTTAATTGGATTCTATAGGTAACTATGCAATCACGAGTGTTCTTTGGTTGAATGATAATGATTTCAGGCAATTGTTCCAATGATGTCCATGTCATATGAACACAGATATGTACTATTTGATATTTTACAAGGACAAACAGTTTCTTGTTCTCCAATATTTCTTGGTGGATGAATAGCAGTGATTTTCAATGATTTATTAATGAGATCCATTGTTATGCTAAAATGATGTTAGTAGTCTCTTTTGTGTGGCAAAAAGGACATTTCTATTTGCTTAGTTAATTGAGTGAACCTTTAGAAAGACCCTAAAATTACTCCACGATTGATAGAAATGTCTGCTCATCAACATATCAAAGTGTGAATCTGTCAAAGCTATCTCTTCCTATATCCTGTTACTTATTTTTTTGGATTAACTAATTACAACCTAATGCTATTTAGAAGAGAAAGTATATGAACTTTCTTATGACATTTCTGGGTTTGGATCGTGTCTGAAGCAATGGACATCTTACCGTGAAAACTGGCTTAGTAATTTCATTTGTCTGCAACTGAGTTCTTTCCTAAAGGTTTTTGAGGTAATGACTTGGGAAATCTGCTTATTTTTGTTTCCAAAGTTAAAGGGTAATTTTCTTCATTCCAATATTGATTTGTTTATTAGTTATTTATTAAGATCTGTTCTATTTGCAATATCTGTGGGCTTGTCCAGTTAGATAGACGTGTAATTTTTAGTAGTGTCTATGAATGTGTATAGATACATACATTTATCGGGTTTTTCCATTAGTTTTTGTTCACAAATTCAAGTTCATTACAGTCGGTTCCTCATTCGGTGTTTTAGTTGCTGATATGTCTGTTACCTGTTTGAAGGTTAGTGAAGCAAGAAGCTTGGACCGAGAGACTGTGGAAAGTGATCTTACCTTTGCTGGTTTTGCGGTACAAAATCTAGTTGAAAGCTTTAACCTAATCTCTTATTTTTCCCGATGCGACGCATGCCATCCTTAAAGAAAAAGAACATGTCCTTTTTAGCATGCACATGAACATTAGATACACAAATTTTTGTTACACTAGTTTGCCTTTTGTCATGGAGGTCTTTGTTAATTTAGGTATGATATTGGTGTGTATGTGATGCCTTTCATTGGTGCTTCAGGTTTTCAATTGCCCTATCCGGGGAGATTCGGCCACGGTCTTATCTGAACTAAGAGGGTCCTCACATGATTTGGTGAGTGCATACTTATACTCTTTTATATTGGTTATGTTGTAATTTGTTAACTAACTACAGCTCTAATTTCAGTTTCCATGATAGTTGATAGTATGTGACTTTTTTTTGCCGTGTTCTCAGAATGTCATTGAGCATTCCCATCTACATTTGAGGACTACGAAAAATTAGAACTATTTTTGCGGACAAAATCCAGTAATTTGCTTTTTCTTCTATGCCTCAGTTGAGGGGATATCTGCAATTATATAACTGCATGTCAGGAACAAATTGCTTTGAATTATCTATTGCTAACTGCAGATAAATCTGGTTCAAACCATTGTGTTTGCTTTGTATCACGTGTTTATGTTTAAAATTTGACAATGTTCGGGAGACTGGCAAAAATTATGTTTAGTAAACAAGTTCATCTTTTCTTTCAATTGGAATAAATTTTCTTTGATATTTAGTTCTCCAAGACAATAAAGGTTAGATGGTCCCTCACTGATCTCAAGTTGGTCCACATTTGAGAAGTTCTCCATCCAAAATGTAAGCAAAAGAAGACTTGTTTGGTAAACCCAGAGAATCCACATCTATCCTTCGTGCAATGATGCAACAAAAAGCTTGAGAGTTTCTTCCTTTTTTGACTGGACATGGTTGAGCCTTTGGGATACTTAAAAAAACTGGAGTAGAGGACAGCGAATCAGCCCATTTTAAGTTTGCTAGGAGTCCTTTTACACTTGACCTAACTTGTTACCTTTGAAAGGCTACTAGGACGAGGTCTAGAATGAACGGTACTCTTTTCAGCTCATAAAAGGTTGCGTTTTTTATTAATATGGTTCCCAGAGATTCGTATTATGGTTTCGTTCAAGAAATACACATAAAAAGTTGCTATTGCTGATTCAATGGCCTAAGAGGACACAAAAGGTGGCCGACTAGCTAAGCTTGATTTGGTGAAGGATAACAAGTAAAAGCTTAAGCAGTAACCATACTGATACACTAGATAAGTCCTAAGGGAGTGAGGCGAAGTGTAGAAGAAGTTCTTAAACTTGAGATTTTTTTTTTCTTTTTTGAGTTTGGGCAGATGTAAAGTATGAGAATTCAGTTGAATCTTCACCTTATATGGATTTTTTCATCCCAAAATACCATCTTGGCATCATTACCAGGACATGCAGAAGGAAATGAAACGTCACTCTTCATGTGTCTGTGGAGAGAGGCATTTATCCATCTGAAGCATCTTTTGTATAGTAATTAATGTGTTCAAAGTCAAAGCTTAAGAGGCTCATACTTCATTTGAAATCTCGAGGTTGTTGTTCTGAACCCAGGGACAACAAACAAATCGAGAAGAGTTTATTAAAGGAGGAATTGAAGGGAAGTCAGCCAACAAATTGGCTGCTCTGAAGAATGCTTGGTTGACCGGCTGATATTAATTAGTTCACATGTATTTATAATGAGCTTTAGGCTTGGAGTATTTAGATTTTTCCATGCTCCTCTGATACTCATGCCACATTTAGACAAAAAAGTAAATAAAGAGTCAGATTATGGTGCGCTCATGGGAATCTCATTAGGCACATATGTTTTTATTGACTGTATGATTTTAACTTAAGACTCCTCTTTGGATATAAAAAATGTGGCATCATAAAGAAGTCGTTTGATGCTATTTCTTCTGTTAATATTTTTCAGGTCATGATTACCGGGGATCAAGCTTTGACAGCTTGCCATGTTGCTCGCCAAGTTAATATTATCTCAAAACCGGCACTAATTCTTGGCCGTGCAAAAGGCAATGAAGGATATGAGTGGGTTTCTCCAGATGAGACATATACGACTACTTACAGGTAAGAATAGTTTCAGATACAAAGATTTTATTTATTTTGAGGCTTGCTGTGATTCATTTATTTGTTTTCAGTAAACTGGTCAATAGTTAGCTTTTCAGTTTTGATTCTTTAGCAATTGATTACGTCTTCATTTTCATCTTCTTGCCTTGCTCGGTTGCTTTCTTTTACTAACTTTTCCAGCCATTTGTTTTAACTTTCCAACAGGGAGAATGAGGTTGAAGCTCTGTCTGAAGCTCATGATCTTTGCATTGGAGGCGACTGCATGGAAATGTTGCAGCAAAATTCATCTACCCTTAAGGTCATTCCATATGTAAAGGTAGCAACTTATGACCCTTGTGTTTGTCTCTGATTGCTACCTATGTTGTTGGTTTTCGGTCATGATAAGCTTGTAAAATTTTCCAGGTATTCGCTCGAGTTGCCCCTGAGCAGAAGGAACTTATTATCACTACGTTTAAATCTGTGGGAAGGGTGACCCTGATGTGTGGTGATGGCACCAATGATGTTGGAGCTCTGAAGCAGGTATTACATGGTTTGAGGTTATGCAATTGTATAAAATTGGTCCACTTTTGCTCCAAGTTTATTTTATGAAACACGGCAGCTCAGTAGGCTGTTGTTGCAGATATGGCGCCCAGAAATAATAACCTATTTTATGAATAGCCATTGGTAAGGAAAGTATATTCCTCTAAGTTTCTATTAGATTCTTACATAAGAGGTAGGTGTACCAGCCCCGGTTGGACGCCCTCTTCCTCTAGTGATCTCTTGCTTATTTTAGTTCTTTACATATTAAGTAGACTTGATTTTAAGTTGTATCTAGTTTTTTTCTTTTGAAAAACTGAAAAGTTTAGAGTGATGGTAACTATAACATATGAGTATGTGGAAATTCGGCTTCAGTATATTGGTTAATAGAAAATACAGGTAACTTATTTACACGTAGTGGAAAACTAATGCATGCTTTGGATGCTTGAATATGGTTATTTAACCTGAACTGTCTGGAATTAAATTATTTATCCCGAATATCATGAACTAGTATAGGTGCCCGACATTTTCAGGGTTTTCCATTTTCTAAGAAAAACAATGAAGAAATCGTTCTGCCAAAGGACACTAGCCACAAATCAGCCATTTCAATCTATTGCGTCATTCATATTACTGTATTTGGGCTGTTTCCTTTATTTCCAGATATCTGCATTTACTTTAACCTATTTCTTTCTTTATATGGACTTATTTTGATCTATTTCCTTATCTATGTCCATTTGCTTCTGCTTGTGGACCTATTTTCTTCTGTCGATTCAGTTAGATGTAGGGCCTTATGGCAGGTGAAATTCTACCCCAGAGAGGTTGGAGGAGGGATGTGAAAATTAACCCGAATTTAAGGGACCACTCTGCAGATATAAATAGAAATACCCCTAACTTCGAGCATCTGGTTGTTGATCAGAGAGAGATCTTGAATAGATATTCCACATGCTATGTATATATACTAATTGACAGGCAGATTGAGATTCTACTTAAGTTGGTCATTTCAGTATCTTTTCCTGAACAATGGAGTTGAATTTAGAGTTTATCTTTGATTTCTTTCAGAAAAGTATCTTTACATTTCTCATCCATCTTTATTTCTCTCACAATATAAGTATTACAATCCTGAAATTGGTTTCTGAGGTAAAACAAGTTTTAATTGGTCTCAGACTTTTGGAGCAATCTGGTGAATTTGATCTGCATACTATCTGAGGTGTATGATTCTTGTTACTTGATTACAAAATGAAATTGCTAGGTTTGCAGGGTTATATCGAACATCTTTGTTACGCACACCAATTTAGAAACAAACAAGAAATGAGGATTAAATGAAAAATGTTAATCCTTTTGCTGTTGATACAGAAACAAATTTAACTTGTATACTTGTTCTTTGCAGGCACATGTTGGGGTAGCTCTGCTTAATGCAATACCTCCAACAACAAATCAGAAGTCTGCCTCTCAAGCATCATCTAAAACTGAAACTGAAAAGGCTGCAAAATCGAAGAAACTTAAGTCGACTAGTGGAAATGCAGACAATCCTTCAAAGAGTCGTGCTGTTTCTAAGTTAGAATCTACTAGTAACCAAGCTGTAAACCGTCATCTGACAGCTGCAGAAATGCAGCGCCAAAAGCTGAAGAAACTAATGGATGAGCTAAATGAGGACGGTGACGGTAGATCTGCTCCAGTTGTTAAGCTGGGGGATGCCTCCATGGCGTCACCATTTACGGCAAAGCATGCTTCGGTTGCACCCACAACCGACATAATCCGCCAGGGTCGTAGTACTCTTGTCACCACACTCCAAATGTTCAAGATTCTCGGACTTAACTGCCTTGCTACTGCCTATGTCCTGAGTGTAATGTACTTAGACGGCGTGAAATTGGGTGATGTTCAGGCCACAATTAGTGGGGTTTTCACTGCTGCCTTCTTTCTGTTTATCTCGCATGCTTCCCCACTTCCGACCCTTTCAGCTGAGCGGCCCCATCCTAATATCTTCTGCTCTTATGTTCTCCTCTCCCTCCTTGGTCAATTTGCTGTTCACATTTTCTTCTTGATAACGTCAGTTAATGAGGCTGCGAAGTACATGCCAGATGAATGCATCGAGCCAGACTCAGATTTTCATCCCAACCTTGTGAATACAGTTTCTTACATGGTAGGGATGATGCTACAGGTGGCCACCTTTGCTGTGAACTATATGGGCCATCCCTTCAACCAGAGCATCTCGCAAAACAGGCCATTTCTATATTCCCTTCTCGGTGCTGTTGTTTTCTTCACGGTCATTACTTCCGACTTATTCAGGGACTTAAATGATTGGCTGAAGTTGGTCCCACTGCCCACAGAACTGAGGAATAAGCTGATGATATGGGCTTTCCTTACGTTTATCGTTTGTTATACATGGGAGAGATTGTTGAGGTGGGCCTTCCCTGGTAAGATGCCATCTTGGAGGAAGAAGCAACGGCTGGCTGCCGGAAGTGTGGAAAAGAAGAACGTTTAAGCCTATAGGATTTTGGATTGATGTACAAGGTCTTGATGGTAATGGATTAAGACCGTATTGTATGTCAGACAGAGGATAATTTTTCTTAGGTACTCAACATTCGTCAGGTTGGGAAACAGATATAGCAAGAAGTTGTAGCACGTCATGGGAAGTTCTAATATGTAGGAATTTTGTGAAGTCTTGCATTCAAATAGGGGCATTATGAGAACAATCCCCATTTTTCTGGTTGGGGTGTGGGAGGGGTTATTTTCATGTAAAATTATTTATCGGCCTGTTTTTATGGGGAACGTTATACTTTAACTTGGACTAACAAGGATTTTATTGAGACTTTGCTACTTTGTTTTTCCTAAGCGATGATAATATTGTCTGTTTGTTTTCTTCTGTGGTGTTACAAATCTGAACCAAGTCTCTCTGCAGACCCAATTGTCAGTGTAAACCCGAATGGATGATCTGGATCCAATCTGGCAGGTATGGATAGATGAAAAGTGAGAATATTTAGCTTTGTAGATTCAGCTGAATATGCATTTATGGGATCATGTGAGGAGTTTTCAAGCTTGTCTTGCCAACCACTTGCACATTGCTAAATTAAAGGCCTTTTAGGTGTCTAAATCTCAAACCCTGAAACACATTTTCGGGTGGAAAGTTTTGTTCCAGGCGACCCCAATGATATGTTTCCTTCAATCACCATAGCTTCCACCAGAATAACTGCGACTTTTTTGCCTCTGTAAGGGGGGCGAGTCGTTTGATAATGTGCCTCAGGCGTGTTTTGGCAACTACATGCTCCTAGTTCTGACCAGCAAGCTCCCCATTCGATTTGTCTTGAAATAAGGCCAAGTAAACCCGTAAGGCGTAAAGATGTTGGTTGTCGCGATTGCCCCTCGAGGGGCAACATTGACCAACTTGATCTTCTAAGAAGCGTATGAGTGAGGTTACCAGTTGGAATCCAAAAGATAGTGAACTATGCTCGGGAGAAGCTAGAGGGATATTTGGCAGAGGATTGAAGTGATACTGACGTGCAATTCGCTTGTTTGACTTGGGTATTATTATGGTGCAAGAACATCTAGTTGAATTAGGGATGGACGTCAGGGTGGAGTACTCCAAATTTCGTGTAGTTATTTTAGCTTCCTGATCCAAACCCAATAATTGCAAGTACTTGATTTAGTCGGATATGCGATATTTCGAGTTTCGATCCTATTATTTTTATATTTTTAAAACATTAATACGAGTTAGAATCATCAATTTTTGTTTATATTATATTGGATTGTCTATCTATATACATATATGACAAAAAAGCAAAAATTAAGAAAATTAAACAATAATAAATTAAGACAACAAAAATACAATTGACTCATGAAAATTAAACAGGAAAAATTATAAATCAATCGACAATAAACCAAGAGATAATACATTACATTAAATGCAATAAACTGAAAATACAAACCTTTGGGTAAAGAATATTGGACACAAGACACATGCAATGTAATGTTCACAATGCTCAATTTCATTTTGAGTTTTTGGAGACTTATAAGGACTTTCGATGGAAGATTTTGAGCACTAGCTCTAGTCATTTTAGAAAATGCTAGGAACTAATTACAATAATTTTGGAGGTTTTGTATTTTGGCTGATTTGGATGAAGAAGAGAAAATTGGAGAGGGAGAAACATGAAACATGAAGAAAAATACTTGCTTCCTTTTATTTTTCTAAAAAAGTTCATATATCCGATCGGTTATATCGTTGAAAAAATACTACCCAATATCCAATAAAAGAATATATTCGTAACCCAATATCCATAATATTATTACAAAAGATTATATTAAATTCATTCAAATTAGATCTTAAACTGTCCAACTCGAATACCCACTCCTAGTGGGATCGTCTTAGATCTCCGTGCTGCCTAGTTTACTACACAATATTCTTGATTTTTCCTTGTAGCAACCTAAATTCTCCAACTATCTATATAATTTGCATTCTTCAAGATTAACTCAATCCCAAAATGACGATATTTGTCGTGTAACGCATTAAAAATAAATTATTAGTGATAATATTAAAATTGTCTTTACTTTCTCTTGTTTGTAGTGAATGTTGTGACTTTCGACGAATTTAATATTTTATTCAACAAATTAATTAATTGACGGTTACATCAATTTGTTTTGAGAGTAACTATGAGAAAGGGACTTAAGAAGGATATGAAATATATATATATATATATATTTTGGGAAGTTTGTTTTTCAAATAATTCATACTAATATAAAAAGGAAAGGTCATCCACACTCACAAATGGCGATTAAGGATACCGCTGCACCATTTTTTGTGAAGTCAAAAATACTCTCTAACAAAAAAGATAACTAACTTATTTAACTTTCAAAGTTTACATTAATTGATAAACTAATTTCCTTTCTTTCTTTCTTATTTATTAGTGTGATGCATTGGTTTATATTTTACTCTTATATAATAATACATTTTAAAGCACGAACGAATATTTATTATATGCACACAAAGACGACGTGCTACATCGGCTAATAATAATAATAATAATAAAAAAGGGATGGCACTCCACATTATGAATGTGTCAACTTTTGATCTTAATCAGTAAATCACAATGATTGTATTTTTATAGTTAGACTTGACATAATAGTTGACCTTTCTTGATGGGAAAGAAAGTCAAATAAATGGAAGGTACTACTTTTTGCATCCTTATTTCTTTTCTGTTGTAATAATAATATATACAGTTAATTTCCAGTCAATTAATCTCTAAACTAGTTCGTCATGCTATACAAATTCTGAGTACTCCTTAGATTAACTATTTGTAATTATTATACGTTAACTTTTCATGAAAATTCTTACTTTTTTGAAATTCAATTAAAATTTTTAAAATTGTGGCACTATAACATAACATAATATTAGTGACAAAATATTAAATTATAAGTATTAAATATGTTAGCAATGTTGATCTTATCACGATATAATAATTAGTGATAAGAATTTTGTGCATAGAATTTATCCCTATAGACAATAAGTATAGCACATTTATAGTGATACTTATATTAATTTATCATCAGCAAATTATCACCATACAAATGGTTTAAAAGCATTTTTAATTCTGTAAGTATAGTCATTTGGTATTTTGGTCTTGTAACTTATTAGGGTAGCAATTTAGTTCGATATGTTTTTAATTTTCGTAATTTTAGGATAAAAATAGTTGGAATTTGCAAAGTTGGTCAATTTTCATCTTCCGACCAATTTTGTCTTAAAATCGTAAAAATTAAAAACATACAGAACTAAATTGCTACCTAGTAAATTATAGGATTAAAATGCCAAAAAATCATAATTATGGAACAAAAAATGTTATTAACCCCGTACAAATTATCTACAGTAACAGATCTTTTGAAAGTATATGTATAATATCTTTATAGTATAATGACATAAAATACTTTTCTATAATATTGGACAAACTGTTCAAGATCGTATCTAATAGAGGTCAAGTTCAGCAACAATTAGAAATTTAATGGCAAGTAGGATTAATATATATAATCATATTGATGCAAGCAAAACATGTAGTGCTCGATTCAGTTAGAGTGCAAAATAATGAAGTAAAATGCAAGAAAATAAAAGAGTGAAAATGAGAGTGTTATTTCTCGTTTTGCTTGTATAAATGAGAGATTGATGTTGAAATCAAGCTATAAGTACGAATACAAGTGTTTCTTCAAGCTAAAGTGGTAGCATGAAGGTGAAAATTGGAGAATATAGGCTCAAGTTGTCATAGGAGGATGAAAACTTATCTTCTCTCGCTGGGGGGGGGGGGGTCTCTATTTATAGGCAACATTCAATTGATTGGAGAAGATCACGGATTTGGGGAGCATAACCTCAAAGTTGTTAGATAATGTTGCATTCCCTCAAATTCGGTGGAGAGTCCTCAGAGTTTGGAGCATACCCCTCGGATTTGGGGGAAGGCAGTTGGAGACTCACGATTCTCTGGTGGTAGTTGGAGTATGCTGCTGATATCTTCGATGCCTTCTCGAATTGTCAGGAGGTGATTGAGGATATGTCTTCTCCCAGCTGGAGTCTAAACTTTTAGGGTTTATAGTACTTCTCTCTGGAGGCGTCACATGTCCTCGAGAGGGCTGTTGGTCCTTATCCGGTTCTGTGAGGGGTGCCTCTAGAAACCCTACGTGGATATCACCTAGGTTGCCCGTGGACGCCATGTGAGAGGTGCTTTGACCTTGACTGGGGGATTTCAAGTCCTTAAGCTTTCTTGTGGCTTGTTTGGCCTACTTGGGTCAGGGCCCTCTTAGATTTGGGCCGATTGGACTTCTTTTGGCCAATTTGTTGGGAGGCAACCAGACTCCCTGGGGGCTCTACTTGGAGTGAGCTTCCTGGGGGACGAATTGGGCCCCCTTGGGGGGCATTTTGAGCCTTGCATTCCTTTGGGCTTGTGGATCTCGTTCTTTCTTTTGGGCCATTTGGGCCATCCCAGTTTTATGTACACATTCAGTCCCCGTCCCCCTCCTCCCCCCCCCCAACACTCTAATAGGTGAAGACTTCGACACTTATTAGAGTAGGTTTTTCGTTTAGCAAAGGCAAGAGACTGGCCCGAAGAGAGAGCCATTTATTTTTTCGTTTTCCTGCAAGGAAATGTTAGTAGCATAAGCATGCTTAGGAAAGAAAGCTTACTTCGTGCCTGTAGAGAGCAAAGCTTTTTAGAGGGTGCATGCTCGGGGCAAGGTTTATTTGTCTCCAAGGAAGATGGCTTATTTCAGAGTGCCACTCTGAGCAGGACTTAAGGACTTCACCGGATGAGGGATAAGTGTCTATCCGAAGCAGGTCTTAGGTGTCTCCGCGGAGGAGGGATTATTTGCCTGTGTGGAAGACAGGGTCTTTTATGCTTACACATAATAGAACTTACACATCCCCCAGAGAAGTGCCTAGGCACCTGCCCGAAGGAGGGCTTGGATGTCTCCCCAGAGGAGGGCTTATGTGCCTGTGTGGAAGACATGGTTTTTTTTTTGCAAGCGAGGGGGCAGGGTTTTATTCTGAGAAGGTTCCTGGCAGGGGACATAACTTATTCTGAAGGGGCTCCTGCTTGGGGGCACGACTTTTTGTGCCTCCATGGAGGACGACTTATTCCTTAAAGTCTGCATGAAGTAGGGTCTCGTCCTCCCAATCATTGTATTTTTCACCAAGGACTTCATTCTTATACTACCTAGCATCATCCAGGTTAATGTATTTTTCGGTTCGGGCTAGGAGATTGTCAAAATTGAGAGCAGGCTTCTTGGCTAAGGACTTGAAAAAATCCCCATCTTGCAATTCCTATGTAAAAACACAAGTTAATACATCAAAGGTAACAGAAGGAACCTCTAGGGCTGCTAAGTTAAAATGTTGGAGATACTCTTCAACGATTCTCCTTCTTCTTGTTGTATAGAAAAAAGGCTTATTGTTGTCTTTTGGCATCATTTACTACAGGCAAATTAATGCAGAAAGAGATAACGGAATTCTTCGAATGATCAGATTGATCCCGTGGGCAATTGATTGAACTATTATTGGGCTGACCGTGTGAAGGTGGTTAGGAACACACGACACTTAACTGCAGCGGTATAACGGTGGACAATGGCAACATTCTCAAAGCAAGACAGGTGCACCTGATGATCCGTGGTGCCATCGTACTCCGGCTGATTGGGCTTCTTCCAATTAAGGAGGCACTCATCTGTCAGGATTTCTTCACTGAAGGGGGTGCCCTCTTGCTTTCCTAAGGGGATCCCTAAGACACGTCTCTGCAGGTTTAGGAGTTCCCGCTGAAGCTTATCCATGTGTGCCTCCCAGTCTCTGGGAGCACCTTTTTGTGGGGGCGTGTGCTCCAACCTTCTCCCTTAGAGGACGTCATGTCGCAAGGTTTTCTGCACATTAAAAGTTGAGTTAGTAGGGATATTAACATTAAGTTAAGATGACGGTGGGGTTGCTAAAGTCGGGCCCTGAACGGAGGTAGTAATCATTGGTTGGAAGCCCTCTAGCGTGAGGGGGACCATCCTCCTGAAGGAGGTATCCGAGAAGGCGTTAACTCCGGTGTTGGTAGCTTTCATTGTTCTCACGTCTCAGCTATGTGTTCCCACAGACAGCGCCAAATAATGCGAGCAAAAAATGTAGTGCTCAATTCAGTTAGAGTGCAAAATAATGAAGTAAGATGCAAGAAAATAAAAGAGCGAAAATGAGAGCGTTTTTCCTTGTTTTGCTTATATAAATGAGAGATGATGTTGAAATCAAGCTATAAGTACGAATTACAAGTCTTCTTTCAAGCTAAAGTGATAGCATGAAGGTGAAAACTGGAGACTATAGGCTCAAGTTGTCATAGGAGGATGAAAACGTGTCTTCTCCCACTAGTGGAGGTCTCTTTTTATAGACAACATCCAGTTGGTTGGAGAATATTACAGATTTGGGGAAGCATGACCTCAAAGTTGTTAGATAATGTTGCGTCCCCCTCAGATTCGGTGGAGAGTTCCAGAGGTTAGAGGATCCCCCTCGAATTTGGGGGAGGGCAGTTGGAGACCATGATTCTCTGGGGTAGTTATAGTATGCTGCTGATATCTTGGATGCCTTCCCGAATTTTCAGGAGGCGGTTGAGGAGATGCCTTCTCCCAGCTGGAGTCCAAACTTTTAGTGTTTATAGTAGTTCTCTATAGAGGTGCCACATGTCCCTGAGGGGGCTACTGGTCCTTATCCAATTCTGTAAGGAGTGCCTCCAGAGATCCTATGTGAATGCCCTAGGTAGCCCGTGGACGCCATATGAGAGGTGCTTTGATCTTGGCTGGGGAATTTCAAATCCCTAAGCTTCCTTGTAGACTTGTTTGACCTACTTGTGTCGGAGCCCTCTTAGATTTGGGCCGATTAGACTTTCTTTGGCCAATTTGTTTTCTGTGGGGCCTGCCGGACTCCCTGGGGGCTCTACTTGGAGTGGGCTTCCTGGGGGACGAATTGGGCCCCCTTGGGGGTATTTTGAGCCTTGCTTTCCTTTGGGCTTGCGGATCTCCTTCTTTCTTTTGGTCCATTTTGGCAACCCATTTTTATGTACATTACATATATTAATATATATATATATAGATGAGATATATATTAATCTATATTATTTATTAAAGCTCAAGAGTTTAGAGTAACTACGTAGCTTTGGACTTTGGTACATAAAATATAAATTGACTAAAATATCTTTATTTGTATTTATTTTAGGAAAAAAAATTTAGTCCACTAACTTTGTTAGTTTTAAATTTTATACAATATGTTGGAAAAATGCGTCAATTTCGTCTGATTTAAAGTTTTGGAGTCAATTTTTCGGTGAATGAACAAAAATTATTGATGTCGCATTTAATTGTTGAAATATCTGGCAACTCAAATCATGTGTACCTCTATGTGGTATTTTTTAGTATAATGATTTAATTGTATATAAATATATATATATATATATGTGTATATAATTATACAATAAAATTATTATATAATATAAATTTTTTAAAAAATAATCCCCTCCACCACCCCTCCGTCTCCCCATTGAAGGGGATGCCGCCGCCTTCAAAGGCAAACGATGCGGAAAATGGGGGTTGGGGGGTGGCGGGCGATGGTGGAGGTTGCGGGGGCGGGGGTGGGGGAGGGTTAGTTTTTTATTATTTAAATTTATATATATAAATGATATTTTTATTTTTCATAATATATAACTATTTATAAAATAAAGTTTTTATTCGTATAAGTTTATGTATTATATGATATTAAATAATTTTTTTATAACTTGTAATTATTTTTATAATCTATAAGTATTTATAAGTAGCCTATAATTTTATGTATTTTTTATAAAATAAATTTTATGTATTCTTTATCTCTAATTTTATAATAAAAAAATAATTTTATGTATTCTTATAAAATAATAAGCAGTTTTTATAATCTATAAGTATTTATAAAATAATTATTTATAATTATCTTTAATTTTATGTGTGCATATGTATTATTGTGTGGATAATATATTTAAGTTGATTTTTTTTCTTTCTTCTTAAAGCTGGTATATTGAGTTATATATTTAATCTAATTTATAATACTTTTTAAAGTGTGTAAGATTATTTATTATATGCATGCAGAGACGATATGTCATGAAAGCTAGTACAAAATATAAATTCAATGTCTGTTTTTATGCAATTTGACCTTTTTTTTGTGTAAGTGCTTATGTGGCTTAGAAGAAATAAAAAATACCAACTTCAAGTGCCAAGACATTTTTAGTGCCACATGGAATAAAAAAATCCTTAAATTTTGCAGCAGTTCACGTGCTATTTTTCGACCATAAAAAGCAAAATTCGGCCATCGGAGGACCTAAATGACACATTTTTGCAATATAGTGTATAAAATTGAAAACTATCAAAGTTAATGGACTAAAATTAAACGATGACAAACTTAGTAGACTAATTTTTTTGCCATTTATTTATTTACAAATAACCATGTATTTGTATTAGTTAGTTATATTCAATAATGTTCTATTCATGTATATTTAACGTAAATTTATTTTATTCAGGTTTAATTTATTCATTCATTTTATGTTTTCTACTTTATTTAATTAAATAAAATATAATATAAAATTAAATTATATACATACATCGAGCGTGCTCTGTTAACTAATTATTAATAAAGTGCGAAAATGCACATATTATGCATGGTGACAAGGACAAGAATATATTCAATCTTTCTATTATTTTTCAAACAATTATCACCTTTATAAATTGATGAAATGAAAATATGAGTTTGACACAGCATCCAAATTTTGAAGTATTTATCTAAAATTTTAGGCTCAAGCTCATTTCTTACTACATTCAATCAATGCACCAATATTATATCAATACACTAATATAACTAAAAACAATCAAACAAAGTATATATTCTAAACTACAATAGCAATTGACCTTGTCGTAAACATCATCGGAATTTATAACTATGTTTATTCCGTCGAAAATACTGTCCCAAACATTTAAATTAGAATATTTTCGACTAGTTTTCCACGGTGGCAATGAAAACTTTTTTCTATCCGCTTTTCAGACGGATTTCGGGATGATGTTTTTATGTCCGACGATTATCACAGGTCCTTCCGTCTGTCGATGAACATTCAATAGTACAATTCCGTTAGTAAATTCGTCCGGAACTACCGGCTAAACACGCTGTCATAATAAAATATATATATATATATATATATGTTTTGTAGTGAAGACAAACTCACATAAAATGAAGCAAATACCCATACATTCTGTAAGATTCAAACCCATACCTCAACTTATTTATGGAACCTCAATTTTAACCACTTGTTAAAACATGAGATTTTAGTTCACCTATTTAAAAATATAAAATAATGTACTTAAATTAATATGAATACTATTGTTTTAATTTTTTTTTAAATTACATGTGATCATGTTAGTATTTCTTGTTATAACATAGACTATATAACATGTACGTTTTCACTCAAACTCGGCTCACGAAAGAGGCAAGCTCGCTTGAGCTCAAACTCTTGGAGTTTGAGTCGAGCCCCAATCAATTCGGCTCACCATGCTCATGAGCCAGCTTGACTCATCTTACACTCTCATAAGTCATAACAAGAGAGAAAAGTGCGCCGATGAAAGGATTTTATGTATCTTTACCAAAATGCATTTAGTTGTTAGCTACCTATACAAATATAAAAAAGAAAGACCCTCTATTCACAAACGGCAGTTAGTGACACCATTGAACTAATTTAAGTATCACATTTGTATCCTCAATTAGATAATTTTAAAAATTAATTTTTATTACTTTTTTTTTGTACAAAAGCGACTTCACGTTATTATAACACCGCCACACCATTATTTTATTGTGTCGCTAATACCTTAAGTTTGTTTTCTTTTGTTCTTTTTTTTTAAAAATGTGATTTATTTATTTATATATTTTATTCTTACTTATAATATATTTTAAAACATGAAAGATTATTTATAATATACAGACAGGGACGACGTGCCACGACGGGAGCTGTTCCCAAATGAAAATAATTTTATACACTAGCCATTGTGGTACGATGTCCCTGTGTGCATATAATAAAAAAATATTGTATTAAAATCTATTATAAATAAAAATAAAATATATAAACCAACAAATCACTTTTCAAGAAAATAAAAAAAGAAAAAATAAAAACCTACTTAAGGTATCATCAACAAACAAAAGAATTGATGTAGTGGTGTTAAAATGATGGAGTCACTTTTGTGGGAAAAGAAAAGTAACGATTGTATCATATTTGTCATAGGGGTATAATTGTCATATTCAAAAATTGGTGCAGTAGTTTCACTAATTAGTATAAATAATATAATTTGTAAATTTACATTGAAAAACAAATGCCTTACAAAATTTGTAGACTTCAATTTTAGTATTCATTACAACACTCAGCACTAGGAGAAATATGACTTTTTGCTATAGTTTATCTTCATTCTCAAAAGTTAAAAAATCATGACAAATATTAATTAACTATACTGGACAACAACTATTAACCGTTGTTGTTTCATAGAAGACCATAACATTAGCCATAGCTAAAACTCAAGACAATTATTTTAGCCATAACTAAAACTATGATAGATGTTGATTAGTCGTGGACAATACTTAAACATATATATTTTGTAAAAGTTTTGTAAAAGTTTTTTGGATAAATTGCATAAAACCTCCCTGTGGTTTCTTTTTTTAGCTAACAATCCCCATGTGTTAATTTTATAGGTAAAAAAAGCCTTGTGTTTTTTAAAATATAGCATACTCTCCCCTTCCGTTAGTTAGAAGTAACAGCGTTAATTTTTTTTAAGGATTTGACCGTTATACCTTTATTTTGATAGTCGTTTATCTTCAATAATTAAAAATGAAAGGTCTAGATTTTAAAATATTTTAAATATATATTTTACATTAAATATATATTTATATATGTAAAGTGTTATATATACTAGAAAGCATGACGTGCGATGCACGTGTGCAAATATATTTTTAGAAGTAAATATATCATTTATGTTAAGTTCATGATATTATTCATTTTTTTTCATTGAAACATTAGTATTATACAATTATATTTTCAAACAAATTGATAATAATTATTTAAAGTTGTAAGATCCTATTATGTATGTTAATTATATTTCAGTATCAACTTTTTTATATTGTCAAAGCATTATTTACATGCTTTATTAGCTTCTAAATTTTGAAATATTATTTTATAAAATTTTATTTTTAACCTCTATAAAAGAACACAATAGATGTAAAAGTAAAACATTCAGGATTATCTAATTCTAAAAAAATCAAGTGCTAAGAGATTCACTCAATAGTTGAATTTTCATAAGCATTTTTAATTTAATAATATTCTATTCCCATATCAATTTTTATTTTGTTTAGTACTCATGCTTTGTAAACTTTTAAGTTATTTTTATAAATTTATTACTGGAAAAATATATTAATCTCATTGGCTTATTTATTTATCATCTTTTTTTCTAATTCCAACATAATTAACTCGGTTTTTATTTATTATTTTATTGTACTAAGTTTATTCTCAAAATTTATTAATTTTCTTAATATGAACATGTAATTGTACTAATGTCTTAGTATATAATTATTTAAAATTTTATACTTTTAATTGTGATTGTGTTAATATTTACTCATTATTGGACTTTTTTTATTTTCATAAGGGAAAATAGCATTTTTCAGTTCGTAACTTAGGTCATTTCCATTTAATTTGGTCCATTGATTTTGGGATTCTCACTTTCGGTCCCATAAATATTAAAAAGTAGCAAGTTTTGTTCCATAACACCTTTCCCTCTGGATATTCAAAAGAAAATGCCGTATGGGCGTTAAGTGTATAATAATACAAGGGGATCAAATGTTACAACTTGTATGCACCTTCTAAAGTATAAAAATAGTTATATATGTCTCATTAGGATCTACAGTTATGTTAGTTAATTTACTATTCCATAACATAAGGTTTTAAATTAAATTATTTGTTATATTACTATTTATATTATATTTTTCTTCAATGTCAATTTCTTTGAGGTGCAGAGGGAGGGGACATGGTGTTTTCAGCCTATTTATATTGAAATAAATTCAATTAGTTAGCTCTATTTTAAATTTTCAATAGTACTTCTAATTTAATCAGGTTGATAATTTTTATTTGTAATTACAATTTGATACTTATTTGTTATTCCATTTTAGAGGAAATTCTATTTTAATACAATTGATCAAATTTTATTCTTATGTTTTATTGTGTCTCTTTGCTATTGTTTGATTTTGCTATATTATGTCTATGCATGTAATATGTTTTCTTTTACTATATTTTGAATGTCGTTGATTTTTAATTTATTAACACTAAATGATTACAAACTAATTATTTTTTGACTATTATTATAA
Source organism: Sesamum alatum (assembly GCA_034509735.1). Taxonomy (NCBI): domain Eukaryota; kingdom Viridiplantae; phylum Streptophyta; class Magnoliopsida; order Lamiales; family Pedaliaceae; genus Sesamum; species Sesamum alatum. Next base: position 28,924,952 of record JACGWO010000006.1, read on the forward strand.
AAATATAATTTAATTAGATAATATTACCAATATTTTGTATTGTAAGATCCTAATTTTAATTATATTTCAGCATCAACTTTTAAATATTGTCAAAGTATTATTTACATGCTTTATTACCTTCTAAATTTTGAAATATTGTTCTATAAAATTTTATTTTTTGCCTTTATATTGCAATTTTTAATTCTATATGTTTTTAGTTTAACTTCTTAATCTTATTTTCATATGCACCGATTGGTATATTTTATTTCTTATTCAATAATATATTATGTTACAACTTAATCTTTTATATCACATTTGTTGTTGTAATAATTCTATTCTATTAATTAATATAAAAAAATAATAGACGTAAAAGTAAAGCATTCAAGATTATCTAACATTAAAAAAATCAAGTACAAAGAGATTCACTCAATAGTTAAATTTTCACAAGCAATTTTAATTTAATAATATCATATGCATGTATCAATTTTAATTTGTAATTAAATTTTGATATTTATTCGTTATTATATATATCGTTAAGTTTAGATTAGTATTTTATAAATTATTCATGTGTATTTTATTTTAAATTTTAATGTGTCATGGTAAATTAAAACTTTCTTAATATAATTAAGATTTCTTCTAGCAAAGTAATTGTGTTGAAATATTATTTGGCATATTAATTTTTTTTAGTTGAATATGTTATTCATTCTCTAAGTAGTTTAGAGCAATTAAGATATACTCTTAAATATTTTTCTTATAGAATTTTATTTTTTCTATAACTAATTTTATAATATAATTTTTTGTGAATGTTATTAAAATTTAATGCGTGACAGGTCTGTATAATTGGGCTCATTCATTATTTACGATTAGAAGCAGGTTATTAAAATTTTGTGTAATTAGATTCATTCATGATTCACGATTTAGGTTTTTTATCCTAAATTTATATGGAGGAGGTTTAGAATATTTAGAATTCTAAATAGTTAAAATTCCAGAATGTGTAATATACTAATTAATAATATTTAAATGAGGGTATATTTGTCTTTTTCACAATGGGGAACAAACAACTTGAGTATTCACACATTTATATGGAGTATAGATATAGATGTATAGTAACTATATATACACAGTTATTATGTAATATATACGGCTGCCGACGCCGCCTTCATGGGCAGCGATCGGCGTAGTCGCCCAAATCTGAGCAACGGCGAGGTCGCCTAGATTGGGCGACCTCATCGTCGCCTGAGCAAGCAAAAGGCGCGATGATGACGGGCGACAACGAGGTCGCTCAGATCTGAGAGATCTTGTCGTCGCCCCCGGGAAAGGGGCGTACTCTCCGTTGCCCCTCGATCTAGGTGATGGACTCATAGTCGCCGATGAGGCGGCGGGGAAGACGACCTTAGTCTGCTTCTTTTTATTTTTTTATTTTAATTTATTTGTAATTTTTTTTATATTACATGTTTTATATATAAACAAATACAGATAAAATATTCTGAATTTGAAAAAAATATTTTTTAAAAATGAAGTAAAACTAATTTAAATTTTCAAAATTTGAAAATAATAAAAGAACTATTAAATTTTTATTTAAAAAAAATGGTAATTTTAATTTAAATATTATTTATAAATAATATAACTTCAAATATTTTATATACATTTTTATATTCATATAAATATTTAAATTCAAAAAGTAAATTCTCTATTTAATTTTAGTATTGTGATTTGTTAATTTAAATTATATATATTGGGTATTTTAATATTTTGTTAATATATTTCATAAATAAATATAATTTTTTAAAATATATAAAAACTAAATAATAAATTAAATTAACCAATAATATATAATTTATTGAAATTATGATATTTGCAAAATGAGAGAAGAAAAATATGTGCACACTTAAATGTCTAACGCAAAATGGACATTTGCTAACTAAAATTAACAGCAAAAATGGTAAAAAATGATGCCAATTTGCACCACCCGCGCGTGTTCATCACTCTCCATTAAAATTTAACGGAGAGGGGGTATTTTGCTGCATTTTAAGTAATAGGGGGAGGGGGGGGGGTTATGCAATTTACCCAAGTTTTTTTTGTAAAAGTTTTCCACGGTGTGAATATTCAATCAAACTATGTATTTTTTTTTGTAAAAGTTTTAACTTACGTTGTATTTGGATTGAAAATTTTGAAATTATGGAGTTCAAATTGTTAATAACAGATCATTTGGATTTATTTGCATTATTTTATAAAACATTTCAAATCATTCAACTATAAGTTTGATATTTTGTTTTCTTGAACATCGATTGAGATAAAATTCTTTTAATATGGAGTCACTTAAAATTATTTTTTCATATTAATTCATCAAATCCATATTCATCAATCTAAATGCAAATTTAAGTCATTTTGGTCCTTCACGTTTTAATTTTAATTATAGTTTAGTCCCTTACACATAACTTTGCATGAAAATTAAACTTTTGTTCAAGGGTTAATATATATATATATATATGCTTATTTAGTTTTAAATTAATAAGATATAAATTTATTAGGTATGCTTATATCTTATTATACAGGAGTCCTCAAATCGAAAAAATATATTTTGTGCATAAAAAAGATATTGGTTTTTATTAGAGGTAAATAAGAGTATGCGTTCGTTTAATTAATTTAAAGTGATAAATAGTTTAATTGATCAAGTCTATCTATATATATCATTTTGTAAGAGCTTTCATACACAAAAACATATCAATAAGAAATACATCTTTATTTAGATTTAAGTTATTTACTATGTTTGTATAATTTGTGCATTAAACATATTTTGCTAAAAGTTAGTCGTGGAGAAACATGTTATAAAGTATTTTTTTGTAGCATGATCAAACCTATATATATATATATATAAATATTAATTTAATTAGAGGTTAGTTATAAACATATTACAAGACTAAATTATTATTTATAAATAGATATATCATAAAACCTAAATATATACGAAAAAAACTATTAGTTTTTTTCACAAAAATCCATATAAAATATCATATTTTTTCCATGCAAAATAATCTACCAAAAATATTATTATTTTCATGTAAACTTACGTATAAGGGACTAAATTGTAATTAAACATTAAATATGAGGAGACCAAAATAACTTATATCAATAGTTTAAATTTTTTTATAAGAGTAAGCTAGAAAATTACATAATTCAATAAGAGCTCAATGCCAAAACTTTGTCAAATGGACTAATTTAAAGTTAATTAAAAAAATAGAGACAATTTTGAAGTAGGGTCGAAATGTAGGGATGAAAAGAATTTTACTCATGAAACACGTGATGAGACTGCAAAATAAAAATTAGGAATAATTACATCTACACCATTGACCTAAGGTCTATTTACACATATCATCCATACTTTATAAAAAATTATATATATACCCATAAATGTTAACAATATTAAACAAATTATCCATAATTTTGACTGTTAGAGGTGATTTCTATAATTATACAAAAGATAGGACGATTTGTGTAAATTTAGGGGGGGGGGGGGACTAAAATAGTAAATTGAAGAAAACGTTATGGGATTTCACCTCAAAGCAAAAGCGTTGTTGCTAATTGAAAATAATAAAGAATAATGATAGTTGTTATTTGTAGTTGATCCGCTTCTTCCCCCGCATCCACACCCACACGCGCAGGCACACAAGAGATGCACACCGCTTCTCTGCTCTCAAGGGTTTGCAATTTCTCTGTCACTTCCGTCTCTCCAATCTCACTGTGAATCGAATTCTTGGTTTTCTGTGTCCCCGCAATGCTGCGTAGGTATAACTAGTACGCATCTCGAATCTCTTATGTGCCGCTGATTTGGAATCTACAAAGATCCGTGAGTGCAGAAAATTCGAGCATTTTTTCTGCTTCGCTTCGGGCCATTCGTGGATTCTGTTTGATGGTTCAAGAAGCGTATAGAGATCTGAGGGTTGTGAGTAGTATTATAATTTGAGGAGTTTTGCGAGAGAGAGAGATGGATTTGGATTTCAATGGCGATGTCGCGTGCCTCGATGCCGAGCTATTGCAGCTTCCGGAGGTATCTCCTTTGGCGATCAAAGCCAACCCGTATGTTGCCGAAAAGCTTTTTGATCAGTGGCTTTCGCTGCCTGAAACCAATTCTTTGGTAATTATTTTCTTCGCTCATGGTCTCGTACTTTCTGCATTACAGTTTGTTAATGGTTCTTCATGAGTGGGGTGCGTGCTTTGTGCTGAGTTTGTGGTTTAGGTTAGTTGGTTTTTGGGGTAAGAGTAAGCAATTAGTATAAAAGACATATGTTTATTTGGCCACATTGGTCTGTCAGGGGATATCACAAAGATGGGGAGAGAAAGTTTTCTGATTAATCTTGTTAGTGATTCTTGTTGAAAACCATTGTGAGATCGTTTGGCTTAGAAACAGGGGGGATAAATTTGATATTGTAAGCAGCGGAAAAGCTGCCTTGTATTAATGGATTTATCTATTCCTTCTATGTGGAAGAAGGAATGCAAAATTGCCTCTGATCGTCAAATGTGATTGTGAATACCTGGCCTGCTCTCTTTAAAAGAGGGTTTTTTTCTTTTACTTGGATAACTGGCACCATCAGCTAATTAGTGATGATACATTTATATTTTATAGCATACTGACTGCTAACTTTGAGGCTGAGTTAGGAGGAAAAAATGGTTGGCATTAACATCTTATTCGGAAAAAAATCTCTTATGATCTTGTAAAGGTGATCTTGTTCTGTTTTTATGGTTGGCAGATTTCTTATATTTCTTCACTTTGCCCGCCCCTTTCAAGTATGGTACTAAGCAAGCCCACTAAATGAAAGCTCCACATAATGTATATCCAATGATTTGTAGCCAACTTTTTTTGTATTTTTTTAACTTTAGCTGCTTACTGATGCTAAATTGGTGATGTTTTTCGTGTAAAACACAACTAGCTTTTGCATTTTGGGTTATGATTTGGACCAAGGCCTTAGTAAGGGAAGTAGTGGAAATAGAATTCTTTTTGATGTTGTGCAAGGGAGTGGCAAGTGAAAGTTGCAAAGTTGTACAGAGATGTATCTCAAGTTATTCTTATTCTTTTGTAAGGGGAAAACATGTTATAAGTTTCGATACACGTCCCATTGTACAATGGTTTCTCTTCCTCCTGTATTGGAAAGGATGTTGGAAAATGCCTCCATGTAGTGTTTGACATGTGTTGGATATGACATACATGCGAAAAAGCTCCAACATGTGTTGTACACAGGCTTTGGTGTGTCGTGAAAAGGCAAAGAAAATTAAAAAAGCGAAGCCAGTGTCGAACATGGCATACTGTTGGATACGACTGTACAACATTTTTCTGCATCATTTGAAGAATAAAGGGTAAGTACCCAAACAAACTTCAATGCTGTATAAGTTCCTATATCATCTTCAAACTACTTCCCTCATTATTAGTGTGCAATAGTCTCTTTGGTTGTAATTTGGCGATGAATACAGCTCGAGAGTGTGTAAGACGTTCTTTTCTGCAAATTTCTAAATCTGCTTAGGTGGGCTGTTAGTTAATGATGTAACAATTGCTTGGTACCAACTCGACTGTCAAGTTGACAATGAAAGTAGGCAGGTGGAGGAATGATGCCTGGTTGAGAGGGATACTGTTTTTTCGTTTCTTCTCTTACTTATTATTAAGTATAGGTTTTATGAACCCTAGAAGATTTATCTGTTTGGGCCAACATATATGTGGGCCTAGAACTTTGATGTTATGTTTTCCAATTATGATTTTAGTTATGGCTCCAGAAGATATAGCTCAACAATAGTTTGTGTTTAAGGCAACTATAAAATACAAATTGAAAACTGAATCTCTCTTTAACCCCTCGTATGTTATATAATATGTATTTAAGATATATTTATATATCTTTTTTTTAGGTGGGTCCTAGTCATGTCTTGTCCTAAATACTTAAGCATTGTTGTGTATGTGTCCGTGTCCATGTCCATGTCCCTGTTGTGTATTCATTTCTTTCTCAAAAAAACATGAATTTTGAGAGTATGCTAAGAAGGGCTGTCTCACACCGCTGTCTAATCCTCTCGAGTTCCTCTTGAAGTAAGGGAAGTATGTCGCCTCTCCCAGATCTTTTGTACGAAGTGAAACCCAAGTGTGAGACGCTTTCCTGGGGTTTTAGGGGTGGCAATTTTTGTTTTTTTAATTTGCATCATTATCAATTCCCTAATTAAATGCCTGAATTTTTCAGATGTGGGTTATTGGAATAGGTTGCTGCTCCAGAGAAATCATGTTGTTGCTCTCTTATGTGTTTATTTAGTTTGATCATGAAGAGCTTAGGTTCCGAAACAGAATTTACAATTATATTCTACTTCTTATATAGTAGAATTCTGGCTGTAACATTCACATATATTGCTGATTGATGCAGTTGGAATGTATACATTGTTCACATGTTTTGCTGCAATTGACTTAAGTATGATTACTTTTGCTTGTTTCTGCACTAGGTAGGACCGTAGGAAACAAAGTTGATTCTATATTCTAGGCATTTTTATGTTAAACCATGCGAATTTGTGCAACTCCCACCTTCAATTGAAAGCTGGTCTAGTATGACCACACAAAGTTCTAGATGAGAGTTGAAATTGAAATATTGTTTACTTATATATTATTTCCCTTAAGAGTAGTCAAGGGGAGTTGGTGGCGTCGTATCACTAATTTAACCAAAAAACAGTAGCTTGGGAGAAATTCTAATTTAGGTAGGGGAGTCTTGCTTTGGGGCATTGAAGCCTCTTGACAAAGAAAGAGAAGTAATAAGTTTGGGATAGAGGGGGTATAGTTCAGTGCAGTATTTCTTTGCCCTCTATAATTTGCAAAGTGCAGTTAAAAAGCAAGTTAACTGATGGCTCATTTCAATATCTCCTGTATATATGTTGTCAGTGTATTATAGTTAAAATTAGAATCCAATATCATAACGATCTGCCTGTGAATTACAGGTAAAATGCTTGCTCAATAACGCTAAGGGAACTGGATCATTGAATTTTGCTGGGACTTCATCTGGTGCAAATGCTGCAGCTAGCAATTCATTGCCTTCTATGTTCCCTGCTGGCAGTACACCACCACTTTCACCAAGAAGTTCATCAGGATCTCCTCGGATCTTCAAACAGAGGGCAGGCCCATCAGCTTTAGGTTCTCCCTTAAAATTAGTGAATGAGCCTGTGAAGGAGCTTATACCTCAGGTTGAATTAGTAGATCTATTGGAAACTGTTCAAAATTTTTCTCTTGGAATACTCTGCTGCTTTCTTTTGTGTTGGTAATGGCTATTGATATTTGGTAATGAATATTGATATATTGATATGACTTGTGATTATTACAGTTCTATTTCCAAGATGGCCGTCCAGCACCGAATGAACTGAAAGAGCGGTGCTTGTTTAGAATCAATCAATTTTTCTATGGCCACATGGATGGCCTCCAAATGCATGGTGAGCGGGGCTAGATGTATATGTTTATAGATTCTGAGAGTATTTAGTATTCCGTTATCTACCAAATGCCAATGCATGTGAACTTGCAAAGAAAAATAGCAGATTATCTAACTTTCACTGACTGTACACATACTTACATGTTCATTGGTTTTCAGAATTTAAACCGGTTACAAAAGAAATTTGCAAGCTTCCATCATTCTTTTCCACTGCACTGTTTAGAAAGATTGATGTTGACGGCACTGGAGTTGTGACCAGGTGATTGTTGTGATTTTCTGCTTCTCAGTTTTGCCTTGATCCTAATAGACTGTTCTATTTGTAGATTTGTCTCCTTCCCTTCATGAATGAAGAGACATGACAAGCGATCAGCTTAAATCAGATGAAAGAAAGAATCTATATACACTAAATGAAAGTCACATCACATGTATCCCTTACTCAGTATTCAACTGTTGTGAAAATCAAATAAATGTGATTAGTATGAGCTTCAGGGGCAAGCAGCAAGTGAGCCCTTACCGAAGCATATATATATATATATATTTTAAAGTTAGTATAACTATCCAAAAAGTTGATGTTAGCATGCATTATTGATGACATTCTTCACGTGTTAACTGAAAGTAGCGCGGCAATCATATTGTAGTGAACTTTACTGACTCATTATTGATGACATGCAAAAAGTTTCTGTTCTGCGCTCATGTTTGAAGATCTTCATACTCACCACTGCTCCCAATGGCTTTGAGTTGTTTGCTTATTTTTACCACTACCATATTGAGGAAACAGATCCGTAATAGATAATGAATCAAAAGGAGCTTCTATTTAGAGGATACGAAAGATTTCAGCCCTAGACTAATGTTTTGCCTCATGCATTTGCATTTGAGTTATGAAGGGGTCTAACCCTTTACCATTGCTATTTCTTAAGTTATCAAATTTGGTATATGTGGCTCTAGTATTACAAAGGTGTTTATTTAGTGTGAACAAGGCATGCCAGTAAACTTTGATTACTAAGTTCTTGGGTTAAACATGCTGTTGTTGACTTTTGGGCACATGCTTTCAGCCAGTGACTTTGTTTGTGCCATGCTACTCTTTCATTTTCACATCTTTGGGCTTCTCAAGACTTCCTTACAGGCATCTTTCTTCAACATGTCAGATCATAATCACTAATGAATGACATATCCGGAGTTTCGATGATTATGTAAGAGCTTTTCTAGCTATTAAATGGGCAGAAATGCACGAAGTTTTGGCGCGTTGACTCATATCCTCCAAGCTGGGGCTAAATCTCAAGCGCAAAAGAGAGAAAGAAGTGTCTACAAGTGTTATGCTTAACTTTACATTATACTACTAGTTACATGTGGGCTTAAACTCGGTATAGACAAATGGCGATAAGGAACAGTAGCTACTAATGATTTTGATTTTATAAGCATCAACAGCGATTATTCTGATTATAAAACAAAACTTGTCGAACCTCATCCCATAAAATTCTACATTATAGGTCACATTATCTTGTTGGAACCCAGAATATTACAACTATTGTGGTTGATTTATGTGTTGATATTCATGTTCTAGATGGGCCTTGTTTAGGGTTGATGTATTTACTCTTAATTTGACTGATATGCACACAGGGATGCATTTGTCGACTATTGGATCAATGGAAACATGTTGACGAAAGATATAGCAACACAATTATACACAATCTTGAAGCAACCGGATCACAAATACTTGGTCCAGGTTGTATGACCACTAAGACTGTTCATTAGAACTTAAATTTTAGAAATTTTTTATTAATATCTTCGTTTGTTTACAATATTATGAGCTTGACGCAGGATGACTTCAAACCTGTGCTTCGAGAACTTTTGGCAACTCATCCAGGGTTAGAGTTCTTGCAGAGCACACCTGAATTTCAAGAAAGATATGGTATATTCTACACCTCTTTTATTTATTTATTTCTGTTGTCAGCTCCATTTTTTTCCCCCGCTAAATACTGGGCATCTTTTACTCGTTCCTGGGAGTTGGTACAACATTTAGTTATTACTCTTCTACTGGAATTGTTGCAATCAATGTCTGTTATCTAGGACACCTGACCTTCAGGAACCCTCTGTCTGTGTATGGCATTACCCTGCTGTGATTTCAAGTACTGGAACACAGCAGAGCCGTTATGATTACGCATGTTGCTTATTTGTGGCTAAGCAAGAGATTGATGTATTTCCTAGTTAGAAAATTAATTAGGTCGTCATGTTAAAGGCTGGTTCTTGAAGTTGGTACAACATTCAGCTGTTGCTCTTCTACTGGAATTGTTGCGACCAATGTCTGCTATCTAGGACTGATCTTCAGGAACTCTCTGTCTGTGTATTGCCATTACCCTGCTGTGGTTTCAAGTACTGGAACGCAGCAGAGCCATTATGAATCTTACGATTACACATGATACTTATTTGTGGCTAAGCAAGAGGTTGATGTATTTCCTAGTTAGAAAATTAAGTAGGTCGTCATGTTAAAGGCTGTTTTCCCATGCTGTCAGGTTTTGTTACTGCTGACGGACTGATATGTTTAGGCATCCTTTCAAACAAATGGTTGTTTATTTTCTTTTACAAGGCCTGTAAAAAGTAGGGTTTGACCCACTCAGGCCCAGAAAACCATAGCTAAATCCAGGCTGATGTCTACTCAATGACTATGTATGGGTTAGGATAGTTTCCACTATAACCCAACATTTTTTTGGGCCATTAACTAGTCAAATCATTTAAAGCCATTGGATCAAGATTAGACCCTGTAACGAGCCCGAGCCCATCCCATCTGGGTCCCCTCTTTCTCTTTGCTGTCATCACATCCCATGTTGTTGCCATCTCCATCTCCATCCTCTATATTTTTCTTCTTTTTTTATCATCTTCTTTTCCCTTCCTATAACTTTTGATGTATTTGTCTTTGTTGCCTCTCACCATCAGAAGAAGTTGCCCTTAATCCCCCAAAAGAGTGTTTAGCTTACAATAAAAATGATTTACTACAGGCCATCCATTAAATCTCATCTCTCATAAAAATCTCAACATTCTATAATGTTTACAGCCAGTATTGTCATCGAAAAACTTTTCACCGACTTCCAATGGTTGGCTTTTAGTGTGCAGGTCTTATTTGGAAACTCTTTTCCTAAGCTTTCCGTTGCCGCAATTATAAGTGGCAATGATGGTGTGGACACTTGGGTTAGGTCGTGTCTTAAAAAATTGTGGATTTGGTTGGATTGTGTTGGTTTGAGTTGGATCTTATTGGTTGTAGGTTGACGAAAAGTGGGACTTAAAATAATTAAACTTTACTAATTAAAAAGATTATGAATAATTTACATTTCTTTAACTCATTACAAATTTCAGTGAATAATCTCACCTCTCTAGTTATATATAAAACCAAGTGAACTAACTAAATGAGTTAGGTTTTAGGTGGTCTTGTTGGGTTTTGGGTCTAAACTTAGTCAAAGTGGGACCAACATGGTACAACTTGTTGATTGCTCTCATTAGCAGCCACATGCTGTACTGCTCTCATTAATAGTCATGTGATGAACTATTCTCGTCACCGTGCTACTCTCATCAGCAGTGCTATCATTCATGGCCTCTTGTTGAACTGCTCTTAGTAGTGGCTTCATGCTATATTCCTCTCACCAGTGATCTTTATGCTAGACTAGCTTCATTCATGTCCTAAAACATGCTGCCTTTTGAACTAATTCAAAAAATTAACAAATTTATACCCAAAAAAAAAAAAAAAATGTAAATACACGAGCAACAATGTGGTGAAATATTAAACCTAAAAGATATCTAAAGAAAATATTAAAATAAAATTAAAAAACAGAAAAATTTACCCAAACAAAAGTCAGCATGACAGAATTTCAAATTTCTTGACTAACAACGGTGCCTCACAGCTATAGCAGTAAGAAGTTGGCTTCTTCTTAAGAAGACCATTGCATGCATGGGCAGTTCATCTCATGCTTCTTCCTATCAAAAGCCAAAGTTTTGGCTGGTTGAAGTTATGTTTGCAAATCATGCACTTGAATTATCAAGTTGGATCAAAGCCTTTGCACTGTTGCAACTGTTCAGCCAGCTTGATTCAGCATATATATATATATATATTCTGGAACAAAATAAATCATTTTAATGCGAAGAGAAACCATTGGTGGATGAAAGAAAATGGTCGCGAAGAAAAGTTGAGAACAAAAGAATGTAAGTTTGAGGGAGATTGTACACTGATGGTTTTACAATCAGTGGGTTCAACAAGTAAACCAAAATTTCGGGGGAGAGGAAGTTAAGAGGTGAGGTTGCTCTGTTGAAAGAGTAGTATATTAATGGAGAAAATATGACAGAGTTGATGGAGAATGCCAGATAGGGAAAAAAAAGATGAAAAAAAGGCTAAAAAGAGCTGTAAATGGGATCCAAGAAGAAAGCTGCTAGCTCTCCATGTGAGCCATTAGCAGGAAATTGAAAAAATTACCATCCCAGGAAAGGATGGCGTAGTGTAACACCTTAAAGAAGGATGATGTGACGCCATTTTATCGTAATACAATGTTGTTTCCTGGTAGTGTGATGATAAATGAAAAACAGAAAACATGATGGATGACCAAAATACTATTGTTGGGAGAATATCTTGGCTCTTATATATTTGTATAATATAATAAGTAAAATAAGTAAATATGCTGAAAATATTAAAAATACAAATAAGCATGAAAATTGTTAGAACTTTCTTAAATGACACAAAAAAATATAAGCATACAAAATGAAAAGATGCACAATAATCATGTAACTTACAGAATGACAATTATGCCCCTCAAAGACTGAAGACAATGCCTGTGGCCCTGTGAAATGAATTTTGCACTCCAAAAGGGTCAAAATTATATATTAGCATAAAAGGACTAAAACACCCATAAGAAGTTAGAAAAAAATACATAAACATGAAAAGTTACAGTTAAGTATCTCCTAAATGATCAAAGTGACATGTGGCCGCGCAAATTACTACAGCACTCCGATGTTGGAAACAGCATATGAAAATAGGAAATGTCTTAATATATATTAGTTGATCTGCTATTTATTTATTTGGCTTCAAATGTTACAATTGTGAATGCGGAGTTTGGAGATATGTCTGGTATTGCTTCTATTTTGATACTAAATATGTTGATTAAGCAAATAAGTTTTAATAATGTTTTCTATATTTCACTGCCTAAAGCTGACCTGACCCATTTTGGACCGACATTTTTGAATCTCTTCTGGAGCTGGAACCGCTGACCCAGTGCTCTACCTAAACTTTTGACCTGCTCCACTCATTTGCCACCCTTAGGGATAATAATCATGGCAATATTTCTACAAGTTCATGTGATATATGCTGCTCTTAAGGTGGGAAAAGTTTGAAATTTTTGCCTCTTTAATATCAACTACATCTCTAACATTTTTAGTATTTAACTAAACATAGGGCTGCCTTTGACTCCATTTCTGTAATTTTAGATCTACCCTTGGTTTCACTTTTATTGTAATTTCCTGTTTTCAAGTGTCTTTGTTTTGTTGTTTTTTTTTGTATTTTGTTTTTATGTAGAAATGAAAATAAATTTGGATTCTATAGAGAACTAGGAATTTAAAGGATTGAAAATGATAGTTTTAGATAGTTTGTGGCTCCAATACTTTATTTATGTAACTTCAAGTAATGTTAGTATGAGAATTATTATCCAATTTATTATTGGTCTCATTACCTTGTGAGATTAGAAAGAGAAGTTTGTTATTTAAGTACGTTGAGATTTTAATTACTTTTAAACTAGTGGAATGTCTCATCAAACGTTAATGATGTGGATCCTGCTCTTATGGGAACAAAAATAGGTGTTACTTGATTCTTTTGCAAGGGGTTAAACATACACAATTTTGATGGTCTCATCAATAGACACCAAACAAGCTCTGAGGAGTGGAGATATCTGAGGTTTATTCCAAAAGGTTATTTGCTGATTTAAGAGTGGGAAATGAATATTCACAAACTTGAAAAATTTCAGTTTTGATTCTTGGGAGTTTCTTTTTTAAGTTCAAAACAAGGCAGAGACACGTGAAAGGGGTTCTTATCCGACCCTACCTGATCCAGCCGGGAGACGCAGTTCCACTTGGTTATAACCAATTGACAAACCCATGAGGTCTCTACCAGGTTGGTTAGGATAGGAGAATGGGTATCTATTGGGCATCTACCTGTTTGACAGGCCTGCTTAATGTGGACAAACAATGGTCCTCCAACACTATACATAGTTTTGTTTCCGGAACACATTTCTCTTCTTTTCCTAATCTGGGAATTGCTTCAGTAGTTTCCAAATTTGATGCTTAAATACAATTGATCTATACATAGAAATCCTTGTTTTCACCTCCTGTTGGTGGATGGAAATATCAAGAAACAAAAGGAGGAAATATGTATCGCGTTCACTATGCTGAGAAATGCCTGAAACTAGGGATTATCAGAGGCACTTGTGCAATATCTCTTCATTTATCTGTTAATTATTATTAATTACTTAATTGGCAATTCTATAAAGATACATTGCATGGTATGTATACCATTGGAATGGACATGATTGTCTCTAAAGTAAATCAGTACATGAAAAACATGATCATGAATATATAAGATCTTAATGCTAGAGAGATGCTTTTTTTTTGGACAGAAATGCTAGAGAGGTGTTGTCAACTTTCTTCACGAGTAGTCTCTTGATCTCCTCTCCATTATAGTAATTACTGGACGTAGTGTATATACATGTAGATATTAATCATACATCCACATTCGTGGATATCCTATTCTCCTTTAACTCAGAGCATTTATCTTCTGATTTCTGAATGCTCCTAGGTTGAAGATATATTGTTCATATTTAGATGAGTGAATCCTTGCTTTCTTGAAAAGGACTAGGATAAAGTGTTTAAGTTTTACTACTGGTAAAACTAATCTTTTATTTCATAGAAACTAAACCCTATAGAGCCAAGCATCAGACCCTGCATTATGTCATGTTCATTGTTCCATAATTCCCTTTCTGTTTTCTTTTGGATCCTAGTTTTTAGTTTTCTTCTTGTGTTTCGGACATTAGTTGGAAGGCGACCTTCCTGATTGATGATGTGCAACATAATATTTCTTATGATCTTTCAATAGTTGTTCAATGCCTATAGTTGCTTTCTTATTTTCTAGGCAATGTCGGTTATGCTAGTCAGACGCCAAGTATCAATGTTTTGGTTGGATTGTTTGCTATCTTTCTTTGACCTGTTGATGTTCAAAATTTGGCTTTTCCTATTTTTGTAAGAGCCAACATTCTTGATTGAATTTAACAGTTCAATTCGTTGCTATGTCCAGCTGAAACTGTAATATACAGAATATTTTACTACGTGAATAGATCGGGTAATGGTCGTCTTACACTCAGGGAGCTGAAACGTTCGAACTTAATTGCTGCAATGCAACATGCAGATGAAGAAGAGGATATTAACAAAGTCTTGAGGCAAGTACAGAAGAATCTTGTTTTGTTTAATTTGTAGGAGCTTCTCTAGTTCAACTTTTTTGCTTGTGCTAGTGGATTGTAGCATTACTTAATAAGTTCCTGTGCTGGTTATATACAAAACGGCCTGATTTTATCAGATTCTTTAGGAAAAGGGTGCAGTAATGTGTTTTAGAAGGGAGATGAAAAACATAGTTAATGAATATCTTCAAGTTTCTCACCAGATGCAGTCTTTTGCTTGAGATCAGATTTCTTTGTCAATGTTGCAGTATATATTTTAAAATATTAAATCACCAAGCAGCTATTACGAAAGAGTATCTAACTCTGTTTATTTAGGAGTCTAGATTGCCGTGTGCATTGTATGTTTTGCATTTTACCTGTAAATATCTACTACCACATTCACATCTCTTTCTAATCCTCATAATATCTCTTTTTCCATCTCTGTCTTCCCCTTCTTGCTTCAGGTACTTCTCTTATGAACATTTTTTACGTGATATACTGTAAGTTTTGGGAGCTGGATACAGATCATGATTTTTTGATTGACAAAGAGAACCTCATCAGATATGGTAACCATGCCCTTACCTACAGGATTGTTGATAGAATATTTTCTCAGGTATGTGGTTTTTCTGTCTTTTCCTATTCAAGAGTATTGCCTGCTTTGTTGTGGAAAGATTGATCTATTTTTTAGGATGCTTTGACCATCTTTCTAAGTATTGCATATTTGAATTCTCCAAGGTTCCCAGAAAGTTCACCAGTAAGGTTGAAGGAAAGATGGGCTATGAAGATTTTGTTTACTTCATATTGTCAGAGGAGGATAAATCATCTGAGCCTAGTCTTGAATATTGGTATGTATCAAGTTAAAAGCAACAGAAGTAATCATGCAATCTTGACTTTGTTATTGAAGGTTTTTTTTTTTTTTCATCCTGTCACTCGTGAGGTTTGCGTCTATCCTTCGCTGAAGGTGTGGCCTCCCAACTGTAGGAGAAGAGGATAAACAGGGAATGGGGCCCGATTCTTGTAATAATGTCTTATTCATATGGCTCGCAGGGTTGGTAGTGATCAGAGTGGTCACAACTCAGCCCTTTCATGGTGGCTCAGAAAAAGATTTTGATTCTTTGTTATACTTCCTAAAATGCTTGTTAGCTGGCACTTCATTTTGTCTGTTTCCTCTTTTACTTTGAGTTATTTGTTGAGTCCACAGTCGCCACTTTGTTATTTTCTTCTTAATATCTTGTTCTGTTCTACATGTTAAATATTAATACTTTTCTCAGGTTCAAGTGCATAGATTTAGATGGAAATGGAATTATTACGAGGAATGAAATGCAATTCTTTTATGAGGAGCAGTTGCACAGAATGGAATGCATGGCACAAGAGCCTGTGCTTTTTGAGGATATTTTGTGTCAGATGGTTGATATGATTCATCCAGAGGTGAGCTTCCAGGCAATTGTATTCACTCGATTGTTTCTGTTTCTTATATCCTTGGTATGCTTTATGCGTCTGAAGGATTTCTGGGGGCTCTCCACTCATTTGCTTTTCTCTTCTTTTTCTGAAATAAATCATGCCACTCGAAGTCCTTTTAATGCTTCTGCTCCAGCCCATGCCTTTGTTCTGCTGTTGAGCGATGGAGACTATAAATCCCAATAACATTCTCTTGTCCATCTTTCCACAACCATAGTTATTCCCCTTCCCATTTGTTATCCAGTTGTAACACAGTGTTGAGAGGTCCTTGTTGTGTTAGTTAGAGGTGGTATCTATATATTCAAGATAAAATTGTTTAATAAGAAAAGAACATTGCACAGACTGTGATAGGGTTTTTTGATCTGCTGGTATTCTTTTGCTTTTTTCAACAGACACACAGCGCTCAAACTGTTGGGTTTTACCCGCGGGGGGGGGGGGGGGGTGTTCTAATCAGCTGGAATTCATGTTTGGTTAGTTTGATATGTTGTTGAAAGCTCTAAATTTTAAAGATTTAGTGATGGTTCAGAGAACTGAACCATACTATTAAAATATTATGGTTGAAGTTAATTGTGTTCTATTATCTGTGTTAGGTTCTACAAATGTTTGAGTTGGTGTCTCTGTGGAATGTTGGAGTCGACCCACCATGACATTACTTGACAATCACATTATTTCTTGTGCAGGATGAGAGCTATGTTACATTACATGATTTAAAAGGAAGCAAACTTTCAGGCAGTGTTTTTAATATCCTTTTTAACCTAAACAAATTCATGGCTTTTGAGACTCGTGATCCCTTTCTAATTCGCCAGGTAAAGTTGATGCAACTTTGTTATTCCTTAGTGGATGTTTGATGACATTGCTGTTTATAATATGCTCCAACAAAGTTTCAAGGTTTATTCTCTTTTTCACACTGTAATACCTTGACAGGAGCGCGAGAACCCACATTTGACTGAGTGGGATCGCTTTGCACATAGAGAATACATTAGGCTTTCTATGGAGGAAGATACAGAAGATGCTTCCAATGGCAGTGCTGATGTTTGGGATGAATCACTTGAGGCTCCTTTCTGACTTAAAATAGGTGAGATTTCTGTTGATGTTAAATAGAGTGGTTTCTTTTAGTCCATTAGTTCCATTTTCGATTTAGATTTTTGTCATGCCAGATTGGTGCTTTGATAGTCACCAAGTATCATACCTGGGTTAGTAACAGGTTTTTCGTGTCTCATAGACAGATCTTCAGTACTTTTGACATTGTAAAAGTTAGGAAATGTCGAAAAGAGTATATTATACATCAATGCAAATTTGGTTTGGGTCGAGTATTGAATAACAAAGAACTTAGGAACCACACATTACATTATAGAGAAGCTAATGGATGGAAAATAAATGTTGGAGGTTTATTGAGTTGGTCTGAAGTAGTGGATTGGGAAAGGATGAAATGGAAAAGAAAGGCTGTACAGCATGCAAAAAAGTTGCCCTTTATGAATGACTTTGAATTTTCTATATTTAATAATCAGTATTTTTTTCTACGCCTTAGAAAATTCACCTGTTTCTTCTCCTTGATGAGAACTATGCCATGCAACCATGTGTAGCTTCCTTACCTGCCGTTCACAATGTTCACTCCTCTACACTTCTACTCCAGCAAGGATCATAAATATAAGGCACTGCCAGCTGAATACCAACCATACAATGTATGTCATTAGTCAAGGGGAACAAGGTTGCAATAAATAATGTCTCCTGCAAGCATTCTACACAGGAATGACCAACTCATGGAAGTATTAGTTTATCCTTGTCAAGTCATTATCAGTCAAAATTGTCTACCTTTTGGAAAGTCTTCAGAAATTTTTTGTATTTTCATTTTCGGTTGTCAGATTTTGAAACTGAAAGCATGTCTGTTTATATGTGTTCTCATTGGAAATATATTGATTTGACAACACAATCCAATACAAAACACAATCTCATTCTAATCCAAATATATTTTCATTTTCACATGAGAACACAGATTTTGCACTGAAAGTGAAAACATAAACAAACAGGCCTGTCTGGATTTCTGTTCGGGAATGGAACATCCCTAATATCTCTCTAACAGATAGTAAAATGAATTAGAGAACAAATTTAGAATGTTAGCATTTTCCACCATATCCTGCTCTCCAGAACATTCAAACTGTATACCTGAGCTTGTAACTCCTGATGCAGTTCGAGTATGATATGTTAGATCTCCATTGATGTTGAACAGAGTTTTCTTTCTCCCTATTAAATCCATTGTGATTTGGATTTTTGCCTTGCCAGATCAGTTTTGATAGTGGCAGAATATCATTGTAACTCTGTGGTTAGTCTGTTTTTACATTTTTCATACTGAGATCTTCAGTAATCTTGACATTATAGAGGCTAGGAAAGCTCAAAAAGAGTATTTTATGTAACATTGCATATTGGGTCTGAACCGAGTCTTGATGACTTAAAATTTTGGACCATAGCTTTTACAAATTACATCAATGTAAATTGGGTCTGCGTCGAGTCTTGACAACAAAGACTCGGAACACAGTTGTCTCCTGCCCAGTTGTTTACAAACCAGTGACCAACATGGAAGTATTTCTGTCTCCCAGTCAAGTCATCATCAGTTAAATTGCCCCAATTGGAAAATCTTGGGCGTTTATTGTCTGGATATCCATTCAGGAGTGGAATATCCACAATATCTCACTGACGAAAGGTAAAATGAATTCGAAAAGAAAGTCCAGTGTCCTGAAGCTTTCCGATATATCTGTCCAGAACACTCAAACTGTAGAACTGAGCTTGCAAGTCCTGATTTATTCAACTTCCCATTCCTGTTGATTGCTGCTTGACATGAGCCTTTTAGCCACTTCCTCCTACCATTTTGTCATGAAAGTGCTTATTATGGTGAAGAAAACCTAGGGCTTCAGGAAGAACATCGAAAGCTGTTGTCATACATTTCTACCACTCCAATCAGATATCTCTGTTTAACAACATCGTTTCCCTGACCAGAGGAACTCTGGAGTTTTTTCCTCCTCACAAAATGACTATTAGATGGGATTAGATCTCAACCCCAGATTCACTCGTCAATTGGATACACAGTGCTCTAAGCTTGCTACTTATGTTTCATCTCATCAGGTTTGCGTCCAAAGGAATGTTTCTTATTCCTTAGGTAGCTTTCCAATTTCTCAGTCATGAAATGGGAATTATGAATTAAACCATGACTTTATACGTAAAGCTAGAATCTAGATGATGTGCTTCCCAGATTCCAACAAAACCTCATTTGAAGGAAGCTTCATCTTAGATTGATATGTCCATCCGTCCTTAGTAGCCTGTCTCCAATCATTCATTAATAAGATATCAGCAATTTGAATGAGAACCAATTTTGTGATAATCTAATGGTTATTCTAGTTGGATGATCATTGAATGTCTGTAAGCCCATCCGTCATTGTTTGAGTTGGCACTCCTCTTTCCATGAGAATAAGTTGCTGCGAATTGGTTTTGGAAGAATAACTAACCATTGCATATTTCACCTAATTATCTAAATGTATGAATATTATCAAATGGGTGAATAACACTTACCTCCCTTAGAAAGTAACTTATTTTCCAACTCCCCCGTCTCATAATTACAAGAACCTCCACCCCAAGTTGCTCTGTTAAAAAATCCATAGGAAAAATCATTAATTCACCTTTATTGTTAGACTCGAATTTTTAAGAAAAAGTGAAATAATCAATTTATTGAGTTTCTCCCTTGGTGTCTTGGTAATTTTTGTATGTTCGTTCATTGTATACTCCTGTCCTTAAAGGATGTTTCGATTTCTATTGTTCCATATTTCTTGTCTTGTTTCTGACAGTAAACAAATAATTGATTTAATTGCCAAAGGATGTCTTGATTTCTTCTTGTGTCGAATTTCTTGTCTTGTTTCCAGAAGTAAACAATTGATTGATTTAATTGCCAGTTTTAGGCCTCATTAATATAATTATTAGCTTTTCAGATTTGTTAAGGCTCAAATTGATTCTTATAGTTTTAGCATTGTACATTTCATCTTAATGTTATTATACTATAATATAATATTGTTGATCAAAGTTTAAAAATTTTCAAATTTATATAATCATTAACACTTATAGAGGGGTAATTCTGCTAGAAAAGAAAAGAGTATGTTGACTTTTCTTATTTTATAGAAATCAAATAAGATGCCTCTATGGAGTAGGAACATTTGTGAAGGGTTGTAGTTTGCTGTTTCTTTTCCCTAACATATTCATAATGATTAGATGCAAGGGTCATTTTTAGCCCAAGTACAGAGTGTCTGATTTGGAATGACTTCTTAAAATAAACTGAGTTCTGAACTTTTCTCTTTTTTATCTTTTCCTTATCCTGTGAAATTCTATATCAACTCTCTCCCTCAATTTTCTTGCCTGGAATGACTAATTTTTTCCATAAAACTTTCATATTTTTTAATTGGTATTTCATTACATTTTCCTCTTCTATAAGTTTTAAATCTTGTCAAGGGTAATCTTAGTGAGCAAATATATATGGATAGTTACTTGCATCTTGTACCGACTTTATCATTTTCCTCCCAAAACGAGAAGTTCAGTAAATGTGGATCGCCTCTAAAACTATGAAACAAGGAGGAAAAAGAGTTGCTAATTTAGCTATTACGGTTGGTAGATAAGTAGAAGTAACTCTTATGCAACTGAAGCTAGAATTTTATATGCCTGTCTCCTAGTCATTGATGAGATGTCTGGTTTAGTTTGATTCCTATGTAGTATATGATAGCTGTGGATTTCTGTTGTTTCTAGCCTTCTATAGTGCCTGCTAATTGGTTTAAAATATTTCTATATTCTCAGGCGTCTATAGTGATTTCTTTGTTTCAAGTTGGCTATGAAGCAGTAAAGCATTATGTGTGTGGTACGAGCCATTGAATGGATTCAGCAGTCTGCTCAGTTGCCGATGATATGTTGGAAGACTCTGCAAGACATTCTGAGCTTATCTGCACGCAGGCCAGAGAATGTTACATTTCACACCGTGGGGCATCTGGAAAAGCTTGGCCAGCTTGCGCGCCAATTGTTGACTGGAGAGTAACCAGCACCAGATTATGTTAGTTCACAACTTTCAGCACTTTTTCCTTTTGTGTAGCTGTAAGAAACTTTTATTTATTATTTCTTCTTGAGGCAACATCTAGTCTTTCCTAGTAATTTTTCTTGTTGGGATTATTAGTCTGGTGAAAAGGTTCTGACTATGGCTTTTTTTTTTTTTTTTTTCTTTGGTCCTTTTTTTGCTTTTCTGGGTTGTCTTTCTTGAATTCTTTAAAATTCTGTCTGCATAGATGTCCGGGAATTATTGGTTTCTTTTTATATATAATTAGTCACAGTTGGCTGGATCTAAAGATATAGTGAACAAGCAAATTTTGTTAGTTTGTATGGTAAATTTTTTCATATCCGTAAAAGTTTTCAAGGTTAATGGAGTGTGATCGACAAAGAATGATATGTATTTCATTACCTTTTCTTTTTTGAAGAGAAGTTCTTCGTTTCTAGGGTTAGATAGCGGAATATCCTACTGAACAATATCATATATCTCAGCTACAGCTGAACAGTCTTTGTGTGAGATGTGGTTTTGTAAGTGTTCTGAAGAGGAGAGTGTTAGGTGTTCCAATGTTCTGCTTTTTACAGAAAATAATGCTCAAACCAAACTACAAAGACCCCTAAGACCCGCAATAAGATTAAGCCACTAGGTGCAAGATAGTTATGTTACGTTTGAATTGATGGATTTTAAGTCTTAACAACAATTTTCTTAGTTTTGTATTACTAAATTCTATTTCAAATCACTTTATTTAATTTTGAGCTATATTTTATTAAATATTGATGGATTTTAAATTATTTTGATAATGGATAATTTGAATTTTATTTTCAAATTCTTTCTTCAAACTAAAATTCATCAATCCTAAATGTATAATTAGTTTTTAGGGTAAATTACAGTAACACCCCCTAAGGTTAGGTTTAATTATACAAACACTCTGTCTTTTGTAAAATTACAGTTATTCTCCCTGAGATTGTGATTGTATTACAACTACACTCCCTATTCAAAGAAAAAGTTTATACTAACACCCCCTGAAAAACATTACATTAACACCTTTAAGGGGGTGTAATTGTAATTTCGTAAAAGATAAGAGGTGTATGTATAGTTGGGCCTAACCTCAGGAATTGTCAATGTAATTTACCCTAGTCTTATTGAATTGGAATTCCCAACTTCATTTCCAGTGCGCCTCTTTGGAGCTCGTCAGCAATTGAACCTAAGTTCTGACTAAAATAAGTTAGTCCCATTAGGGCTTGTTTACTTCTACGTATTGGTTTGTAAGGGGGTTGGATTAATTTTGGACTTGCACCTGTATTAGCTGATGTTTATAAAATTATTAGGCGTTTACTAATTTGCTTGAGAGCTTCAGTATTGCAACTTTATACACACAAAACATGTTTACTAGTTTTTATTAAAATGTAGGATAATTAGGTGATTTGTCACTTTTACCCCCACAATATGACAAAACATCATGTCAAGATTAGTGGTGTTGCTTCTCCCACCAAATCATTCTCCTTCCTCCCCAAGCTATGAACTATGAAGTACTCTATTTTTTTGCATTTTGGCAGCTGTGGGCATCTTCCTCGAACCAGCATCGCACCATACGTGAATCTTCCTCCAAACCATCTTCTCCAAAAAACTGTGGGCATTTTTTTACAGCTATGAAAATACGTGAATGCTGCAAAAACAGGGAAGCCGAGCAAAAATCGACAAATTAGGATGGAAGGAACATTAAATCGACCAATGAAGCACGCATTTTTTTTTAAATATTCTGAGATAAACCATAAAAGAGCAGAGAATGAGGCTCACATAATTTGAAGGAAATGGAGATGGAGGAAGAGTGGTAGATGGAGGTAAGTATAAAGAACGTAAACAAGGTTGTCAGTGCATTAATTACTGGGGTAACTTTTGCTTGTAAATATTTCTAATAAAAGGGGCATTTCAGACTTTGGACACAAAAAATTGGAGACAAATCGGACAATTCGAAAGTACACTAACATCTGGACTAAATTACAAGACTCAAGTCCAGGAGGGCCAATATGGATTCCAATACAGGCTTTAGTGCGGAACAGTGTCGGGCCCAAGGCAGTTGTAGCGGGCCGACGAAAATGGAAGTAAAACAACTTATTGTTTGGGATAAGTGCATTTATATGGGTTTATACCTATAAGTAAACATGGCCTTAATAGATTATTGTCCTCCTAATTAATTAGTTTTCAAGAAAGAAAACAAACAAATGCTCATACTGTAAAGTGGAGGGAAAATGTAATTAACCGAAAGATAAAAGAACAATAGTCAATGAATAGAACAAACAAAGAATCGATTACTCAAATCTCATTCGCAATGCAAATATGGAATATTATTAAGAACCTTATAGAAGGTCCGAAGAGGAGGTTTACAAGGGAGGTAACACCCGAGTTAAATTACACATTTGGAGCTCAGTGCACCTCAAAAATTGTGTAACTTCAATCATTCTTATACACTCACCTCTCTCTCTCTCTCTCTCTCTCTCTCTCTCAATGTGAGAAGAAAAAATAAATCAAAAAAACAAAATGTGATCATCCTCAAGTCTCTTCATAGAACAAAACATAGGCTTCACTTCTCAGGACTTCCTCTAAAGAAGCCTCGCGGACATATGCATCACTGGCATGATACCAAACGCAATCTCCAGAGTTTTTAGAACCTCTCACATACGCAACATAGTGCCCACCCCTCATGGATCCTGAATGCTCCACCACACCGACTAGACGGTATATGAACGTATCCTTATCGGTGCACCTGCAGAGAAAATCGTACAGGATATCAGACATGACTCACAGAACTGGAACCAAGGATGTATAAAGATTTTTCTGCAAATTTAACGACACTATAGGCAAGGTTTAGGATCTTCAGCTAGGTCCCTAGGTGGTGGTGAGGTGTTGAAACAGCAATAGACGCAGTATGTAGGAAAACGTCAATCTCAACATCCATTTACTTGTACCTAAAGAAGTGGAATTTACAAAAGTTAACCTTCTTTCTTCCGTTTGTTATTCCATCATAATGTTTAAGGGAAGCTTATAATTTCCGGCTAATTGTTTGATGCAAGAAGGCACAAAGAATGCTAGTTGGCCAAGAAAAGAGACAAGAATAACATCCCATATGGCATGGAGGAAGATCCCCACAAAATTTTGTCTCTTTGGTTCCATTTAATGCTGCACCCCTCCAAAGAGAAGGATTCAAGAAACCCTCAAACGATCCCAAAATTGTTCCAAGCCATCTGAAATCAGATGTCTGCTTCACTTGCAATCCTGGACCATCAATTTCCTATTTCACGCAACACATTTTGATCAAAATAACATTGCGCTTTCTGAACAACCAACTATGCTCTTTCTCTAAGGCATTGGAATTAGCTGTCACCTTCACTGAAGCTCAAACTCATAAAATTCATCGCAAGTGGTGCACTTGGTGGTATCATCAGTGATTGAGGTTTTATTCAATAGGTCTAATCATTCCGATTTAATATATGCTAAAATAACTAAAGCTCATGCATCACCTCCAAAATTTGAGTTCACATACTTTTATGTCTGACCCAAAGTTTCAAGTGTCAAGTTCCGCATGCTACAGACTTAACTCAGTTGAAAGTGTTAGCCCTAGGCCCCTCATGGTTATCAGACTTGCAATGTATAGATGATTGACTGTGCCATCCGTATATTCAACCTTTTTCACTAGAAACAATTTACGATTGTTTGACTATCATTCAGAGATATACTGAACCCCTAATTACTACTTAAAAGGATAAAAAGGATAAAGGATAATGGATAAGATGTAAGGCCCAGCCGCCTAGAGAAGATAAAGAAGCCAAAAACTGTGAACTATTGATCCCAAATTCAGAACAAGGACAAACAGTTGCTGATTCCCCAATCAACAGCCTTAACATGACAAGCAGGTGCAGCAACTTCTTTATGCATACGTAACAACCAAGTCCCAGGTTTGTACACAAAATAAAGAGGTTAATTATCAAGGCTTTGGTAAGAAAAAACCTTCAACTAGGGGCTGGCAACAGGTTTACTGCTTTGGAAGAGGAAAATTGAACCATTACAGCAAAAAAGATCCTATCCAACTATCTAGGTATAAAAAGCTATTAGCTCCCTTGATTACATAAAAGTTAGTTGAAAGAGCAAAAAAAAAAAGAAGGTAAATCCTCAGGTGACAGTTGCAGCAACCATATTGCACATAAGCACAACGGAACTATAAATGAATAATTATACCAACATCTCACAACTAATATGAAATGCAGAAGAGAACAAGAGATCAAAGTGAAATTGAACCTGGGATCCATGTATGGTTTCAGATCAATTGTCTCTCTGAAGTTCACATGGCCATTCAATTTACTAAATCGCCCTCGAGCATCTTGGCTGAACCTCTTTAGATGGATTGTTAAGATAGAAGGAGCCTTGTCGATGAGTATACTCTTAGTTGCATCCCTCTTCACCTTCAAATTCTCCGAGTTCACCTCCTCTTGCTCGCCTACTTCTGACTCACATTTGGCCGACAGTATATCACTTTCTGTAAATCCATTATCAGAATCACATTTCCCAAGGCAAGGATTAAAATTTTGATTACTGGAACTTGAACTTTCTAACTGACCATGACATGAAGTTACCGCCTGAGGTTCTGTGATTTCTGACTGGAAATCAATCACATTTATTTCAGTCTCTGGATCCTTCTCAAGCATGCGTTTCCCATTTACAAAAATCTCCCTGTTCTGTGGCAGTGACCTGCCATCAGAAGGGTCAACTATGTATTCTTCCACATCTCCAGTGCTACTTTTCACTTTGTTGCAAGTTTTCCCAACATCCAGTAGACCACTGGGATTTCCATTCTCATAACCATTTGGCATTACTTCTGATATAGGCATTTGAGATTTCCGCCTCAATCTAATTCTTTGCTCTCGCAAAACTTTTGAACAATTATCACATTGCCAAGCATGTTCATCCTTGGAGAGAAGCTCTGGCTTCATGAAGAAAGCCAAACAACTCTCCACAGACACCGGAGTATCAGCATTATCAACCTCATCCGGATCAGACTCACTGCTGTTGCCAACAACTCCATTTTTAGCAATATCGCTCGCCTCAGAAACAGGATGGTTTGAAGGCTTATGCTCCACTGAAACCTCTGGTTCATTAAACAAATCTCCAAATCCATCAAAATCTAAGGAACTTGGTTCATCACTAAGTACTGCTGGCGAGACATCAATTTCTGTTCTCAATAACTCAAGATTAGATGAATCGTCCTCTTTATTGGGAAGCAAAATAACCTCGGAATCCTGTATCTGTAAAGGGTTCTCATTATCCCTCCCAGAAGTATTTGAATCTTTGGTGCAAACTGGATTATCAGCACTATGACCTATACCAGTGTCATACTCACCAACAGTAACCGAAACTTCAGGGGAGAGTCTCTCATCAATTTGTCGTTCTACATTTTGCTTGTCCTCAAATTGGGAAATAGCATTTTGTTGTAGTGCTAATGCACCAGGTTCAGCGGAATTTAAATTTTCAGCAATATCCAAGGAGGCTGCTGAAACTGCATTTGCTAAAGGACTCCCAATACTAGAGTCCATAGTGATAGACAATGAGGCATCATTCTGGAGAATATCTTCATTTGCAAAACCCTGGATTGCTTCAATTTCATCTGTTTCCGAAGCTATACCAATGTCATGTGAGTCTGGATTTGGATCAAGGTAATCCAACCATGAAAAATTATCCGAAGGGCTTGACTGCTCTCCATTCTGAACTGCTTGGGGGTTCTGAATAGCTGAAAGGTCTTGAGCTGTAAAACCCATATCAAGAGCTATAGTGCTTGGATTAGTGGGATCTGATAATGCAGAATCACCCAAAGCAAGCACCGACTGCTCTGCTGGCGGTGCTATAGACTGCATTTCACCTAAAGAGTTTCCACCAGTTGATTGGTCCGAAGCACTTTGTACTGGAATACTACATGCTTCTCTGCTATTTTTGGAGGGATTTCTTCCACTTTTCTTTGGAGGCAGTTTTGGTTTCTTGCCTCGAGGGGCAGGTTGGATCCGTCTGGCTAGAGGCTTCTTGGTAGGAACTGGCAATGAGAGATCCAAAAACGGTTCATAAATAGTTGACGAGTGCCCACATTCTAAACAACTAACAGTACTAGAAAGCTTTCCACCAAAAATGGTATCCACAAATGTGGGATCTGCAATTGGAGCCTGGGAGGATTTAGCGTGCTTCCTTGCACTCAACTCTTCAGTGGACAAACCATCAAGCAAACATCTGAGCAACTCATGACTATCATGTTGCTGATATCCCCTGAATTGGGGTGCCTTGGTACAAAGACTACCAAATAAAGATCTAGGATTAATCACACTTTTTAAGCCAGCTTCGCCGCTGGTTTCAAGGAAAAGCTTTCTCATAGCAGCAGTTAGAGAACCAACAGACTCGTCTAATTTAAAGAAATAATCACGTAAGCTAGTTATAGCTAATAGATTCTGCATTATTGAATTAAAGAAACAGGTATTCCCCAAATTAACTAACCCTCTTATGGAATAGCCAGTTCTTCCATCTGCACCGATGCTAGCAGAGTAATCTGATTTTACTGCAGTAGTCACACTACCACTTCCAAACCAAACATCCTCGACATCTAAAGTGGATCCTTCACCAGGTCGCCCTTTAAGCAATTTCACAACCTCATTTAAAACCTCTTTGTGTTTGTTGTCTTCGGACTTTTCAGCAGGAATTAGTTTATTGCAAGGAAAACACCAAAGCTGTTGATGGTTTTCATAATGGAGCACTAAGGGATGATGGTTCTGTTTTGCATGCCGAACAGCATGGCTCTGAGGTGTAGTTGGTAATCCAACACCTCCACATGAAAAATGCCCACATTCCAGGCAAATCCAAATTGCTTTTGACTCTGGCTTTGAATTTGTTCCTCCTTTTTTCCCATGTTTACCCTTTCCCTTCTTTGCTCGTCTATCAACAGCACTTCCGCGACAATCTTCACACTTAAGAGATTCTGAAGACCTAAGTTTGGCAGACAGTTTCTCCAAATTAATTCCTCTATCAAGATGGGAACATAGTCCTCTATCTTTAATACCTGCAACTCCATCATCAGGGGTTTCAGCATTGCTCATGCCTTGTTGAGAAACAGTTCTTGGAGATGTAGAGAGCCCCTGCTTCTCTTTCTGACCACTTCTCGTTTTCTTCTTCACTTTTTTCCCCATTATTGCCTGCAAACATCCAATTAAATCAAAACCATAATCACATTGAAATTTGTAAAACAGCTTGACCAAAGTGAAAAATCATATATATCTCGGGATGATCACATATAATCTTAGAACGGTTAAGCACACAATGAATAAAAAACAATCTAATGTAATAAGATACAACCCCACTAATTTGTCTGGACTCTAGAACAATGAACAATCTCATTTTTGCAACAACATAGAAAAGATGAAAACCAAATATTAAAGAACAAGACAATCACCAATTCAAGCAAGCTAATACTGTTCAGACATCCAAGTATTTGAAGGACAAGCCTTGGATATACAAAATTTTCTCGAGGTATCAAGTTTGAGTATTGACTATTGCTTGTCCAGCATAAATCTATAGGGTCATTCCTCATAAACAAGCCGTACGAAATTCAATGTTGAACAACTCAATAAGTGCGACAGAACAAACTGTTCAGTATGAGTATATAAAAGAGAAATAATCTATACTCTTTTAGAATTGAGGAGAGGCTAAATTAGTATCCTCCGACAATTTGGTCTGGTCAATTAACTCCCTTCATCATAGATTCATAAATAGACATGTCTCAGTTATTCTCACCTTTCTTTTTTTCCAATTTTCTTTTCATTTGCATAGTCCTCCTCGTTCCCTCTGCAATCTCTTCTTCTTTCTATTTTATTTGCGATAATCATACATGTCTCAATTATTCTCACTTCTTTTCCATTTTCTTTTCGTTTTATTTGTCCCCCTCCTCTCTGCAATCTTCTTCTTCTTTCATTTTTTATTTTCGGTAATAATTAAAATAAGCGCGGAAAGTACAAAAGTTCTCACCATCTAGTAACAATTTATTCAATATTTTATACTATGCATTTAAAAGATGACGCACAAGCATAGGTTGTACAAAATTGCAAATCCAAATTAAAGTAACCGTGAGAAAACCAATTATACCTAAAGAATATGCAGAACAAAAAGCTGAGAATTTTCTCAAAGAATATTGCATAAATAAGGGGAAACAAGAAAGTAGAATCAACTATGAGGAAACAAATTTCGAGATGTCTCTTTTTCCAACTTTTAAGAGGATTTGGCGGCATTTCCTCTGGTTTTTTAGCTTACTCCTACCCTCTCTCAGGTAGGGAGAGAGGAGCGAGACTCGATGAGGTGAACACAAATGTGGAGAAGAAAAGGACCAGAAACTAATAGTGGGCTTGAGGGGAACAGCATTTTCCTGTTTGTGGAGGGATTAAAATGGAGTAACCATAGGGATTAATGGAATACAATGAACATTTGGTGTTATTTTCTAATCTATTGCTTCTAGTTTTACTCATTCTTCAATGTTATTTTCTTCAGGCAGTTCCTTACCAACTCAAATTCTTTCTTTGAAGCCATGTTACAGACAATTTAAACATGGAGTACATCAAATAATCAACATAGCGATAGCAGAAACTACAAATTAAGCATCAGTACATAAGATCTTATTACAATAAATTAGTATTTTGTAAGAAAATGCATCACGCCACGTGTTATAGACATTTCTCACTGTAAAGAATTAGAAACTGCATAGTGCCGCCAATCCTCCAGAATTTGCATCTTATAGAAACTGCCTAGACTATTTGGTCGTGGTATTTAGCCAAACAATACATATTGCAGAAATAGAACACTAGAACATAAATATATAGTTTCTGAATTGTGTCTGCATATGATAAACAACTTGTATGTAATACTGTACCAGCATGCCAGGCATACACAGTGAACCAAAGCACAAAATATATAGAAGAAAATTTGTGCATTACTGCAAGGATCCCAATCTCCACAATTCATTCAATAAAAAACTAAACACATAAATATCTGAAACACGAGCTACCTTCTCCCTTTCCTTTTCTGTTTGTTTGTCTTCCTCTTTCTTTATGCAATGTTCCCTGATAATTCCAAAGTGATATAGTTAAAAGAATAAGAACTAGAAGCAACATAAACAATGAAATAAATATCTTCATAAATTATGACTCGCCATGGAAAAGGAAACATCATCCAGAAAATAGGAGCGCCACAAGACATTTTCTGAATTATGATTAGTAAAACAAAATTCCAACAGAATTTCATGATTCCCACCACGGTGATGAAGATTGAACCATGTAAAACTTAATGTAATAAACACCACATAGACAACTGGGACATAATTTTACTAGGCATCAGTTCATGACAATCCAAACAATTTTGCTGTGATATTAACAATTACATAGACTGATTTCGCCAATGAGCAAACAGCATAGAAATTGCATACACAACAAAACTCAAAAATGACAAGGTTACCTATTTACCTTAATTCTTGTTCTGTCTGCTTAACCTCTTCTTGTGTGATAGATGTCTTTGGAGCCTCAGGTGCTTCCGAACTGACATGTACCTAAGCATAAGTAGGAGTACAATGAGATTTATGCCCTAACCAGCCCAAAAAAATAAGATACTAACATATTAAGTGAGACACAAATTTACTAAAATGTAAAGTATACAGTTCACAAGTCTAGAAAATAAAGGCAACAACCAAGTTGCATTGCTGCTGAGAGGCACACCGTCATAATAGAAATGACTTTGCATGGCACACCACACCGCACAAGACATCATGTGAAATTTTATAAATAGCATAAGATGTCCTTCCACCAAACAACAAAAGGGGATCAGCCGCCAAAACCAGAATTTGTCCATTTCCCACCCAAAGAGTCTCAAACATCTACTGACGTGAGTTTCCAATTAATCATTGTTTTAAGTATTTTAGATTTAGTGATGTAGCAAGATATCTAGATAACAGATATGTATTATTAATCTGTTGATTTGAACAGATCATAGATTACATGGTAGCAAGTTAATTTATCTTTTCTTTGGTACAAAAAAAGTGTAACAAAAGTTGACTGCACAAGAGTTCCCAAACCTTTAGAGAAATAAATTTAGATTTAGCTTACAAAATCATAGGTACAATAGGATTGAAGTCAGATCTAGATAAACGTATCAGTCCAGATCCATATCCAAGCAGATCTGACCAGCCATTACCAATGGATACTTAGACATGTAAGATATTGCTGCTGAACAAGTAAGTCTACGAACAAATAGCAAACCTACATCAACAGATCAATTATAGGTGTCAACGTCTTGGGCCTCCTTAAGCCCGTTTCCATCAGTGAGTTTCTAGGATTGGTGATAGCAGTGTCCATTAAGGACATTGAATCACTTTGAAATATTTTATGATGAATGCAATTCACTGCAGGCAGTGGCCAACAGGTTTTACATATCCTTCTTTTTTACAAGTCACATAGGTTGTCAATATGAGGTATAGATGTGTATATGAGAGACTGTTGGACACTGGGAGAGATCACTAGAAGAGATATAAGATGGCAATAATCTTTGTACAAGAAAAAAACTCATACCAATGGCATTTGGTCAATATCTGGTTCATTCTCATGTTTAACTATCCAATTTGCAGCAGCCTCAAGGTTAACATTGCCTAGAAGAAAACATGAAGAATAATGCTTAAACAATTTGGTTACACTATTTAAGAATGCTCATAAATTTCAAAAATCAAACGTATACAAGAAAACTTTGTGGTGTTCATTTCACATACTCTGCATGCTTATTTCAATCCAATGTAGAATATGACATATCAGAATCAGATCTACAATAGTGGAGGCATGCATATAATAGGTATCCACAGTTTTTGACAACCAAGAAAGTATTAAACAATTTATGCTGGAAGAGATTGACTATAGCAGCCACATTGAGCTCTACAATTACTTTGAAATTTACTAGGGGTCTAGGTCTCTTTCTTCCCCTCTTTGCTATCATCCCTCCTCCGGTTAGCATGTGTTCAATTCATCAATTTACTTTTAAATTAGTTTTAATCTATTCTTTCTATTAATCTTACTTCAAATACTTGAGAAGGAGGGATTAACTCTTAGAATCCTTCCATAAAAATATACTATTTATGTTATTGTAATCTTCATAAGCTCTTCGTTTCTAGAATTCATGCACCCTTATTCAGATCGACTGTGTACCAATCCATATTCAACATGCAAATTGACACCATGGGTGGTAGCAAATAACAGTTCAACACCTTCACAGGCAACCAGAAGGCATGCCAATGGATAAAGCCGTTAAGGTTTCTCAAGAAATACCCAGCACTGATGGCAACAAAATCTGAGGCTTACTGGGTGTGTTGGGTCGGGTACAGTCCTCTGCTAAGGGTCTGTGCTCCATATATTGATTTGTTATCCAGAATACAGTACACACATTATTTTTCAAGCTTCAATCACCCAACTTTCTGAAGGGAAGTCCCCTTCTGTAATTGTGGGAGTTGAATTGGAATTATTGTTTTTTTGCATGAGATTTTCTGGTAAGTTAAAACACATCAACATTTCGTTAAGTATCAAAAATAGAAAAACCAGCACACAAAAAGTATTGATGTGCTTAAGTTCTAGCCGCCTCTCACTTCTCAGTTCTTAATGAACACAGGATAGACTACCATATAGCAGAAATCAACCAACACATACGGACAAAAGCAAACAGTTAAAACTCAATAAAACCCCATTACTAAACAGTAGGAAAAAGACCAAAAAAAGAGTCCAGTTTCCCTCATGAGTATGAGAGCAGAGTCCAGTTTCCCTCATGAGTATGAGAGCAGATAAATATCCTACCCTTAAGATTGGAGTGCGTCTCATCTACCAATATGACATTTATCTATGCCATAATACAAATATTATATACAATTATAAATTACTTCCAACCAGACAAAAAATTTAAAATAGAGAGAAACGATTCTTTTCTAAGCAAACTTAAGATAGAGCATATCCACAAACACAACTAGTTTTTCCCGAATCCAAAGATTCAACACTCCTCCATAACTGTGAGTTGGGGTTAGGGTTTACCGACCTGCGAAGACTTGGGCAGCTGTACTGGCGTATGTTTCGATCATCTGCACGCAAGTATGACTTAAATCCTTGGTGAAATCCGCCAGTGCTTCTAATCAGATCCTTCGTATAGATGAGGACAGTGTCAGGCCCAATCTCGTTGGTCGGCCTCCGGATCAAATAACGTGCGCCAAGAAGTTAGTGCCCGAAGTAAACGGCGTATAATACAGCGGAGACCGAGTGGGACGGAGCGGCGCCACCAGTGGGACGGTGGAGGCGGCGGAGAGAGAGAGAGTGAGAGAGACAGAGGGAGAGAGGGGGGAGGGGGGGTGGGAGTAGGCGTCTTTTTAGATTTGAGGGTGGTGGTTTATTAATTTCCTCAAAATAAAGAAAGTTGTATTTTTATTAATCAGAATATATTATAACTGTTAGATCTGATCAAATTCCACAGATCCAACGGTTACTAAATTTTTTCATAAAATTTTACTAATTAAATTATTTGTAATTACTCATGTATCAAAGTAACGTATAATGAAAAAACTCGAATACCAAAATAAATTTACTCTATGTTTGAGAGTTTATAAGTTTCGAAAAACTTTTTGATAATTTTTTAAAAAAGATTATGAGATTTTAAAATAAAATATTTATGAGTTTATAAGCTTTGTAAAAAAGATTAAGTGGAACCCGACTATTCGATTTTTTTATAAGATTTTTAAAATTTTTATCTTAACATCGAAAAGGCAAAAATACACTCACTATTTTAATTGTAAGTTTTTTAAAAGTTAAAATAACATGTGTATATATATTTATGAGAATATTTCAAAATGATTTTGGAGAGACACATATGTAAAAACAAATTTGGTAACATGAATTACCAGTTTGATGGCCATTTTTTTGTCATTATTATAATATATGGAGCTTATTATGTTAAATAGCCTAATATCTTATTTTATTCAAATATTTTAAGAGCTTCTTTTTAAAATAAAAAATTGAATACTTTAAACTCTTAAAATGGGAAAAACAATTTAAATAATGCTAAAAAATAAAATTTGTACAAATATCGTCATTTGAAAAATTTTACAAATTTATGCAGAACCACCTGCACAAACGACGATTCTGTCAATAAAAGAAAAATAAAATAAAAACTTTGTAGAACCGCCTAGAAGGTCAGCAGTTGTACTTACAACATGTAAAAATCGTTAACCTTGTAGGCGTTGCACGATTTGCATACACCAAATTTTGAAACCCAAGTTCTGACATGGATGCAGAATGGCAGCAGTTTGTGAAAAGTTGACAGCGGTTCACAAGTTGTTTAACTCGTGAAACGATTTTTAATAAGGGTTGGTGATGCTCTCCCCCTTATAAATGAAGGGGTGAGGTAAGGCGGGGACGACATCTTCATTTGGGAAAAAATCGTCCAAGCAGGAAAAAAAATCGTTCAAGCAGAAAAAATCGTACTAAGGAGAATTTTTTTTTACTTTTTTTTTATATTGAGAGTTTAGAATTATGGCTAAAGATTGTCCATGTGATACAAGTTGTTATACGACAGAGGGATCATCAGTATAAAGATGTGCTCGGAGGCAAGATCACACCTTTATATGTCAACGTGGCGATATTTCTTTTTTTAGGTTCTTTAGTTGGCCCCATGTCACGTTTGTGTTCTACAGGTGTTGCAGAACATGGGTTTCGTAGAGGTTATCCAGTGAAGTCATGTTGAGATTAGATACACCTTATTGTTGCATTAGTCGAGAGATGGCTGTAGACAAGTTAATTTTGCGCCCAATCAAATGACGACAAGTGGAAAATATATATTATTTATCAATTATATTCTATTTTTCTATTTATATTTTGGAATTTACTAAATTAATTCTAAATATAATAGTTAAATTAATTGATATTTTAATATATATTTCGTCATCAAAATCAACGGTCGACATGTGTCAAATTGAGGTGTTCCGGCCAATCAAATCAAAGACAAATATTTCTTGTATTATCTCTTTGAAAAATACAAAAATTAAAGAGATAATATTGAAATTGACCAATCATATCTTCCCAAATATTTAATGTATTTATCTCTTTAAATTAAAATAAAGAGATAATACAAAATAAGTGTTCAAGTTCACCACAACTCTACCTCTTTAACAGCTATATAAGGGGGTCATAGGAACTCATTCAACACACACACACATACAAGCAAGAGAGCATTCAAGAAGTCTCAAAATCCTCTTAAGCAAATCAAGGAAGATCCACGGCGTTCTAGGCAAGATTCAAGGCGTTCGTCGCGGAAATCGTCCAAAGTCAGCATTTGATTCGACAAGAAGTCTGAAGACTGGCGAATTAACGTTATCAAGACAGAAGTCCACTTTGGCGGAAGATCAAAGTCTCAAATCCACCAAGAACATCCCAAATTCAAGTAAGAATTGTCAAGTTTATAGCGTTTGATCCGGGAACAAGTCAACGACCCCCGAAATTAACGTTATTCAAAGTCAAAGTCAACGTCAAAGAAGATCAAACGTCACAGTTTCACCTCCGAAGTTGCCGAAGTCAAAAGATCACGTTCTCGAAGAGAAGAATCAGAGGTTTTCAAGTAGAGATTTCGCACCCACAAAATACTCAATTCAATTCAAGAATTTATTGTAATATTTTCGTATTTCGTTAAATTCAGGAACACGAAAATTTGTTTACAAATTTTGGCACGCCCGGTGGGACCGCTCTACCTCTCATCTCTTCCCTTCAACAAAGTCTGAAGTATTTCAATGGACGCTCAAGGAAAAGCCATGAAGACGGTGAATTCCAAACTCGCCACATCAAAGTCTTCGAGTTCAAGCAGCAAGAGTCTCGGTGTTACTACGAGGAGCATGTCGAAGAAACTTAAGGAATCTTCCCAGATGACTCCTCCAATTGAATCCGCTCAGAGGGACATATTTGTGCCTAACCACGCAAGCGAAGATGACGAAGACAAATCTCCTCCGTCCTCTCCTCGCTCCGGGTCCAGCTATTCCTTCGCAACGAATGTGGCCCCAGTTATGGTGACGAATGCCATAACCTTAGAAGAGCAAATTGCAAATCTGACAAGAGCCATCGAGGGACTCGCCAAGCATGTCCAAGAGCAAGATGCCCAAATCGCTAGGTTAATCAACAAGCCAGACAATGTTGAGACAAGCCATACTCGGGGAAAGCAAGTCGAGGCTCACGATGAAGTAGAGATATCCACAAAGGAGAACTACGCTGAGAAAGATGAACCCGCAAAGGGGCTTCAAGTCTCATCCAATGGATTGATCCCTGTGGACCAATTGAAAGAATTCATCGAAGGGACCATTAGGAGCAAGATTGAGGGAAGCTCAAGGTCATCCTTTACCTACTCCAAGCCCTACACTCCAAGAATTGACAGCTTAAAGATGTCGATGGGCTACCAACCGTCGAAGTTCCAACAATTTGACGGTAAAGGCAATCCTAAGCAGCACGTCGCTCACTTCGTCGAAACGTGCAACAATGCCGGAACATATGGCGATCATCTAGTCAAACAGTTCATCCGATCACTAAAAGGCAACGCATTTGATTGGTATACTGATTTGGAAGCCGGTTCAATTGATGGATGGGACCAACTGGAGCAAGAATTCCTGAATCCCTTCTATAGCACTCGGCACACTGTCAGCATGATTGAGCTTACGAATTCCCGCCAATGGAAGGATGAGCCAGTCATCGATTATATCAATAGGTGGAGGAATCTGAGCCTCAACTGCAAAGACCGATTATCTGAAGCTTCCGCCATTGAGATGTGTATTCAAGGGATGCATTAGGGTCTTCGGTATATTCTTCAGGGAATCCTACCCAGATCATTCGAAGATTTGGCCACTCGAGCACATGACATGGAGTTAAGTATGGCAGCAAGTGGAGTAGAAGGACCACCTGTCCAAGAGCCCCGCAGAACCAAGGAAAGGCAAGAAATCAAGAAAGGGGGCAAACCCTTTTCAAAACCTCCAAGCAAGGAATCAATAGCAGTGAATGTAGCGCCACTCAAACTTAGGAGCGCAGCAAAAGACAACATTACCCCGAAGCAAAATGCTCCTTACGAAAGACCACAAAGAAAATTAACCTTGAAGGAAATACAAGCAAAGCAATATCCTTTTCTTGATTCCGATGTTCCCGGCATATTCGATGACTTGTTGGAGGCTAACCTTATCGAATTACCCGAAGCAAAGCGACCTGAAGAAGCCGAACGAACGGATGACCCAAAGTACTATAAATATCATCGCTTAGTTGGGCATTCAATACAAGATTGCTTTGTGTTCAAAGACAAAGTTATGCAGTTAGCCCGCCAAGGTAAGATCTCTCTTGAAAAAGATACCGCAGCAGCAAATGTGGCCTTGGTCAAGTGTGGGTCTTTCGACAGGGAAGCCTCCTACAATACCACACACGAGAATCCTACTACGATCAAAGAGGACGCTCTGTCTGAAAAAAAAAGATTCCTCTGATAGTGACGAATGCATGTCCACCATTACCTTCACCGACGAAGATTTGCTTCTTGGGTCAAAGCCTCATAACCGCCCCTTATTCGTCGCTGGATATGCACATGAACAAAAGGTGAACAGAATATTGATCGATGGAGGCTCTGCAGTCAATATCTTACCCCTACGAACCTTGAGAGACTTGGGGATCCCGATGGACGAACTCGCAAACAGCCGCCTCATGATTCAAGGCTTCAACCAAGGAGGACAAAGGGCTGTCGGCATTATAAGGATGGAATTGTTGATGGGCGATATGGCGTCAACTACACTATTCCACGTTATAGACGCCAAGACTTCTTACAACATGCTTCTTGGCCGCCCTTGGTTGCACGAAAATTCTGTGGTCCCTTCAACATGGCATCAATGCTTCAAATACTGCCACAATGGCGTAGTGAAAAGGGTACTCGTGATACCAAGCCTTTCACCGAAGTTGAGTCGCACTTCGCCGATGCCAAGTACTACGTTGAAACTGCCAAAGGAGGAAAAGAGATTTCACCCTCAGAGAAACCAAAGTCACATGAAGATCGAAGCATGAGGAGAGGTGAGCAGCCCGTTGGCGAGGCCGGATTTTCAAAGTGTCTGACTTTACCATTGACTCAAATCAACGCGAAGCAACCATCGAAACCGCCACTCAAAGGATTTGTGTCCTCAACCCAAAAGGAAGAAGAGGGACATGAAGCGTTGGCTATAGATGGAGAAGGGTATGATCCTAAGGCCTTCAAACTGCTAGTTAAAGCCGGGTATAATCCACAAGAAAGATTAGCCCTTGGAAATCTTCATCCCGAAGCCACCAACAAGAGGCTCCATGGACTCAACGCCACCCAAGTAATGTTAAAGGAAAAAGGGCATGCAGTCCCAGATTCACGTGTAGGTCTTGGCTTTATCCCTCCTAAGCCTATCCGCATCGCCATAAAAAGGGCCAGCAGCAACCATGTCAGTGAAAGTCTCTCTTCAACAGAAGATGACCAAGGAAGAAAATCCACGAGAGTCTGTCTTCAACAGACTCGGCACACGTAAAAGAATGATGCATAGAAAGACCAACAATCAATCTGTCTTTGATAGGCTTGGTCCACGGAAAAAAATGATGTACCAAAAGAAAACCATGTCCAAGGTGGCTGCACAATCTAAGAAAAAACATCACATCCTCACAAAAACTTAGAAGTTCGATTCCTTCCAGAATGAGACGCCACACAACTCTAGACATATCATGTGGCAGAGTCTTGAAGGTTAAAACAAGAACAATGGTCTTCACACAAAGTTCAGCTTGATGACGATGATGACAAAGAAAGCATAGCATCATCCAATTATGTTAACAGCAGTGTTGGAGAAGACATTACCAAAGTTCATCACATCACCTTAGCTGAAAATGATGAGGTTGAAGGAGAGGATACCGAATATGGCTTGGAGATAGGCTCGATAAATGAAAGGTTCTTGAAGCAGTATTACGCCTGAAAAGAAAAAAAAAAAGAAAAAGAAAAACAAAAACAAAAAAAAACAAAAAAAGAAGAAACAAAAAAAAAAACAGGTAAGAAAAAAAAACAAACTCCTGGCCCGCATGAGTATAAACTGTGAACGGCCCTCCCCTCTCCAAACAAATATTTTGTACCCCTGAACTACGAATTGACTTTATCCTCTTGATGAGGTACGTAGGCAGCTTAGATATTCTAAGTTCAGTCATAACACTTAAATGAGTTTTATTCCTCTTATTAAATCGTCAAGAGTGGAAGTACTTAAACGTGCTCAAAGATTGCAAGATAGAAAGAAAAAGAAAAGCTTCTATTACGTAATCTCAAGGAAACATTGGAGTTCATGACATGGGACAACGAAAAGAGAAATCAAATGCGATAAAATAAAAGGTTCTAAGTTAATCTCAAGCAAAGGGACGCAAATCCTTTAACCCTTCCTTGAGGGCTTCCAAGTGTGTCCGTGAAGCCTCCAAACTTGCAACTACTTCATCGTTGAGAGGGGTAGTATTCTCAAGTGCTGCAATATCCTCCACAATTTCACGAACTCCAACTTGGGCACTATGGAAAAGCTGATTTTCTCCCTTTAGAGTGGCACACAGGTTCTTCTTGCGCTCTTTCAAATCCAAAAGCTCCTTCTCAACACGCTTCAACTCGCCCGTAGTGGATTGGACCTTGGAAGCTCCCCCACTTTCTTTAGCACGGGCCTCTTGAAGACGATCGTTGGCCTCCTTCAACTTCCGATCGAAAAGATCTTTGGATAACCTTTCAGAAGACGACGACCTCGCCTCATCATAAGCAGCAGCCTTGGCAAAAAATGCATTCATTGATTCTTCCACGTTTGAGATATCAAAATTCTGAAAACTCTTCATAGACTCAAGAACGAAGTAAACGTCGTCTTCGATTGATGAGATGAAATCAATTGGGGTGTTTGATATCTTCACGAGAAGATCACTCCACAGCTTTTGAAGAAACTCCTTTTGATGATTAAGAAAGAACCTCTCGCCTTCAAATACCGACACAGGGGCTGGGCAGGAAGGTTGTTTCCTCTTAAGCCCCATTCCAAGAGGACAAGTCGTTGCTAATAAAGTCGACGCTTGACTGTCTTGAGAAGTTCATCGTCTTCAACGGCTAAGACCTCAGCTTCGAGCTATGATGACGCATCAGCCAAAGTTAGAAACAATCACCAAAAAAAAAAAAAAAAAAAAAAACAAAGAAGAAGAGGGATATAAAAAAAAAAACCTCCTTGACAAAGTTCAACGTCGATGGTCCATGACTTGAGCCTTCATCAGCGACGTCGATGTTTATTGGTTTCGAGTTCCTCTTCGGCCTCTTCCAATGACGATCGGGGTTGCTACTCCCACTTACTTCCAAGGAACGAGGAGCACTTCGCTTCTTATCTACTTCAAAGGGTTCAACCACTTGAGAATTTCGCTTGGGCGAGAAAATAGCCGGCCCACGAGGTTGATCTTGGGCGACTCTTTCACCGCACTGCTTGCCTTTTGAAGCAGCTTGACTTGGGCCCAAAGCAAGTAACTCCGTCACGTTTTCTTCAAAGTAGCCACCGTGAACTCCAAGCCACCACCTTTTGTACGCCTCGGAGGAGAACTTCTTCATATTTGGGGCATGGGAGGGAACACCACCTTTTCCATAGTCTTGGATAGAACGCACATGCGCCAATAACGGATTCCACCCTCTAAAGAAGCTTCGCGAACATCTTGTGAGAGAATCCCCGGCACTTCTTGGAAGAAACCAAATTGACGACTAAATCGATGAGGGCTATAGGGCTCAACAACGAAATGATCGCCTCGCCGCAAAGAAAGGTAGTTCGAACGGACGGCCATGAAATAGATTTCTTCAGATTCTTTGGCATGCCCGTCGTCTGTGAATAAAAAATCTTTGTCCCTCACAATCATGTTGCAAGTCCAAGAAATAAAGTCGCCTCTGTGTAGCCGCTTTCTCGCCTCTTGCGGATCGTAGTACTTTGCGCCTCCTTCGCCTGAAAAGAGCGTCATCTTGGGCCCACAAACGCTTTGCACAAGTTGATAGTGAGTCTTGAAATAATTAGCTATCCAACTGTAAACAAAATGAATCGGAAATGGAGAGTGTACGCAAGTTGGCCTTGGGGAGCCGGAAATCTTATTCAAACCTCTGTAAATACTAGCCAAGACAGGAACTGCAAGAACAATCCTTCGACCGGCTGCCATAGCACTTGCCACCTTGAAAACACTTGGGCGTATTGAACCAACACCTTGAGTAGGAAGGACGAAAGTACAAAGCCAACATGCGAAGTATGCCGCCAAGAATATCTCTTCCTTTGAGCTCCCTTCAATACCAAGCCTCGAGAACAATGCCTTATCCGCAATGGACCACTTGCCATGTACCCCAACGGTCCCGGAAGGGTTATGAGTTGACTTAGGACGAACGGCCTTCTTCTCTTTACGTGGAGGAGGCTCGCAGTATTTCGTCGCCCTTCTAAGCCAAAACTTGACCCATTTGTCGATAGAAACTTGAGAGGGTTGACCATCGTTATTACTCTTTCGAAGCAAATGGGAGGCGTGGAGTAAGAACTTGCAAGAACGAGGCACAAGTCTCCGTCCTGTCTCGTCAACCCCGTTAAGCTCCTTGGCACTTGGAACAACTTCGTCATAAAGAAGTCCCGCCATAGAAAGTCCGGAAAGGGTGTGCACGTCCCATAACGAAATAGACAATTCTCCAAAGGACGTCAGAAGAGTGTTGGT
Organism: Sesamum alatum; assembly: GCA_034509735.1. NCBI lineage: Eukaryota > Viridiplantae > Streptophyta > Magnoliopsida > Lamiales > Pedaliaceae > Sesamum > Sesamum alatum. The sequence continues at coordinate 28,967,163 of JACGWO010000006.1, forward strand.
AGATGGGCACCACGCTTCGCAAAATGCCTTGACGATATCGGAATTGCGGTCGTAGGTAAATAGTGAGGCGTATACGGCATCATATACTTGGGCCGCAACTAGCTTGTCTTTGCACCGGCTGAGTACATCTTCTGTCCACTCCCAAAACTCTTTGATGAAGCGGAACTCGCCGGCAAAGTGAACGTTGTCGCCCCACTTGGCTTTCCCTTCAATGATGCGGCGGCCCAACATCGGTAGAGAGCTTGGTTCGTCAGAACAACGGTGATGAGTCGCTTGTAGAGACCACGCCTTGGAAGTCTTGCTCAATGAGACTTCTCGAGACCATTGTTCCGTGTGAAGTGGAGTCGTCAACCTCGGCCATTGCTTCGCATATCGACCAATGAGAGGAGCATGAGTCACCAAAGTTGTTCCTTTGTCCGAGGGTTGAGTTTCATCGTCAAGAATGATCAAGTTTTGTTGACTAGAGGAAAAAGACTCGTCTTTGAAGTGAATCATTTTGTGATCTATAAAGAACAAGAATTTAATCGAGTCGGTAAAAAAAAGGGTGACTCAAATAGATCAAGAGAGAGAAGAGCTATGACATACCATTGACAAAGCACATGGGAATATTTAAAAAAAAAAAAAAACCAAAGTCAATATCAATTGAAAATGTTGGCTATTAGCGTCATTGCAATATTTTGAAAAATATGTTATGCCCTTCGACGGATCTCTCTCAAATAAACAAACTAAAAGAGAAAAGGAAAAAAAAAAAAAAAGGCATTACAGAACCAGTTGCAAGCAACTCAAACATATGATGTGGGTGAATTCAAATTCCATGAAGTGCTACGATAGAAATTCAAGGGGTCCAAATAATTCACGAATTCATGTTGAGATCCATGGGATAATATTCTTTCACTACTCAATTCTCCTAAACTATAACAATTACTGAAGCAAGGACAAGCGACGACAACGACTGCAATAGTATATAAATTTGCCCAAACAAATATGCAGTAGAGTTCAAATCTCCAAGTCATGCATTGAACTCAAATTCAAATCGCCTAAGTTTGATGCAATTAGAATTAGTTTGCTGCAAATTTATAGAGTTTTTTTCTTATAAATTCTATAAACGTCTAAGTTGGCATGAAGGTTACCTGTTCAACCCAGTAGTGGCATGTCCTGGCTATATTTGTTCTCCTCCAAGCTTCCAGGTCAAATATGTTCATGCCATAAGCCTATGCACATTCATCAGGGTGGAAAGTCCTAGATATCAGAGGATGAGAAAGGTTCAGATAGCTTTTGAACCTCTTTGACTTCACAAATTTGTCGGTCTCCTCTGCATGTTTATACTGCTCCAAAAACTACCGATACAATTTGGCGAAATCAATTGTTGCAAACGTAGAATCAAAATTCAAAAACACTCGACAATTCGAATTAGTGAAGCAGGCTGCAAAGCCGCGACAGATTGTGTGTAATCAGCAAAAGGAGAAGAAAATTTGAGCCGAAAGCTTCTCACCAAACAGAAAATTCTGCAAAAAAAATAAATCACAGAGGCATTACAACAAACACCTTGTGTGCATGATAGAAAATTGAAGAAGGAAAAAATATTTGGCTATCAAAACTTACCACAAGTTCTTTCAATAAAATCACAATGCTTGATAGATGCAAGATTAAACCCTTTATATAGATGTTAAGTTGAGGTGTTTGAGTATTATCGTGGTTCAAATTTCAGTCCGATTAAAACTCAATTATCAAATTGCAGGTGAAATATGAATCATTGTTTTGTCGGTCTCAACTCAAATAGGAATCCTTGATAATCCGGAATTTGATATTAAAAGGGGGTTAGAAGCATCAGCAGCTCACGCCTTCAAAATTTCTCCTATAGCTCCTGCCTCAACCATCTGTAACAAGAGAGAAATGAAAGGAAGTCGAATGCGTTTCGAAGTGGCACTAATTCATGGCCCATCAAAACAAAATGTATGGACCCAAGACTTGTCAAAAGGGAAAACATAAAGAAGAAAACAGAAAGGGAATTGGTCTAAATGCATGGGTTTGTCAACTCTAAATTAGACCATGATATTGTGGAGATATTGACAAAGCTAAACACATATTTTGATTCATTATGTGGAAATGAATATGGCTCAAAGCTACCAAATTCACAATAATTCAAGGTGGATTTTTGTCAAAAGAAGCTGTAATTGCGGTGGCCTATTCAAATTCGATTCGTATTTTCGCGACTCATTCACTTCGAAAATTATATTTTCAAATACATATTCGTGAACAAGTCTCGAGGGGACATTTGTAGACAAGTTAATTTTTGCGCCCAATCAAATGACGACAAGTGGAAAATATATATTATTTATCAATTATATTCTATTTTTCTATTTATATTTTTGGAATTTACTAAATTAATTCTAAATATAAATAGTTAAATTAATTGATATTTTAATATATATTTCGTCATCAAATCAACGGTCGACATGTGTCAAATTGAGGTGTTCCGGCCAATCAAATCAAAGACAAATATTTCTTGTATTATCTCTTTGAAAAATACAAAAATTAAAGAGATAATATTGAAATTGACCAATCATATCTTCCCAAATATTTAATGTATTTATCTCTTTAAATTAAAATAAAGAGATAATACAAAATAAGTGTTCAAGTTCACCACAACTCTACCTCTTTGACAGCTATATAAGGGGGTCATGGGAACTCATTCAACACACACACATACAAGCAAGAGAGCATTCAAGAAGTCTCAAAATCCTCTTAAGCAAATCAAGGAAGATCCACGGCGTTCTAGGCAAGATTCAAGGCGTTCGTCGCGGAAATCGTCCAAAGTCAGCGTTTGATTCGACAAGAAGTCTGAAGACTGGCGAATTAACGTTATCAAGACAGAAGTCCACCTTGGCGGAAGATCAAAGTCTCAAATCCACCAAGAACATCCCAAATTCAAGTCAAGAATTGTCAAGTTTATAGCGTTTGATCCGGGAACAAGTCAACGACCCCCGAATTAACGTTATTCAAAGTCAAAGTCAACGTCAAAGAAGATCAAACGTCACAGTTTCACCTCCGAAGTTGCCGAAGTCAAAAGATCACGTTCTCGAAGAGAAGAATCAGAGGTTTTCAAGTAGAGATTTCGCACCCACAAAATACTCAATTCAATTCAAGAATTTATTTGTAATATTTTCTTGTTTCATTAAATTCAGGAACACGAAAATTTGTTTACAATGGCGATCCAAAAAATCATACTTTCCGTTTTTTTTTTTTTATTAAAAGGCGATTGTCACAGTTCAGGACATCGCAATTGTGTGGGCTCTTCTGGTTGAAGGTAATCTTATTATAGGAATAGATTCCAAGTGGACTATTGAACATCTTATTATAGGAATAGAATATTCCAAGTGGAGTATTGAACAATGATAAGATTATTGCTACCGATGGTTGAGGTTTCACTAGATGAGGGTTGCATTAGATATTCTCGACTAATAGTCAATACATTACATGAACGTTTGCATGGCAACACGAGTGATAGTGATAGCCATCTGGAGGAGGTATTCCAAGAGGCACGAAAATGTGCTTTGTGTACTACTATCAGTGTATTGGATCCTGATGCTACCAGCAACACTGTTTGATTATTGTATTTACATCATAAGGAGGTCATTCATGAAGGTGATACCTCAAATTAGGGTACTTTATTTGTATAGAGAGTTGTGTATATAACATCATAGAGGAGAAAATCAATATTGATGGGGCAATGCAGTTGTTAGAAATATAGGTTTGGTCTCATATCATAACCTTCGTACCGATTCTCTCCAATGATAGATTAGATTTGCGTCCAATTATAATGGACAATGAAAACATCTTACCTATCCCTCCATATGTTGCATGGTATGCACAATGCATTTATTTCTATAATATAAAATATAACTTCTAGTTTAGTTGTTTTTGCTTTTGTACTTGTGGTTTTTAGGTGGCCGTATCATGTATCTCGTACGCACACGGCCCACAATGACATGTGCATTAGTAGGATTACATTGGACTCGATGAAAGAGGATAAGGTATATGGGACTAGTGTCATTTTCATACAGCATGATTGATATCATATAAATTCGGGTATATTAAGATACTGATATAATGATGTAGTTTATTTTAGATACCATATGATGGCGATGCACCTGATGTTCGGTTACTGTTGTTATATGTCCATCGTATGCCCGTGCATAAGATGTCCGTCGATTCACTATGCCATTGTGGAGATGCATCACAAAAAATGGGTTATCCGTTAGTTTGGGATGGTTCAAGACATCCCCCCTAACCAAGTGTAAGTGAAAGAAATTTGCATGCAATAGATAGACGAGGACATTATGAGGAAGATTGGTCATGGTTTCACAGGGACTATTGCACATGAAACGATGTACGATCATTTACTGTATAGAGACCTCTCGTCTAACCAAATGGTTGTAGTATCATCTTGAATTTCCTGAACTATCACCAAATAATCAACATCCAAATATTGTTTGATGTCCTCTTGACAAACGTACATGGATTTCGTCCGACAAACCCAATGGACTAGGAATATGGTAAGTAATTTAATCTAGGATATTTGTTTTAGTTAAGTAATCTTTGCACGACATGTCTAATTTTCAGTTTGGGTGTTTGAAGGTTGACAAAAGAAAATTTTCTCACACAAGTACAACGAGGACGTAGGAGCGGGAATTAATACCCAAAAAAAAAAAAAAACCGCTAACAATTGCAGCAGTTCATAAAAGCATAAAAACCACTATAATTGTTAGCGGCTAATAATTCAATTGGATGCATGAATGTTGCATGCGGCCATCTATGCGTACAATAGAGGCAGACATTGTTTGCCCCACATTCAGCAAAATCGTTGACAATGTCAGCGGTTCTTTTCCTTTCTTGGTTTTAATTTTTTTGTTGTTGTTAGACCCGTTGCCATAAGCGGTTCCGCAGAATTTTATAAATGTTTCAAAACTATGGTGTTTTGATAATTTTTGCTACATAATTTAAATTATTTTCCCCTTAAAATAACGCGTAAGATGTAAGGATAAGATGTTTTAAATAAGCTTCAACACCCTCTGAATTCAATCCATAATTATCGAAAATAAGAATTTAGGAAATTAAGTTTAAATAACTCCATATCAAAAGAATTTAAAACTACATTTGGAATGATTTATTTGCAATTATGGATTTCAAATATTTGGTAACAAATCATTTGAATTTGTTTGAATAACTTTTATATTTAAAGGATTTCAAATTATTCAACTCTAAATTTAAACTATGTTATGTCGACCATTGATGGATTTAAACTTATTCCAATATAGAGTCATTTGAAATCATTTTCTACGAATCTTTTCCTCAGTTCCAAATTCAACGAACAACTTGGCTATGAAAATCATGATTGAGCAAAGTGATTTTCGACTTAGGTTTTGGGCGCATGAATGACTATAATTGAGTTTCAAAAAGTAGAATTTGTGAGAACACTTAGGGCATATAATTAGGAGTTTGAATATGATGCAAGCAAAAAGTTGCTTGTTCGAATAAGTCCAACTTTATAGAGATCTTTGGGTTTAGCTTTTTCATAAGTATTGTAAATGGGACCTGCAAAAAATACGTTGGATGCTCAAGTCAGTATACGAGGGTAGAAACAAGAATTTAAACTAAAAACTTGCAATATATAGTATCAATACAATGTGAAAGTGCTTTGAGTAATAAGTTTCTAGGGGAGGTTTGACTAATCTCAACCGTCCCCCTTCCTCTCTGAGAATTCAGGAGTCGTTATCCTGGAAGAAGTCCTACTTGTTGAAAAACTGACAAACACGTATATAAGTTTATAAATTATTAGTTGTTTGCTTGAAACATATAATTTTCTCATGTTGAGAAAGTAAAGTCATTTAAAATTTTCAATTACAACTTAATATATAAAGAGGTCATTTTAACATGCAAATGATTATGCGAAATGATTGAATATGCTAGTAATCAGGCACAATCAATGCATGTATATATCATAAAAATAATTAATATTTATGTCCATGATTATAATAATATATTTATAAAGAAAAACTACTAATCAAAACTATGTATGATGGGGGAAAATTTAAGGGCAAGCAATTCAAACACATTTCAAACACGTGTCAGATTTCAAGCTATCGACTCTCCTTTTCTATTTAGCCAGAAGTCCTTTTTACAATAATTTGAAGGTCTACTTATACTACTCAGGGAATTTAGGGAATGTGTAAAAATCACTTTTACCCATCAATTAACTCTTTTCATGTAGACAACATGTTTTTCCCATGATCAAATTAGTAAATGCATACAACCATTAAAACGTACGGTACTCCTTCAATTTCTCTTCCTTGAAACGTCTCTTTTGTCCTCCAGTATTTTTTTTCATCTATCAGTAGCTCCAACTCTTAAATATTTAGGAGTTAAGTTAAACGCGTGCTTCACTCATATGAATTCATGTCAATCATATTTTAAAATAACATAGTTGTGATAATAAAATATATATTGTGTATTTGACGATCACTTATTTAAATAATTTTGAACATTTATTTAATAAAAATAATTAATTCTTTTGTGTAATGGTGAGATTATCATTTTCAAGAATGATAAAATTCAAATTGAACTTTATTGACTAAAGAACTGTTGAACATTATATCTTAAGATACAAATTGATCTCATTTGCAAGACATATCTCATAATGGTCTAAGGCATTTGGTGACCTGGTCGAGGCAATGCCTCATCCAGGTCTGGTCGAGGCAAACCTGCCTCGGCTCTTGGCCGTCTTTGCTTCTGTTATTGATTAGTTTTTTAGAATTTTATTTTTAATATTTTAGTGTGCAATGATTGTAGATTTTAATACTAAGTTATAGAAGTGATTAGGAAATTTGTCAACTTTTTTTAGCTTTGGGGTGTTATATTATGAACCTCAAGAAAGCTTGTGATCTCAACTCAATTTGGGGATCTCTGTATGAGTTCTCGAATTGAAAGTTTTTTTAATGGCTTCAGGGTGTCTCATTATGACACACTGAGGAAGCGTTTTTGGTTTGTGGTCAAGCTTTCCTCTTTCTAGTCTAGAGGCTTGTTTGTGTACATCATATAAAGGATAAAAAAAATTCACTACTGAATCAAAATTCTAACTGTTGGCCTCTGGATATGATTATGACAATTCTTGGGGGGTTGTCTTTATATGATCATGTCTTTCCAAAATTCCTCTATTAGTTGCTGCGACCTATGAATTATTTAAAATGTAGTTCTTGGATCAGCCTTTCAATTTTCTTTTTCAAGTGATAACAATTTTTAGTGGTGTGTCCTTTGTCTTCATTGAAATGAAAATAGTGATAAGTCTTCATCCTCTTGGGATTGTCTCCCATTTCCAGTGGCCAACGAACTAGAGCTTGTTGCTCCGTGGTAGCGAGAACTTCAGCTCGTGACGTGTTCAAGGACAACGTTCTAAGTTACCTGGGCATGTGTTTGCTCTCGTTTCTACTTCCTCCTCCTATCGAGGGTGATGTTTTTACTTCTCATTAGTCTTCATTTTCATGGGAGTCATAGGCCTTTTGCCCGTAGTCTCTTTGATTCCGCAGTATTTCTCAGCCCTCACCAATAAATCATCCAGGGTAGCTAGGAGCTTCCCTGCTATTGAATCCTTAAGCCTGCTCCTCCTCAAGTTTTGTTGCATAATATTTGCTAGAAGTAATGGATTCACATGGGGAACTTCGAGCACCGCTTTCGAAAACCACTGAACATACTCCATCAAAATTTCATGCTTCCGTTACACTAAAGTGAATAAATATAAAGAAATTTTGGAATATCATCTATTGATAGCAAAATGGTGTAGGAAGCGCTGCGAGAGCAGCTCACAATTCTCAATGGATCTTGGAGCTAATTGGTTAAACCAAGTCATAGCCTTCTCGGGGAGAGTCGTTCGAGATATTTGCAATAAGCGGCATCACTTATGTCAAGGAGGTTGGACCTAACCAAGAATTGATCTAGATGGTCTTAAGGGTCACCCATCCCATTATACTCACTCAAGTTCGGGAATTTAATACCGGGTTATATACCCTTTGCCAATATATGAAGGGCAAAGGGGTTGTGCCTCGGTGGTGCAATTGCCATCGGGTAAGTTTAGAACTCCCATAATCTTGAAGGACCACGAATTTGGGTGATGAAGTACTTGACCTCCCACTCCCCTCTGAGGTCTTGTCTTCAAGATACTGCTCCTCCAAGAGGTGATTGAGGAAAATAATTATCTTCAGGTAACCCCCGATGGAGGTGGCGGAGAGAAGTAGTTGTCTTCAGGCTGAGAAGCCATGTTGTTCATCCCTTCCTCATAGCGCATCTATTCTCTATCGTCCTCAGGCCTCTGCTCACAATTCTCAGGAGCTAAAGGAACGTCTTAACCTCTACAAGGATGACGAGGGGATTGTGGGGATAACTCATGCCCGATGATGTATTGGGCCACCACTCTCAATGCAACTTAGGCAAAAACATCCTCTAACTAGCTGACGAAGTGCTTCATGCATCACTTGATCAACGGTGGAAGGGCGGATCACCAAACCTTTCTTGCTTGTGTTCTCCCATGAACGCCAACTTGCTTGTTCTTAATGTTGTTAGCAAGGGTGTTCTTTGGTTGGTTGATAACATGATACTACTCTTCGCTTCCTTTTCTTTGTTCTCCAAGTCCAGCGTTTCGTTTCTAACTCGCCACCGCGTGTTCAATTCTCATATTATCTTCCCACAGATGGTGCCAAGTTGGTTGACTGATGGATGAAAAAATATTGGAGGACAAAGGAAACATTTCAACGAAGAGAAATTGAAGGACTACCACTCATTTTTATGGTTGTATGTATTTACTAAATTGACCATGTAAAAAATATATGTCCATATGAAGATAGTTAATTGAGGAGTAGACTTGATTTTAAACACCCCCTATTAAAATGCCTCGAGTAGTATAAATATGCCTTCCAATAATTATAAAAGGTAATTTTGGATGAATATAGAAGAAGAGAGTCGATATAAATTACTTATTCATCTTGAGGGATCAATCCGAGATGAATATAAATCCTTTTCGTTTATTTTGCATTGACTGAATTTAGCCAAAATATGTTCAAATATAACATATCCAGAGACTGATCCATGTTAAAGTTCGTGGTGTTCAAGTATAATAGAAGTGAGCCTAAGCTACCTAAGCCCGACACATGCTTATAAAAATGGCCTCCATCGGACAACAAGTCAATACAACTATAATGCACGGACACTCCAAAAAATCATCAGATGCAGTGTCGAACACGTGTTGGACACGGACACGGCATCTGCGTGACCGAAAATATTAAATAAAAAAGAAAAAAAAGACACATTGTCGGACACGTCTGTTCACATTCCTACATGTTTAGGATTTTTTTTACAATTTTAAAAAAATTGGGCTGCTTTCCAAAAAAGAGAAAGAGTTGGGCTGGAAAAAAAAAAATCAATTCACTTCTCCTAGGCTTAAACTTTGGGAGAAAATTACTAAAAATTTGAGAGATGATCACAATGATTTAATAATTTGGATAACTAGAAATTTTTCATTGTGCACTTTTTAAAATAAACTGATTATGTATATTTTTTATGGCATGTATTTGGTTAAGAATTGAGATGTAAGACATGCTTATTTTATGTTATATCTTGATACTTTTCATATTGCATATTTTAATTTTATGAGAAATTGTAAATATATAATAGAAAAATATTATATATAGTCGTGTTAATGTCGTGTCGTATCCTAATTTTTTAGAGTTTTCCATATTTGTGTCCATGCATCATAGCAATACAACAACACTCCAAATACACAAACACACAAGACACAAGTCACAACAGATACAACAAATCAAAGGGACTCAAGTCCAAAACTCATTGCCACGACAAAGCTCTGCAACCGACAGGGTTCCATGTCTTCCTTGGCGTCAAATCCATCAAGCCTTGATACCATATTTCAAAGTGATGCGTGATTTTTTCCTATAAGTTCGAAGGAGATTGCTCTTCCATATCCAATAACAAGTTTCAGTCCTTGGATCCGATTCAGAGCAAATAATCTGAGTATTATCTTCATCACAGAGATTGTAACCGCTTTTCTTATTTAAATTTAATAAATTCGTTTGTTCATGTTTTCCTTGTCCCGAAACTTATTTTTGCAGATACAAAATCTGTATGAACAGAAGACAAACATGATAATCCTGACACTTACTCAAGCAACATAATTTGATGATTAAAATGAGCTAGTAAAATGAAATAGTACGGGAGATCGATTCTACAACAAAAAATACATGTAAACAAACGTGCCACTAATTAATTTGCTCAAAACCAAATTGGTATATTCATCATTATGAAGGGAGAAAGGACAAATTAGAGAGCACACTATTCAATATACATACAAATAAGTGAAAAATCAGAATATAGAAAAACCCATAAATTTTACCACAGAGGAGAACAAAAGCGTTTGGGCACCTAGAAACCGAGAAAGACCCAAAAAGCATCCTAAGAAGAATTCCAACTACTTTTCAAAAGTAATCCTCCGATTCATTGCATCACCATACACACATTTCCATACCCACTCCACACAATGTAAACTAATATCATGGTATATCCCAATATAAACATAAATAAAATTTTCGTCATCCCACTAATGAACATGAAAATTCACTCTTAAATTCAGCCAAATCATCAAATTTTCAATTCTTAAAAGAAAAACATAAGCGTACAAATTAAACATCCCAAAAAAGTTGAAAACACTTATACAATATTTTCCTTGTATTTTACCGAGTTAAGACAAAAAAGACCTGCTAAAATGATAGGACGTCGGAGCTAAAGCACATGTGTTCCCATTATCACAATTAATAGACTTGGGCACATTTTAGACCATAATTCCTCATGCAACGACAACATTCCGTACCTAATCAAAGTAAATGCAGATCAACCTAGACCCATCTTTCGAACGTTGTTGTTTTTTTGCAGTTCTTCAAGTGAAAAGTCCAATGTCAAATAGTAGCCCAATCTATTTGATTGCACCACTGCCTTCGCCACCTTCCCCTACCGCAATCCTATCGTTTTTCTTACTATTTATGTAGGTGCATGCCACACCCAATACAAACTCTTTGAATTAATACCCTTCAACCAATGCACTTGAGAAAGAAATTGAAAAAATAAGAAACATGGGCACAGTGTGTGAAATGGGAGAGAAAAGAAAGAAACATGGTGAGGAAAGAAACATGTTGTGAGGTGAAGAGAAATAAGCACAATGTTTAGCCTCATTTTTGGCCCATCTCCGAGATGGGCCGAAACAAAAGTTACGTTTGGATCAACAGCAAAACACCATGACTTGGTGTTTTGCCACTTTTCAGTCCATTTCCCCAGGTAATATCAGTTGTAGCCCATATCATTCCTCATTTCCCTAATAACATGTCAGCAACCCACAAGTAAACCCTAGCCGATTTCCACCCATTACCGCTGCCGTCGCCATGGGTTGAACCTCCGACCGACGTCCTTGAACGCCACCGACGAGGCGGTCAAGGCCGTCGATCGGAAGAACGATCGACGACCGAAAATTTTGTTCACGCACTGCTGCACGTGACATCGCGCCGCCGCCGCTCGCGACGCTGCCACTCGCGATGGGAAACTCGCGATTCCGCCGAGAGTATATGTTGCCACTCGCGACGCCGCCGGTCGGGACGTTAAGATTGTTTGGCGAGACCGCCGGTCCGAAGCGAATAAATGGTGGTGGAAGGAGGTGGCAACCGCTCCCACACCGCCGTTCGCGACATGGGTCTCACTCTTCGCGACCACCGCCGTTTTTGCAGGGGTTCGAAGCTCCACCGACGCTGGTGGAGGCAGCGTAATAAATTTTTACAATTTGCAATTTAGTCCCTTTACTTTTATTTATTTTAAGTTAAGTCTGCTTCAAATTAATGTAGAGCACTGTTCTTTTCCAACAATTATTGTTGATCACTGTTGGATAGTCAGTGCACTGGTTGCCCAATTTTTTTCCCTATCTTGCAGATTGTAGGTTGTCTTTGTTTATTGTGTGTAGCCTTTTCAGAAACTCCTTTTCTGAAAAGGTTGGTACTTCTACTGTTACCCATTTTATTACTACGGACGCACTGTTTAAGTTACTGTTTCTCATGTGAATTGAGTAGGATATTTCAAGCTGGTGCTATATACATGTGTGTTCTCCCTTATTTTAACATACACTATATTTTCATAGTGATAGGGGTAGTACCCCATATATGCTGAAAATACATAAATACCCTCAAAAAGAGGTTAAAATTGCATATGGGCCTGATGACCCGCATACAACACAGTCGGGTCACTACCCGCGACCCGACCCGGATACGCGACCCGAAACCCGAACAAGAGGACCCGAGATCTAGACCGTTGGTCTCCTGACTACTGAAGGCTTGAGATGACGCCACATGGACCAGGCAAGTACACGCACTTGGCTCTATAAATACTCATGTTCCACCGCATTAATGGTAAGACATTTTGGGATAGCATTCGACCTATCATTCTATCTAGATCGCATTTTTATCATCTCAATCTTGGGCTGACTTAAGCATCGGAGGGTCTTCGTCGGGGACTATCCCGGCTAGCCTAACGTGCCTCTCTCTTCTCAGGGATCATATCACATCTGGGTGTACAGGGGAGATCGCGTCCCTGGACCTCCACCACGGACATCCAAGAGACCGCTACCCTGGACCTCCATCTCGGACATCCAGGAGATCACTACCTTGGACCTCCACCTTGGACCTCCAGGGAGATAGTTTCCACCCGGATCAGTTGGCGCCGTCTGTGGGAATCCTGAGAAGAGCACTTAAGATCGAGATAGAATGAGCAAACACTAGGAGAGGGTGACAAAGCTACCCCACAACATGGAGATCAAATCATATAAATAAAAAAAAACGAGTTACAACGGATGATCGATGAAGCTACCAGGCGTGCAACTAGAAATGTTATAGTCGAATATGAGAGAAGGACTGCGACCCCATATGCATTTTAATCCATGAAGCGACAGTTACTCAAAAGGAAAGGATATTGAAGACTACCCTAATGAGGTGACCAGTAAAAGAGGACCTGTTGAGCATCATAAAATGATCGAGGTGACACAAGGAGAATTGAGTAGAACAACTAGGATTGGGTCGCGCATGACCTCGACCCTGGAAACATTGGTGATAGAACTTCAAAGGGAGAATAATGACATGTTCGCATGGAGCCCATCAGATTTTAAGGGAATAAAGCCGGAGGTCATCGTTCACAAGCTTAATATTGATCCGCAGATGAGGCTAGTTAAAACAAAAGAAAAGATCATTCGGAGTTGAAAGAAATAAAATCATCAAGGAGGAGGTGAACAAGCTTCTCGAAGCAGGGCATGCCCAAAGGACCCCTACCCGCTACCTCAAATTATCTATTGGGGGACTCCACCGTTGGATGCACACTATTCAGCATGATGGATGCGTACCAAGTATACCATCAAATTTTCATGGCAGAAGAGAACAAAGGTTCAAGGACCTCATTGGCCACTCCTTGGAGGTCTATGTTGATGACACGCTGGTGAAAAGCAAGAAAGAGAAGGACCACCTCGACCATCTCAAAAAAGGCGTTCGAGGTGAGGAGAACCTACGGCATGAAACTTAATCCATCTAAATGCACATTTGGTGTTCGAGGTGACAAGTTTCTGGAATACATGGTGAGCGAAAAGGGCATTGAGGCGAACCCGAAAAAATCGAAGCTTCAGGTCGCTCGATCGAATGGGCGATCGAGTTAGGAGAACATCTATTAAAGCTCAAGTTTTGCTTTATTGTAGAGCTGCCAGGTGAACAGGAACAGAATGAGCATGAAGGTGGGCTCTTGCATATGGATGGATCATCTAATTCGAGTAATGGGGGAGCTGGAATTTTGTTGCAAGGACTTGGTGGGTCGAGGTCGAAGTCGCATCAAAATTGGCATTCCCTGCTACCAACAATGAAGCGGAATACAAAGCATCAATAGTGGGATTAAAGGCGCAAAGGGATTGTAGGTCGAGGAGCTACCAAGTGTATTATGGGCGTATCGCACCACACCACGATCCTCAAATGGTGAGTCCCTATTTTGTTTGGTTTATGGGATTGAAGCGATAATTCCTGCAGAGATTGGTGAGGTGACAGCCAAGGTCGCACAATATGATCCTCAGAAAAATCATGAAGAGCGTGCATTCAACCCCACCACCATCAAAGAGAGAAGAGATCGCGCCTACGCCAAGATTTTGCATCACAAAAACTTGATGATGCGAAGCTATAATCACAAAGTAAAGCCAAGGCATTTTCAAGCGGGGGACTTGGCGCTAAAGAAGGTCGAGGTGTCCAAGCATGTCAAAAAATTGGACCCGAGTTGGGAAAGACCCTATAAGGTTATTGAAATAAAAAAGCAAGGAACATGCAAACTGCAAGACATGGATGGAAATGACTTGCCAAGACCATATAGTGTTCACAATTTGAAGAAATTCTACGCATGAGATATCCCGGATCTCGAGTAGCCTGTGAAAGCCCCCCTGTTTGCACTCACGATCGCAGGTCGCGCGTCACCACAACGATGATTTGAAAAAGATCATCACAATGCGATCTGAAAAAGATCATCAAAACAATGATCTGAAAAAGATCACCGGAATAATGATCTGAAAAAGATCATCACAATGCGATCTGAGAAAGATCACCAGAACAATGATTTGGAAAGATCACAACAACAATGATCTGAAAAAGATCATCATAACAATGATATGAAAAAGACCAACACAATAATGATCTGAGAAAGATCATCACAAGAATGATCTGAGAAAGATCATCATAATGAGACCTGAGAAAGATCGCTCATGATTCGATCTGAAAAAGATCCTAAGTCCGAAAAAGACCCCATAACTTAAATCTGAAAAAGATTTATCTTCAAGGTTGCGTGTCACCTTCGAGGTCGCATTATTATCGGAAAAAAGATTTATCTTCAAGGAGGTCGCATAGCTCCAACGAGGTCGCGTACCTCCCATGAGGTCGCATTATTATCTGAAAAAGATTTATCATCAAAGAGGTCGCATAGCTGCAACAAGGTCACGTACCTCCTATGAGGTCGCATTATTATCTGAACAAAAAAAAATTTTATCTTCAAGGAGGTCGCATAGCTCCAAAAGGTCGCATGCCACCCTCGAGGTCGCGTTATTATCCGAAAAAGATTAATCTTCAATGTCGCGTGCCTCCCTCGAGGTCGCATTATTATCTGAAAAAGATAAGAGCGAAAAATTCTAAAAGATTTTCCAAGTTAAACCCCGCCATGAGAGGTCGAGGTAGAAGATTTTGAAAAACTGGGCAAATAACTTTTTGTGATCAGGAAGCTAGATGGTTTGTGAAAGACCACTTGTGCTAAGTCTCAAGATGCTTTTGGATGACATGCGACCAGAAAATAGATGGTCTGTGAAAGACCACTTTGGTGCTAAGTTTTGAGACCCTTTCGGAAGACACGCGATCAGAAGGCAGATGGTCTGAAAAAGACCACTTTTTGTGCCAAGACTCAAGACGCTTCTGGGTGACATGCGACTATAAAATAGATGGTCTGTGAAAGACCACTTTGGTGCTAAGTTTTGAGACGCTCGATCAGAAGGCAGATGGTCTGAAAAAGACAACTTTTTGTGCTAAGTCTCAAGACGCTTGTGGGTGACATGCGACCAGAAGATCAGTGAAAGATCTAGAATAGCAGGATCTGAAAAAGATCCTTTTGTGATTAGCTCAAACTTTGAAAGTTTTCCAGGTGTAAGGATCTGTGAAAGATCACAGATCATTACAATCGGGCTACTTAATTTCATGTGCGCAGTCGTTTACTCCTGTAAATCACGTGACATCATCAAAACTATCTGAAAAAGATCGTCTCAAGTGATCTGTGAAAGATCACCTCAAAACGACTTGAAAAAGATTGTCTCAAGTAATCTGTGAAAGATCATCTCAAAACGATCTGAAAAAGATCATCTCAAGTGATCTGTGAAAGATCACCTCAAAATAATCTGAAAAAGATCACCTCAAAAGATAATCTCAAAATGATCTGAAAAAGATCGTCTCAAGTGATTTTTAAGTGATTTGTGAAAGATCAGCTTAAAACGATTTGAAAAGTTTATGTTCAAGGTCGCGTACCTCCCGCGAGGTCGCGTTATTATCCGAAAAAGATTTATGTTCAAGGTCGCGTACCTCCCGCGAGGTCGCGTTATTATCTGAAAGTTTATGTTCAAGGTCGCGTACCTCCCCCGAGGTCGCGTTATTATCCAAAATATTTACGTTCAAGGTCGCGTACCTCCCGCGAGGTCGCGTTATTGTCTGAGATTTATCTTCAAGGTCGCGCACCTCCCGTGATGTCGCATTATTATCCGGAAAAGTTTATCTTCAAGGTCGCGTACCTCCCGCGAGGTCGCGTTATTATCTGAAAAAGTTTATGTTCAAGGTCGCGTACCTCCCACGAGGTCGCGTTATTATTCGAAAATATTTATTTCAAGGTCGCGTACCTCCCGCGAGGTCGCGTTATTATCTAAATATATATATATATATATATATCTTCAAGGTCGCGTACCTCCCGCGAGGTCGCGTTATTGTTTGAAAAGAGATTTATCTTCAGAAAGGTCGCGTACCTCCCATGAGGTCGCGTTATTATCTCAGAAAGATTTCTTCAAGTTAAACTCCGCCATGAGAGGTCAAGGTAGAAGGTTTTAGCAAAATGGGCAAATGACTTCTCAAGTTATCAGAAATGGGAAGATCATCATAATAGCATGAAGACGCGATTGATCACATGATGCATGTTCAACTTCTTCCAGTGCAATAACTTGCACTAGAAGAAGTGGGGGACTAATGATAGGGGTAGTACCCCATATATGCTGAAAATACATAAATACCCTAAAAAAGAGGTTAAAATTGCATATGGGCCTGATGACCCGCATACAACACAGTCGGGTCGCTACCCGCGACCCGAACCCGAACAAGAGGACCCGAGATCTAGACCGTTGGTCTCCTGACAGCTGAAGGCTTGAGATGACGCCACGTGGACCAGGCAAGTACACGCACTTGGCTCTATAAATACTCATGTTCCACCGCATTAATGGTAAGACATTTTGGGATAGCATTCGACCTATCATTCTATCTAAATTGCATTTTTATCATCTCAATCTTGGGCTGACTTAAGCATCGAAGGGTCTTCGCTGGGGACTATCCCGGCTAGCCTAACGTGCCTCTCTCTTCTCAGGGACCATATCACATCTGGGTGTACAGGGGAGATCGCGTCCCTGGACCTCCACCACGGACATCCAAGAGACCGCTACCCTGGACCTCCATCTCGGACATCCAGGAGATCACTACCTTGGACCTCCACCTTGGACCTCTAGGGAGATAGTTTCCACCCGGATCACATAGTTCTAAGAACATTGTGAGGCTAAGCGAGGTTTGTTGTGTGCGCGTGCGAGCAGTTCATTGCCAGTTTATCTAATTAGACAACATTCGGTTTAGCTTGGTGCTATACATTCGCAGCCTTTAAACTTTTGTGGCGCACTAATTTCGTGTTGATAAGGTACATGTTTAGTCCAGATTTATCAATGTTTGTAATGGTGTTATGTGTTATGATTGTAGTGTTGTTTTTGTGTTATGTTATATGCTGTTTTTGTGTCTTTGTATCGTCGTAGCATGTATCTGTTTGTAGTGCTGGTTTCATCTTTTATATTGCCTTGACAGATTTTGCATGACTCCCTTCTCTATAACGAAAGATTGGTAGTTTGTAGACTTTATCCAACTTGACAAAGATCTGTCCCTTAACCGGTAGGAAATGAGATATTGCTCTTTTTTTCCTTTTTTTGCGGCATTGCAGCTTCGATTTTTGGTTCATTATTTTTCATGCTCATAGGCTATGTGCATATCTAGATTTTTATTCCTACATATTTCAAAGTCCAGTATGTGTACGTTTTTTTTTGCCAGCTGGGGTTTTAACTTTGATTTATATAATTAGGCTTGTTTTAAGTTCATCTGGTCTTTCATATTTGTTTGATGCTTTCACCAGTTGGTTTGTTCACTTCGAAAATCATGTAAGGGTATTCATATATTTTGTGATTGGAATATATGTTGCTATTATGCTATTTTGAGCAGATAAATTAAAATATATAATTGTTCTCTTATAATAAATAGTAGATTTTATTTCAGTTAGTGTGTTCATAGTTATCTCTTGATAAAGTTTGTTATTTATATTGTTAAAATACAAAATATTAATAGCGAATTTTTTACCTTATGTGAATGCTCTCATTAATAAATAATTTTCAAGTGTATTAGTAAATGCATTACTGCTAGGGGTGGGCGTTCGGGTCGGGTACTTCGGGTCCCGACCCGACCCGAACGGTTCGGGTTTTTTTTATAAAAAAAATTTGAGTATCGGGTAACCCGATACCCGATCTTAAAACATCGGGTCGGGGTTCGGGTAGGAATCCCCTACCCGAACTACCCGATCGGGTACCCGAAGTTTTTTTTTAAAAAAAAAAAAATTTATTAATTTTAAAGTACTAATAATGTAAGACTAGGCTAGGGTTTTACAATCTTTATTCTTCAATCCCTTCCCTTCTTCTTCCCCAACTTCCAAGTGCAATCCAACAAAAATCCCTCTTTCTAATCCTAAATTTCTAAGATGTCACAAGACCCACCACAATCACAAGGGCCACAACAAGATGATGGCACAAAATTACCAAATCTAAAGGTTAGTATTATTTTTCTTTTCTTTGTGTTGTTTAGTTATTGGTATATTCAAGTTTTTATGATTCTATTTCTTTAATTTCTGTACCTTATTGTTATTATAAACTCAAGATTCAAACACATATTGATATTATATAAAAAACCAAAAAAAAATAATAATAAATAAATCTACTTTGATTTACAGAAGATGTCGCAGCTTCTATTTAATTTACAGAAGCTGCGACAGCTTCTGTCGAAGCAGTTTCAGCTTCTATTTTGATAGAAGCTGAAACTGGAAGCTGAAACAGCTTCTATTACAAAACAAAAGTTGTTTTTCAGCTTCTATTTTAAAATAGAAGCTGAAAAACAGCTTTTGTTTGTAATTTAAAAATGTTTATATTTAGTATATGTATTTTTTAATTTATATTATGTTAAATTATGACATTAAATTTATGATAATTTGCAGATATCGAGGTCAAATTCTCAAGATTGTGGTGATAGAAATTCAAGGAAAATGCAATTAAGAGTTGTTTCAAAAGTTGGAAGATCTAAAGAGGTTAGTCCAAGTAGTAGTGGTGGATCCGTTAATATTAGTCGTAATGTTAATATTGGTGTTGATGATGATGATATGGATTTAGATCTTGATTGTGTCCCTGAGGATGATGTTTGTGGTGAAGAAGATGATGTTAAACCGAGAAAAAGAAAAGATAGGAAAGAAATTGCATCTAGATCGGTGTATTGGGATCACTTTGATAAGTATGTATGTATGTTGATAAGGTACAAAAAGCAAGATGCAAATATTATCAACGAGAGATTAAGGCGGATCCAAGGGTTCATGGGACTAGACCTCTAAAAAACCATTATGAGTCTTGCAAAAAGAAACCTCATGAAGTTGCAACAAATCAAACTCGTGTTTCATTTCAATTTAATCGTGGGGGTGTGAGTGATAAAGAATCACCTCTTATTAATTGGAGGTTTGATCAAGATAAAGTTAGAAATGCATTATGTGCTATGTTGCTTCTTGATGAGCTTCCATTTAAGACAGTTGAAAATCCAAGTTTCAAGTACTTTTTGTCAATTGTATGTCCTATGTTCTTGATTCCGTCACGAAAGACCATAACCAAGGACATTTACAATATGTACTTGAATGAAAGGGCAAAATTGAAGTCTCACTTGAAAAAAATATTCTCAAAGAGTTTGCATCACGACAGACACATGGACATCTCTGCAAAAAGTTAATTACATGTGTCTCACAGCTCACTTTGTTGATGATGATTGGAAATAACAAAAGAGAATATTGAATTTTTTGTCCTATCTCTGGTCATAAGAGTGAAGAAGTCGGTATGGGTGTTGAAACATGTTTGCTTGACTGGGGAATTGATAAGGTTTTTACGGTGACCGTTGATAATGCTTCTTCAAATGATGGTGCAATTTTGTATTTGCAAAAAAAAGTTTGATAATTGGGGTACAAACATTTTGGGTGGAAAATACGTACATATGAGGTGCATTGCACACATTGTTAATCTCATTGTACAAGATGGCTTGAGAAACAAAGAAGAGCATATGGCTATCTCTCGTATTAGAGGAGCTGTAAGGTATGTTAAAAGTTCTCCAGCAAGGTACAAAAAATTTAAAGAGTGTGTGGAGCATGAAAAATTGGACACAAACAAATTGTTAAGTCTCGATGTACCTACAAGGTGGAATTCCACCTATTTGATGTTGGAGGCCGCTACATGTCTTAAAAGAGCATTTTCTTGGTATGAAGATTTGGATTTTGGTTATACAAATGATCTTTCAAAAGCCCCATATGATGGAGTTCCGGTAGACTATGATTGGAATAGAGTTGCATTATTGTTGAAATTTTTGGAGCATTTCTACAAGTTGACTTTGAGCATTTCTGGTTCTTTATATGTGACTTCCAATAACATATATCACCAAATATGTGCTGTTGACTTGCTTCTTAAACAGTGGTTGGAGAGTGATGATTTTGAGTTGTGTGAGATGTCAAAAAGGATGAAACAAAAATTTGACAAGTATTGGGGGTCAATTGAGAAGATGAACATGGTCATATATTATGCTGTTATTCTTGATCCACGTCACAAGCTTGAGTATATTGAATTTTCCTTTGATACATTATATGAGGATTCGACACAGTGTTTGCTTATGAAAGAAAATGTAAGAAATGGCATGAATGAGTTGTTTAATGCTTATAAGTCGATGTATGAATCTTCGGGAAGTTCAATTTCATCTTCAAGTTTGTCAATTCCTAGTTTCTCCTCAAGTTTGACTCTAGTATTCCTTTGGACATGGCATCTAGAACTTGTATGCAAGAACGATTTCAAAGGCACAAAACTGGAGGAAGAAGTGATGTTGAAAAGTCGGAGTTAGAAAAATACTTGGGTGAAGATCTTGAGACGTTTCGGAAGGAGTTTGATATACTCAGTTGGTGGAAAGTAAACCACATAGATTTTCGATTCTTTCCAAGATAGCTCGTGATATATTGGCGGTCCCAATCACTACCGTTGCTTCAGAGTCTGCATTTAGCACCGGTGGTCGTGTTCTTGATGCATTTAGGAGTTCATTGTCTCCTAAAATAGTGCAAGCCCTAATTTGTGCTCAAGATTGGCTTCGTATGGATTCTAAGCCAATAAATGTCGAAGAAGATTTATACGAAATTGAAACAATTGAGAGAGGTATTTCTATTCGTTCTTTCTACTTTTATATTTATTTTCTACTTTGGAAATACTTGACTTATTAATGATTTTTTTTTGTAGAAATACTCAATTTAGGGATTGATTTAAGTGTTGCCGATATTTGATTGTCTACGACTCCACGACACCATTGGCGATTGGGCATGCTACTATTATCTATATTTGATTGTCAAGACTATTGATTTTGGATGGATGTAAACATTGAATGATGTGCTCATTATCTTTTGGTTGATTGTAAAACTTGGATTGTTATTTACTTATGTTATTTTTAATTGTGCATTTAATTGATTGTCAAATGAATGTTATCATTTATTTATTTGTTAGTAATTTATTCCTTTTATATTTTTATTTATTAATAATTATTAAAAAAAAAATAGAGGCGAATTGCCTCTGAATACATTGATTCAGAGGCAAAAATTAGCCTCTGAATCAATGTATTCAGAGGCAAATTTTTGCCTCTGAATGCATGCATTCAGAGGTGAATTTTGCCTCTGAAAATAATTGATGTTATTTTTTTTTTAAAAAAATAAGCAAAAATTTGGGTACCCGACTAATTTCGGGTCGGGATCGGGTAGTCAATATACCTACCCGAAAGTTCGGTACCCGACCCGAACTACCCGAACCCCCACTACCCGACCTGACGCCCACCCCTAATTACTGCATACATTAGATATAAATGCATGGAGAACTTGACATGTGGATAGGTTCTTTGATCAGAGGTACAGTTCAGTTATCCTGTGAGCAGCATCTAAAAACCAGCATGAAGGATTGATCCTCAGAATCCTTAATAATGTTTCCTTTAAAAAAAATAAATCTCGAATTATGTTCATTTAATGGCATTAGGTTAATTAATCCTGGTTTTGTTATACTAATTAAGCAGCATGGTGCTGTTAATTAATACATGTGATGGAGCATATACGCGATAAAATAAATAAACATTGAAGGTCAAATTACTAATAATTGGCCCTTCATATTACGTTGTATTTTTTTTTTTAATAAGTCGAACTCTCACTTTATTTCTTTTCTCACTGAATAAATACTTTGATACAAACACAATGTGGTGGGGTCATATTTTACCATGCAAATTCTTGTTCAGTTCTTTGGTTTGAAGGTACTCATCTCTAACTTTTTTGATTATTGGGAGTTACAAATAATCAACAATTGGGGTTTAATAATAAAATTCGACCATAATTAATTGCATAACGATAATATATATTAATATGAAGCTATAACACTGCCGCATTTTGTTAGTATACAGTCATGCATTTACTATTTAATATTTTATAATTATTACAAATACATGTAGTCATTTATATACTATGTGGGTTGATACACTTACTTATATTTATCTACAGTGATGTATATATATATATATATATATTTATCATTCTATAACAAATGTGGGACAATTTGTTATATTTTAAATACTTTATGTTAACATTCATAAAAAGAAAATACAAAATACGTTTAAGTTAAACGAACAAGATAGTATTGTGTTTCGGGAAGACGAGAATCGTGTTTTATCCGCTATAACTTTGATGACGTGACTCATACAAGTATGAAGTTTTGTCCTCTTTGTATCTACTTTAAATTACAAAAATATAGACCCAGTATGGAGCGACATAGGTTCATCGCATGGTGCTCGTCCAGACAAAGCTGTCTGGACGCCGTATATGGAGCATAGGTTCATCGAGTTCATGCACGAGGAGTTTATTAGCCACCGACTTCAATCATCAACGTTTTCACCTTCTGTATGGGCTCGTATATGTGAGAAGATGAACTCAACCATGTCTCCTAGGTATGTGTTTACGACGGACCAATTGAAAGGGAAACTAAACAAATTGCGTAGGGCTTGGCGTCTCATGAACGACACTTTAAATAGGGGTACTGGATGGGGTTGGGACTCGGAACGTAATACTATAACAGATGATGCGGGGCGGTTGGAGGACCTTTACTAGGTACATCATAGTCTCACCTTACGCTACTTTGTTAACCCTTGTTTTCACTCGATGGTCATTAACCTCTCAATCTCTTATGAATTACCGCTCCATGCATATTCTCTTTTGTAGGAAAATCCTAAATATAAGAAAATAGTTGAGCACGGTCTGCCGCATTTTGATCTCTGCATGCAGATGTTTGCAAGAAACACCGCATCAGGTGGGTTTGCGCGCTCCAGTGCAAATCCACCCCGTGCATTCCATACCGTAAACGAGGGTGGTGATGAACAAATGACCGGGACAAGCTCAGGCGGCCGCCTTTCACGAGATGATTACGAGGACACAGCTATCTCTGAGTCATCTCAGATTGGTACGCCGCCAATGGATGCCCAGTGTGCAGCATCTGGTAGTAAGCGTCAAGCACGACTGGGGGCACGTGTGTTGCAGACGAAGAAGTGTGAGACCATGGACAAATTGAACGAGTTACTCCAGGGAAAGATAGATCGGGCAGGTCCAAAAGCGACGGATGCTATTGAGCGTTGTGTCGATGAGTTAACAAAGTTTAAGGATTTACCGGATGGTATCTTCACCACAGCCCTAGAGCGTTTCCACAGTCACAACACTCGTACGATTTTCCTCCGCCTTGATGACGAGAACAAATTGCGTTGGTTATATTCACTTGGAAAGTGAATATCGTGTTTTGACCTATTCAATCAGTGTTTTACCTATTTGAATGAGTGGATATTAACGATGACCCTGCGATAACTCATCTAATATTCTCGTTTCCATGTTGTGTTTGTATAAGTAAATTAGTCGCATTAAAATTTCGACCTGCATTTCTTCTTATTACCCCATTCATCAAGTGTACATTGACTACTTTTTTTTTCCTCCTAGCTTGTTTGGATACGGCGAGCACAAGCGAAGGAGCTTTCCATGACAATGACTCCGAATCCGGAACCCCTGGCACCCCAGGGTCACCAGGTAGCAATGAGTCGGACGTGCTAGAGGAATTTTACTATTTCAGGGACCTCGTTTGCCCGGAGTTGTTTCGGGAAAATGTTCCCCGGAATACATCTGTTTTGCAAGGAGAGGGATGGGTTGCAGAAATTATGTCAACCCCTCACGGCAAGGGGATGCCGGCCGGCACGCAGGTGCACAAACGGCAAGTGAGCAGAGACTCTTACTGATTGGGGATCGTAATACTATTCGTATGGGAACTTCCTTGATGTGTGAGGATGCTATCCGCCAAGTATGAAGTCATTTCATGAACGTTTGGGCACGGAGATATAAGGGCGACTACCGGGCGCCATCCTGCGCGCGTACAGGAGATTGAAGTGTGAAGCAGAGTGCTTTATCTTTCGATATTTGCAAAACTGTTTCACTGGTGTGTTTCATGGAGTGTTGGGAACATTTCCACCAAGTTTCAGAGTTAGACGGTTCCGATTGAGTAGGAAACAGCGATGATGTTTGGAGCCTGCCAGTGCAGTAGCGAAAGGGCTATTTCAGAATATTGCGCGGGCAATTCCCGGACGATGGATGATCGGATGGGGCTGAAACTATGGATTTGTGATGAAGACGTCGTAGGATACGCAACGGTTCAAGCGGCATGTGATTTGGACGTCGGACGAGGGAGATAGCAAAAAGGTGCGCTCCTCGGTCACTTTAATGTCTACTGCTGGAATAAGGGAAATTATTTTTAAGCCTATTATAAGGGGGACATGCAGTGGTGAGCTCCAGCCAGCCTCCCTCGTGCAGCAAGGCACTAAATGAGCAACCCTTGGGGGCATGTTGGGGCCTCCAAGGGCCGGCTTTAGGCACCTCGAAGGGAGGGCTAAAGTCCCCGGACGGGATGGGAACCGGACGGGCGGCGTAGGGCCAGGATGGCCTACGTTGGGCAAGAAAAGGGTCGAGAGGTTCCATGTTGTGCGCAAGGTTGCCCCGCGGGCTGCGGGAAATCAGGGGCAACACCTCTAGGCCGAATGAGCAATTGAGGCAAGCACTCCAAGACCTCGTGAGCTAACTCGTGACATGCGCTATTGGGTTCTAGCCATGCACGGGGTTCCGTTGGCTAAGATATGCGGTCATGGGGCGATGCCGCATTGTGGGCAAAGTGTGAGGCCACGCCGAAAGGCAAGAAGGCATGTTGGGCATGGCGTGCGGGAATGATGCGAAATGTTGGCATCCGGATTGGGCCACGGACTTGTGATGTTTTCCTAATCGGGCGAGGCATACGAGACCGGCATGCTGAAGACATGCGCCGGGGATGTACCGAGTGAACGTTGAGCATGCGAGGGGCGTTGTGGGCAAGATTGGCCCATAGTCCGAGAAGGAGCAAGGATGCTCCGAGCTATTGCGAGATGTATCGAAAGGACTCGAGATTGTGGGCGAGATACATGATGGCGAGCTAGCTAGCTAGTTGGGGCCGGACATGAAGACACGCAAGGCGTGCGGGCCGCAACTCTCGGCGAACATGGGCATTTCGGATAGGCGAGTGCCAGGCATAAGGTGCCGCACAAGGAGGCCTTCGAATATCGCGCTGGTGAGCTACGAGTGTCGAAGACACACGACAGGGAGACCGTTAGGACTCGAATGGACGAAGGCCGGTCGAAGGTTGAGTACAACCCCGCTGCGACAAAAGAATCCACCCGTGACAGTTGGTATCAAAGCCCGGATAATCCCGGGCTCCTAGAGGGCGAAGTGCTCATTTGAAGGAGAAGTGTGGCACATGAGCTCTACAAGAAGGTAGAGACGAGTTGAGACCGTTTTGAGACAGAATCAGACCGGACTGCGACACCTCTATGCAGATGCAAGTGTAGGTTTGCTGCGTTGGGCTTTAAAATGCTTCAGTAAGCTGATCGTGAGACGGAATGATTTTGGGGGATGTCCGCCACAGAATGAGGAATCGGTGGCGTCCTTTTGCGCGCGTTTGGGCTGCTTCAGTGACTGAGTAGCTACGGTCCGACTTTGATATTGATGTTATTGGTTGGCAGTTGTGCGAGCATTGCAGACGTTTGGGCAAGCTGTCAACCGGTCCGAAATTTTTTTTTTGGACGAGTAAGAAATCAGATTTTCAGAATTCATCTTGACTTCCCTATGCGAGAGGGAGATATGCCGATATGTCGGGTGGACTGCGAGAGCCACGATTGCGCCGTTAGCAACCATGTGTGCGGAAATGCCGCAAGTCAGGAGACGATCAAGGCGATGAGGCCATTCGGTGGGCGAAGTACCACCTTGTGAAGAAACCCTCCAGCGGGGAAGGATGAGCGTATTGATGAGGTGCCGAGGCACAGTTGCATATAAGGTGCATGAGAGCAAGCCACCCTTGGGGTTGCAAGGAGTGGAAGCCTAGACCCCTATGCAGACATAGTTGCATGTGGAAAAATGAGAAGACCCGAATGTGTTTGGGCAGAGCGAAAATGTGGAATGAAGTTCTCGTGGGCAGATGGGGGTGCGTCACAGTGAAAAGACGACACGCTTCAAGAGCTACAGGGCAGAGATCCGTTATATGTGATTTGTGGCAACTTGTTCGAAGCTTGAGTGGAACAAAGGCCACTAAGCAGTGTTGTGTGCTCGTCAGGAGCACAACTGAGCTGAATTGAGAACGTTCTTTGAAGAAGTTCTGACACCATATGTGGGCTCTTTGGTCTAAAGATTTCCGAGGGGGACAAACGAGTTGAGATTGCGGGGAGCATCAGGCTCCATTGGCACCATGAGCGGCATGGTGCGGTCGGGGTGGGACTTTAAATCCGAATCCTGCGGTCAGTTGGGGGAGACGACCCTAACCTTTGTGCTGAGTCAAGAGGACTCTTTGGGAGAGATTCCGGACCCGTGAGCGGCGTGGTTCCGAAGTTGGGCGAGGCCCAAGTGCTTCCAAGTTGGTTTAAGTGTGGTCACCGTAGAGGCGGATTTCGTGCTTGCCGAGGACGACAACACATCGAGTGGGGGAGAGAGTGTGAACGACACGCACAAACTTCAAGCTTGACTAGTTCCAGATCAATTCGGGTGTATATGAGGCACTGTTTTGAGGGACGACACAGTTCTGAATGGCACACTTGACAAACTTGCGGCACAGTTTGCTACCCAGCAGTCACAGAAGAGAGTGCAGTGAGACGGCACAGACTTCGGGCCTGTGGAGGAATTGAGTGTATTGAGGCACTTTCCGTGGGGGCAAACCATCAGTTGAGGCGACATATGAGGAAGAGAGTGTAGAAGCGTACACAGACTTCCAACTTTAGTTTCAGTGAGAAATGGAGTGCATTGAGGCACTATTTGTGGGAAGCGACCCAGCTACCGAGGAAGAGAGTGCAGAATGAGTGTACAGACTTCCGACCTGAGTTTTCGTGTTTGAATTGGGTGCATTCCGGCACTATTCACGGGGGGCTAACCACCAATCAGAGGAAGAGGGTGTAGATGAAGTACACGGACTTCCACTTGTGTTGATCAGGCCATAATGGGGTGCAGACGAGGCACCGTTGGTATGGAGAAAACGTGTGGTGCTGAAGGGCACTCACGTCGAAGGGCTCGAAAGAGTCGGAGGTCGGTCGGGTGTAGTGGGATACTAGAGATGGGTAACGGGCACTGCATACACTTTAATTCTTTGTGTATGTGTTGACGAGGACATCAAAAGATCGAGTTTGGGAGAATGTCACCTGCCGCCCCTTAGTCAAGACGGTTGGCAGTGACTTGCGGAGGACGTGCGGGCGGTAAGGGGATGTCTACTGCTGGAATAAGGGAAATTCTTTTTAAGCCTATTATAAGGGGGGCATGCAGTGGTGAGCTCTAGCCAGCCTCCCCCGTGCAGCAAGGCACTAAATGAGCAACCCTTGGGGGCATGTTGGGGCCTCCAAGGGCCGGCTTTAGGCACCTCGAAGGGAAGGCTAAAGTCCCCGGACAGGATGGGAACCGGACGGGCGGCGTAGGGCCAGGATAGCCTACGTTGGGCAAGAAAAGGGTCGAGAGGTTCCATACTGTGCGCAAGGTTGCCCCGCGGGCTGCGGGAAATCAGGGGCAACACCTCTAGGCCGAATGAGCAATCGAGGCAAGCACTCCAAGACCTTGTGAGCTAACTCGTGACATGCGCTATTGGGTTCTAGCCATGCACGGGGGTCCGTTGGCTAAGATATGTGGTCGTGGGGCGACGCCGCATTGTGGGCAAAGTGTGAGGCCACGCCGAAAGGCAAGAAGGCATGTTGGGCATGGCGTGCGGGAATGATGCAAGATGTTGGCATCCGGATTGGGCCACGGACTTGTGATGTTGTCTAACTCGGGCGAGGCATACGAGATTGGCATGGTGAAGATATGCGTCGGGGATGTACCGAGTGAACGTTGAGCATGCGAGGGGCGTTGTGGGCAATAATGGCCCATAGTGCCGAGAAGGAGCAAGGATGCTCCGAGCCATTGCGAGATGTATCGAAAGGACTCGAGATTGTGGGCGAGATACATGATGGCGAGCTAGCTAGTTGGGGGCGGACATGAAGACACGCAAGGCGTGCGGGCCCGACCTTCGGCGAACATGGGCATTTTGGATAGGCGAGTGCCGGGCACAAGGTGCCGCACAGGGAGGCGTTCGAATGTTGCGTTGGTGAGCTATGAGTGTCGAAGACACACGACGGGGAAACCGTTAGGACTCGAATGGACGAAGGCCGGTCAAAGGTTGAGTGCAACCTGAGAGGCATCACGGGCGAAAAAGATATATTCCGCTGCGACAAAAGAGTCCGCCCGTGACACGCGGGTAGGTTCTACGACAACATTCGAATGACCAAACCGTGTTTCTACGCATTAGTCGATGCATTGACGTCCAAGGGCTTCCTGCCACAGGGCCGAACGACACGGTTAGCTCCATCTAGGAGGTTGCAATTTTCATGCAGACAGTGGGCATGCACAAAAGACACCGCGATAGTATGGAGCGATTCCAGCACTCACTTGAGACTATCCACCGTAGGTTCCATCGAGTACTATCTGCATTGTGCGCCTTAGCTCCAGAACTGATCACCCAACCAAATTAGATGAACACGCACCCAAAGATTGCGAACAACCCAGATTTCTACCCATACTTTAAGGTAAATTCGATCACACCGCGGAATAAACATTCGACTTATATTTGCATCCCATCAAACGTTGACCCCATACGCATTAAATCCAGGACAGCATTGGAGCGATGGATAGCACCTTAGTACCTGCGTGGGCCCCACGAGTAGACCAAAATAGGTATCAATCGCGTAAAGGTCGGCTTGCGCAGAATGTTTTGGCAATATGCGACTTTGATATGAATTTCACGTACGTGTACGCCGAGTGGGAAAGTAGTGCCGCTGATGCCCGTGTATTGGATCATGTTGTTTCACAGGACCCGATGTTTCCTTTCCCTCCGATAGGTAAGTGACTATGTAATTGCGCATTCGATGTTGTTTCACAGGCTCCAAACGTAAAATGATGTTAGTACATTATGCAGGAAAGTACTACCTGGTTGACGCAGGTTTCACAAACTACCAATGTTTCCTCGCGCCGTATCGCGGTACTCGGTACCATCTAGCTGAGTACAGGGGACAGGGCCGTCAGTATCGTACCCCACAGGATTTGTTCAACCATGCTCATTCTCGATTGCGCAATGTAATAGAACGTTGTTTCGGCGTACTGAAGAAGCGCTTTCCAATATCACAGTGGGGGATGCCGAGCTACCTCCTTCAAAATCAAGTGAAAATAGTTATTGCATGTTGCACACTGCACGACTTTATCTGTAGGTTCAGTAATGACGATATCATTTTCAACGAACCAGAAGACGACATTCCACAGGACATGGATGCCTTTTACCATAGAGGACATCCGACCGTCGTGGAGGTAGAAGCCCAACGAGCATTTCGAGACAACATAGCGATGTAGATGTGGGCAGATCGGGCCAGCACATAGGGGCACTAAAACTTTTGTATGCTTTGTGTGTATGGACACGTGTCATTTCATTATCATAGTTCTGTCGTTTCTATGAATTTGTAACCAAAACTCTTACTTACATTTTCCAAACCATGACAATGTCGGATGCTTTATATTTCATACTCTTAATTATCAATTTTTTAATGTGCAATATTTTGACCTTATGTATTGAGCGTCTACGACACAGTTTGACCCTTGGCTTGTTTTGCACTGAAATGTAATTGTATGTATACATATTTTGACCTTATGTATTTAGCGTTTGTTTACAGATCTGTCCCTCGCCTTGTTTTTGCACTCAAATGTAATATCATGCATATCTATTTGCAGTCATGACGTACGAGGGAATTTTGGAGGCGGCCGGATTCCCACAGGAGGCACACTGGATGCTGGAGATAGAGCACCGCTTTATGTGGATGATTCTCGACGTAAATGCAGCGATGCCTATGACCGATGATGACGTGGCGAAGGGCCAGATGGCATACTGGTCCCGTGCGTTACGGCGGCATGGTGGATATCCATACACCCGGGAGTAGGTTTGCATAAAATTCTACGAGTTCAAAGAGCGCTTTCGCACCTTCCACGCGCTTGCACAGTTACCTGGGGTTGAATTCGACTGTCAGACAATGTGGATGGTGATACCAAACCACTTGCAACGACATGTATTACAGGTACGCGACGACCATTCTACAATTATGCAAATTCACTTTATCAATCTTGCGTCCTTCAAATATATACATTAACAACTTTTGTGTGTCCCCCATATATGTCAAACAGGCTTACCCGTTGGCCCGCCGTTACCGTATTTATCCGAGCTACTGTATCCTAGTATGCTGGAGGTGTGGGGTCCTGCACGTCAACGACAGGACTTTGGACGTTCACAGTGTCTCCCAGCAACACGACAGCAACTTCGTCGGTCCAAGCATACAGCACGGCGATCGAGACGCTCCGATAGAGATTTCGGATTCCGTTACCCAATCAGTAAGAACACGTACACATGTAGGAAGTTGGGAACCGGAGGGCCATGCTGCACGTGGAAATGAAGCCTCCCTATTGCGACGGACTGCTTAAATAGGCCACCGACGGAGCCTAGACAGGGCATCTGGTACCGGCGGTATTGGGTCGTGGACTGATTATATCCGTCGTTTCGGACTCCGGTCATCCCGTAGTGGACATA
Organism: Sesamum alatum; assembly: GCA_034509735.1. Taxonomy (NCBI): domain Eukaryota; kingdom Viridiplantae; phylum Streptophyta; class Magnoliopsida; order Lamiales; family Pedaliaceae; genus Sesamum; species Sesamum alatum. Next base: position 28,998,640 of record JACGWO010000006.1, read on the forward strand.
CAACCAGTGAAGGGGATAGTACCGCGCGGTCAAGGCCACCGAGGGGGCCGTGGTCGGGCCGAAATGACTAGTCATAGGTATCGACGGTGGAAGCATGTATAGCTCGTATATGTCAACTACTATTCATCCCAATGTCTGAACAATGGTGCTGATGTATTTAAGGAATTTGCAATGAGTTATTAACTTAACTTTAGTTTCACGTATTCGGTTGTGTGTCTATGCGTAAATTAAACAGTCGAGAGCATAAAGTGCATCAATTTATAAAAATATTGAATGGTTTAACTTACAGTTTAATGGGCATTTACAACCACATTTATTTCTATTAATGCATTCATTTTAAAAAATTATACAAAGGTTACGGTATATGTTCGAGCCAATAGTATAATATTGTCGAGCTGCATGAAAAATTCTGACTTGGGAAACGGTTGCAGAGAAGTTTTACTATTTATGATTAAAGTGATTGAGGTATTATTTTACAGAAGGCTCTTTAATTTTGCGAAGGATAATAATTAAATCTACATAATATTATTTAATCAAAATATTTTTATTATTCATGAAAATGAAAAAAATAATACCTAATGTGCATACTAAATATTATTCATGAAAAGAAAAATATAAGTAATAGGAAAATAAGAAATTACAATTTAATAACATTAATATATTAAATTAGTCAATCCACCTAACAACAAATAAAAATTAATATATACATATACACATTTAAATACAAATAAAAAGACATGATGTGACAATGAACAGTATATTTTGTCCCCCAATATACAACACAATACAAATAATATCTTCTTTACACTATTTAAAACTATCTCCAAAAACAAAACCAAACATACACTGTTTTCTAACACACACTTATTTATCTTTATTTTTCTCTCTCTATCTCCCAAACTCAAAACAAAACATCCTAAAAAATGAAACCAAACATACGCAAGAAGTCTTAAATATTAATTTATTAAAAATATTGAAATTACTATTATGACCAAATTTATTAAAAGGGTGGAATGAATTAAAGGATAAATGTGGATGAAAGTTGGTATGACAACAATTTTTCTTAGGGAAATGCAAGCTACGGTACTATAATATTAGAAATGAGCAAATTACCGTCATGTGAAAAAATAAATATCAAATTATACCCCTGTGTTTTTAAGATTGAAGCAATTTACCCCCTTAGAGGGGAGTGTATAATGCACTCGCCCCTCTTGCGACTGGGCCTTTTTTTAAGAATAAAATATTATTTTTATATAATATTATATATATAACTTATTAATAATTAAAATATTTATAAAAATTATATATACTATTTTTATATAAAATATATAATACTTTTAATAAAATATATATTTTTATTTTTAAAAAAAGCAAAAAAAAAAAAAAAAGAAAACCCTTACCCCCTCCCCCAACTGCTCCATCCCCATCCCACTGCCGTCGCCACCCTCCACCCGTTGACGTTGCCTGTGCTACCATGTTAGCTAGAGCCCCCGTCATCACCCCTCGTCGCTGTCCCCTCATCCATGTCCCAAATTCCGCCTCGACGTCCCCCACACAAAATAGGCACTGCACCTACCCCTTCCACTCCCCTTCCGCACCACCCTTCCCCCCACCCCCCTTACCCGACCACCGTTGCCCCCCACCCACAAACCAGTCGGCCCCCCATTCTCTTCCCCCTCCAGTCCGTCACGCCCCCGCTCCACCAATCGCCGCCGCCCCCCACCCCTCCTCAAAACCAGTCGCCGCTCCTCCCTTCCCCATCCCTTTCGCCCGTCACCGCGCCCAAACCACCACTCTTCGTTGCCGCTCCTCCCTTCCCCCCGTTCCGGTCGCCGCCCCTCAGTCCCCTCTCTCCTTCTCTGTATATATATGTATATATATATATATTTATATATATGATTGTAATTGTATATATAAATATATTATATATAATATTTTTAAATTGATATTTGTATAAATATGTATTAGGTAAATTTAGAAACTTAAATCTAGACCGTTGATTTGAATAGTAAAATTTGAGCCATTTATCTACTAGTTAATTGGGACCTTAAATTTAAATAAGATCCAACAGTTCTCAAATAATGTCATAAATATAAAATTAAAAAAAAAACAAGTAAATACGTGTGCACTACATGAAACATGTGATGGGGGTAATTGCTCTATTTTCACAAAACACATGAAGGTAATTAAGTATTTTTTTCATACGGGATTATTGGCTCATTTCCAATATTACAAAGGGGTAATTTGTTTTAAACCCATTATTCTTATGTGATAGTTCATATGCATATTAGTTTACCCCTCTAAATTATATGCATGGTATCACTTTGCTCCCTCAAATTATGCAAAATATTCACTTTGCTCCCTCACATTTTTAAATATATATATATATATATATATATATATTCTTTTAACAAAACAACAAAACCCCTTTGTTACTTTAGCAAAAGATTTTTTTCCCCTATCCTCATTCCGAGTACGAGGATCTTCAGTCATTGCTCTGCGAACCCAATGGCAAGTTTTCAATTAAAAGCGCTTACTCATTTCTATTCCATAAAAGCTTTTGCTGCAAAATACTCAATTACCATGGAAGTTATTATGGAAATGTAAAACTTGCCCTCCTGCCAAATTATGTGCTTGGCTTATTGGCCCCCATTCCATAAGCATAAAATTCAATCCTATATCCCACATCTATTCACTAGGGCCTTATTTATGTGTGGGGATTGGACTGGATGTATCAAACTCAATCCATTGTTTAAATCAACTCGGGTCCGTGATAGATCATAATAAAAAAAAAATGATTTAAATCCACCATGCCTGGTGGGAGGCCTACTTGAGGGAATTGCACGTGATTTTACACATTTGTTCCTATAGTTGTCCACTATATAGTTCACTTTATCTGCTCATTCCTAATATTAATAATCTGAAACAAGAAAATCTACCAATTATTCTACACACGCTCAAATTATCTCGCTTTAAAACGATTGTGCTCATCACTGCCTTGTGGCAAATCCGGATTGCTAGAAATGACACCATATTTAACAACAAACCTATTAATCAATATCGGATATGGCAAAAGATACTTACAAATGAAAGATCTTATCAATAAAAATACTTGTCAACAATCTCAACAGAAATACGACATTCTCATCCAATAGAAACCCCTGCCACTAAACCAACCATTTCAAACTCAACATTGATGGTTCCTCATATGGCAATCCATGTATGGCAGGATGTGGAGATCTAATTTGGAATACTCTAGGTAGTTTTTTCCAACATAATCTTCAAGTATATTTTGCTATCGTGAGGCTAATCAAGCAGCGAATTTATTAACAAGGCAAGTAATGCCGTCGCATTTTGTTAATCTATACTATTATAACGAGAAGGAGTTTTATATACACAAAATGGTAATTTTTATACCACTACATCAAATTATTATAATACCAAAAATGTCCTTCAACTTCTCAATTCATGTAATGAAATTAACTATTCAATTAAGTTTCTTTATAAAATTAATTCCATACAATTATATATACCCAAAAATTAAATTTACTCCCATTTTATTTAAGTTTATTGTTAATTGGAATAGTAATAACATATTAGTATTTATGTTGCATGTATATATAATCATCGTTATCAATATATCATATATTGTACAAATTTTAAATTTTGAATTTAATTTGAGTAAAATATGTATTGATAATTAATGTATTAGAAAAAGTTATCAGACATTTTTTGTATATGAAATTGTAAAGCAATGACAAATTTTAGTATATAGGAACAAATTATGAGCCCATCAAATAAAAGCATTACTAAAAATTATGAATGTAGGTATTGCGTGCCATAAAAGTATTACTAAAAATTATGCGCGCAGGTACTACGTGCCACAGTTTCTAGTATTATATATACCAATTGTCCTCCTTTTATGTCGCCAATTTTGAACTCGACTTTATGTACTTGAACTCATTTAGTATAAATAAAAGTTTATTTTAATGTTGAAAATACTTTTTAAAAATGTAATTTGTTTCCAATTTACCTACCTTTCTCCTTATCCAATATTAGGAAAATATCAAACTTAAAATTTTCATATGTTTATATTTAATCGAGGATATTCACAATTCGATATAACCTAATTGAATCAAAATTGAAAATTCGGTATGTACCAAAATTAAACCGAAAAACTTGTTGATTTTGTTATTCAGTTTTTTATATTTATAAAAGTATTCAATTTGGTTTTGATTGTTAGTTTGGTTTCCCAAATTATACCGAATACCGAATATTATTTTTATATTTGATTTTTTATATACATATTTTAATGTTTATTAATTATTTTTATCATCTTAATTATAGAAAAAAAATATCTCTAATCATTATTTTTAATATTTAATTTTTAACTATCTTTATTTTTTTAACAAAATAATTTAGTTTACTGAAATACCGATTCAAACTATCGAAGAAAACATTCGATAATTACAGAAACCAAACTAGTTAATCCGATTCGGTATTTATTCAATATTTTGGCATACTAAAATTTCTATTGAATTCAATCCGATTTGATTCACCGTGCAAACACTCCTAATTTAATCTGAAATTAATATTAGATATTACATTTAAAGATACCAACCATATAATAACATAAATCAATTTTATTTTAAATTGTCATTAAGAGTCTCCAATTAAGACTTCTTGCAGGCCAAGTAATATTTACTCCGAATTTTAATATTTATATCCATTAATTAAATGGTTAATGTAATATATATTATTTTAGATTATATTTAAGAATATCTTCATCATCATTGACTTAAGTCTGCTTGGTACCCAAGCTACAAAAGGACTAAACAGTCATTCTACTCTTAGTTTTAGGGGCAAAACCGTAATTGAGGACAAATATCTTCTGGAAACCCTAACTTCAATTGTATAAATAGGGGGCATTTCGCAAAGCACACTCACTCTCTCTCTCAATTGCAGTCCGTCTTCTGGGTTCTTCTATAGAGGTAATATTCTTTTGCTTTCTGAAATGTGTCTCTGTAGGTTATTCCTGAATTCTGTGTGATTGCTTGTGCTTGATTTCTTTTTCTGCTTATATGAATATAATCTTCTGCAAATTGCGATGGTTTCGGGAAGGTGTTTGGTGATCTAAGGGTTCATTTCCATAGCTTTGGGATTGTTGAGGATGATTTGGATGTTGTAGATTTGCTTTACTTGTTTGTCGGTTCAGGCTGTGAGATATCGTGTTTAACTATGGATCTACGTGATTCGTGTGATTCATTAAAAGTTGGTAATTTCATAAGGAGATTGTAAGCTCAAGATGTTGCTTGATTTTGTAAATTATATTTGAAAAAGCCAGCCGTTGATTGCGAGAGTGTGCTTGTAATTACGATCTGCAGGTTTTGGTTATTCTGTAGTAATTCGCCATCTGGTTTTGTCATCTGTTATTAAAATTGAAATTTCTTCTGAATCATTTTGAATGAATATTGTCTCGATTATCAGTTATGTACAGCTTTAGTTCCCTGATCTTTAAGTTTGGGATTGACAATTGTGTTTCTTGATTGTGTGTTTTGAATTATTTGAATTCAGTGTGTCTTTTCTGATGCAGGTCTAGATATTTCGTAAGAGCTAAAATATGGGTAAGGAGAAGGTTCACATCAACATCGTGGTTATTGGTCATGTCGACTCAGGGAAGTCAACCACCACGGGTCATCTCATCTACAAGTTGGGGGGTATTGACAAGCGTGTCATTGAGAGGTTTGAAAAGGAAGCTGCTGAGATGAACAAGAGGTCATTCAAGTATGCCTGGGTTCTTGACAAGCTCAAGGCTGAGCGTGAGCGTGGTATCACCATTGATATTGCTCTCTGGAAGTTTGAGACTACCAAATACTACTGCACTGTCATTGATGCTCCCGGACATCGTGACTTCATTAAGAACATGATTACTGGTACTTCCCAAGCTGACTGTGCCGTGCTTATCATTGACTCGACCACTGGTGGTTTTGAGGCTGGTATCTCTAAGGATGGGCAAACCCGTGAGCATGCTCTTTTGGCTTTCACTCTGGGAGTCAAACAGATGATTTGTTGCTGTAACAAGGTATAATTGTTGAGACACAATTTTTTGATTATATGACTTGTTGCTTTTATGTGTTTTTCTGCAATTCGCTTGTTGTTTGCTTGCCTGTTTATCTGTTTGTCTATTTGTATGAAAGTGGTACCCCTTCATTTACTTCCTATCTTGATCTTGAGGAGATTCTGGTAAATTGGAGAGGGGTTATCCTTCATCATGGACAACAGATCATGTCCAATTCAGGATTGTAGTTCAATTGGTCAGAGCCCACCCTTTTTTGGGTGGAAGCTACGGGTTCGAGCCCCGTCAGTCCTGATAAACTGGATTTATTTGATGGTCTTTATTGTCATCGGTTGATTGCAGTTGCAACTCAAGGTTTATGTGTGCCCACAATTTCTTTTGCCTTGCTTTTTATATTATGCTCCCAAGCAATTGTCCCCCTTTTTAAGTGATATGAAGTTTGAATGTCTGTTATTCCCTTTCGGATATTCTTTTCCAAGATTGTTTTTATTTTTATTTTTGTTCTATGTTTTGACCAAATAGAGTGTTTAGATGAAATTCCCACGTTTATGGATTTCTGAGGAAGGTTTAGTTGAAGTATTTTGTGATATCTGATCGGATATCTGCTGTAATTTACAGTAAATGTCTTGCTGAAACTTTTACTACCTATTCCTTGTGCAAAAGATGCTTCTAGATTTAGATTATCAAGTTGCTAAAATGCCATTGAGATCATTATTGGGTGCTTCTAGTCTGTGCTTATAAACTGACCTTTGTTATTCAATTTAGATGGATGCTACCACTCCCAAATACTCCAAGTCAAGGTATGATGAAATCGTTAAGGAAGTCTCTTCCTATCTGAAGAAGGTTGGTTACAACCCTGACAAGATTCCTTTTGTGCCTATCTCTGGATTTGAGGGTGACAATATGATTGAGAGGTCAACCAACCTTGACTGGTACAAGGGCCCAACCCTCCTTGAGGCTCTTGACATGATCCAGGAGCCCAAGAGGCCCTCAGACAAGCCTCTTCGTCTCCCACTTCAGGATGTGTACAAGATCGGTGGTATTGGTACTGTCCCTGTGGGTAGAGTTGAAACCGGTATCATCAAACCTGGTATGGTTGTCACCTTTGGTCCAACTGGCCTCACAACTGAGGTTAAGTCTGTTGAAATGCACCATGAGGCCCTCCAAGAAGCTCTCCCTGGTGATAATGTTGGCTTCAATGTCAAGAACGTTGCTGTTAAGGATTTGAAGCGTGGTTTTGTTGCATCTAACTCGAAGGATGATCCCGCTAAGGAAGCTGCAAATTTCACATCTCAGGTCATTATCATGAACCACCCTGGTCAGATTGGCAATGGTTATGCCCCTGTTCTCGACTGCCACACTTCCCATATTGCTGTCAAGTTTGCTGAGCTCTTGACAAAGATCGACAGACGATCTGGTAAGGAGCTTGAGAAGGAACCCAAATTCCTGAAGAACGGTGATGCTGGTATGGTGAAGATGATTCCGACCAAGCCTATGGTCGTTGAAACTTTCTCCGAGTACCCACCACTAGGACGATTTGCTGTCAGGGACATGCGTCAGACTGTTGCTGTTGGTGTTATCAAGAGTGTTGATAAGAAGGAGCCTTCAGGAGCTAAGGTGACCAAAGCAGCAGCCAAGAAAGGTGCCAAGTGAATTGTGCGGTATTGGATCTTCTACTCCCGTCATGATCTCAAACTCTTCTGTTACTACAAAACGTACTTGTGTTATCTTTGTCGTATAGTTTTGTGTCATATAGTCGGTCTTGTTGGGTTTTATTTCTGTCGAACTTCGTGTTATCTTTGTCGGAGTGTTTGGTCTTCACCTTGCTGTTATGGCTCTCAGAATTGGGTGCTGGATCGTCGGTGGCATGTAATTTGATGACTTTTTGCTCTCTGTTTGACCTTTCATGGTATATGAATTGAGCTTTTACGTCGAGATTTGCAGCTTGATTTTGTTGGGTTTTCGCGTTAAATGCTTCAATTTTGGTACATTCTGAAAATTGGATAAAGTTGACCTGTATTTTTAAAACTCGAAATGTTAGCCTGATGTTGAACTCGGACCAGTCCGGGTACCGGACCTGTGTTCAGTTCAGGTAATTGATTTTAGTACCTGTGTTTTTTAATCGATTTTCAAAATTATTTAACTTTTTGTTTTCTTTTATTTAATTCTTTCGGTGGAATTTCGCCTCATTATCGATCATAAAATGATCTTTGTGAAGAAAAACTCTAAAAACTTTTGGTAAATATACATAATTGCAAAACCTTCCATCTATTTTCAAAATCATTTTCATTTTACGGTATGAAGGTGTCATAATTGGAATTTGGTTTTTTGTCAAAAACTCACCCTTGTAAATTTATGGTGCAATTAAAAATGAAATGCACATAAAATTTGACAAAAAAGTAAAATTTTTGCAAACGTCAATAATGATTAACTTATTTTTTTCACAATTCTCAAATAAAATTCAGTTATTAATCACGATTTTTAATTTATATTTATAATTTGATCATGTCTTCTTTAAGTTTAACCAACAATAATATCAATGTTCTGTCTAGCAACGTAACTCGCTTAATTGAATTGAGAATTCGATACACCGAAATGGTGTAGGGGAAATCGAATCGATGCTTAATTGAATTGAGAATTCGATACACCGAAATGGTGTAGGGGAAATCGAATCGATCGGTTCGATTCTGTAAAAATCGAATTTGTATCGGTTTGGTTTGATTTTATACTGTACTTGTATCAATTTGGTTTGATTTTATACTGAACTTGTATCGATTTGGTTTGATTTTATACTTGACTAATTGAATTTAAAAAATAAATGATTTTATTCAAAAATACCTGTACAAACTCCGCTTAAATGATTTTGGAGTGGACCGGCCAAAATCGTCGCCTCCGGTTATATATTGCTATATTAGTACCACAGTACAATTGTTTTTTTCCCCTTAAATAAATATATAAAATTATAAAAGAAATTATTTTAAGACAGAAAAATAAGTAAATACTAAAATCATTTAAAATTGAAGTTAAACTTTTAATGAGTATAAAAATACAATATACTATGTTCAGTATAAAAATAATTTTACTACATAGTTTACTTAAAAAGAATGAGCAGCTCTTTCTTAAACAGAAAATAAATAATCTTTGAAGTTGCAACATAAAATTCAAGGATATTTAATTATGTATTATGTATTTAAAAATAAATAAACAGATAAAGTTTATAAATTATTTAAATTCTAAAATAAAAGAGTAATTAATACAATTCCATATTTAGAATCAAAAAAATCAATAAATATAAACTATTATCAGCAACCAAAATAGATTTTAAATTATAGTATTAACAAATATATCTAAACAAATATCTCAATCTTTTGGATTGAATAACTGTGTATTTATTTAAGTTCAATAAAAAAAAAAAAAAAAGTGTTTTCCATGGTAAAAGAAACTCAAAGAGGTTATTTAATTATGCACTTACAAGGTGGTCTACATGGATAATTTTTTAGAGTACATTACAGGTACTCCCTTAAAATTTAATATAATTATGAATACCCTCTTGTTATTTGAGAAATTGCAAATAACTTTGATTTTAACCGCTAACAACTAGCCAAATTTCGTTAGTTTTCATTAGTTTTTCATCCATTTTTTCTGAGTGAATTGACCAAAATGTTCTTGTGCACCATAAATTAAAAAATTATTTATATTTTAGATTTTCTTTTATAATTTTTCAAAAAATTTCATCTACTTCGTTACTTTTTCTAAATATTTTTTCATTTTTTAAAAAAAGGCAAAAGAATTACAGCAAATACAAAATTGATAATTTTAAACATTCATCTAAAAATTATATAATTTCATCAAATATTAAAAAATATTTATAATTTCTCAAACAATAATAAATATTTATAATTATAAAAATTCATAGGAGCTCGTTGTAATTTATCATAATTGTTATGCTTTAATTTTATTATACTACCCGTCTGTCGCTGTTGCCTGTTGGGTCTCTGGTTTCCTATGATGTCGTGACAGCGACACCCTGCTCTCTATCTGCACCCTTCATTAATTTCCAGCTGGTTACCGATAATTTCCTTTGTTGGGTCGCATAAAATTGTGATACACAATATTCGTGAATATAATCAGATAGATAATTATAAATTTTAAAAGAATGAATATATGATTTAAGAATAAAGTAAGTGACGAATACGAGTAAAAGTAGATGATAAACATGATTAGTAATTTGACGTTTGAAAAATAGTATGGATCATTTAAAATAAATAAAAAATGTTATTGGTACAAAGATTTAAAGGTATATAATTTGTAGTTTAAACTTTAGTGTTGCAGTGCTATAAATTATCAGATATTAGTGAGAAGTGACTTTTTCTTATAATAGCCGTTGTGACACACCGTATTCAATAGTGATGTTAAAATGGCAGTCACTTTATAAAAAGAAAATAGTAATTACAATTCATTTTCAAAATTTTCTAATTAGAGGTATAATTGACATATTTAAAAATTGGTACGATGATGTTAACAATCATTGTTTGTGAAGTGTAGATTCCATTTTATATTAATAACTAGTCGTCATGACATGTCGTCCTTGTGTACATATTAAATAATCTTTTCATATTTTGAAACATATTATAAATAAGAATAAAATATATAAATCAACAAAATCACATTATGTAAAAAAAAAAAAGAAATAAACAAACAAACAGAAAAACAACTTAAGGTATTATCGACACATCAAAAGAATTGGTCTAGTGGTGTTAAAATAACATGGAGTCAAGCTTGTTAAAAAAAGGTCATTACAATTAATTTTTAAAATTATCTAACTAGGGACTTTCTTTTTTTATATTAACTAGTCGACGTGACACACTATCACTGCGTGAATATAATAAATAATATTTCACATTGTAAAATATATTATAAATAATATATATATATATCTATACTAATATAAAAAGAAAATCCCATCCACACTCACAAACGATGGTTAATGACACCACCGCACCTTTTTTTGTAAAATCAAAAATATCATTCAATCGATAATATAACTGTGACACCCTGTTCGTACTTACTCTCCATCTTATACGAAATCCACATTAACCCAATAAAACAAAGCATAGTTTACTCAATATATTACGTAGACATTAAGGACTGACATACGTCATCAAAACCTTGTAATTAATCCTCGACCTTAGCCATTATCACTATAAAGAAAGGAGAAAAGTGAAGTTTCTAGTTATTACAAAAATTAAAAAAAAAAAAAAAAAAACAAATCCACTAAAAATCCTATATCTATGTAATTGTGTAGCTACAACTTCCAACTTATATATAGCTAATCGACTTATATGTATACGCATACACATATGCAATAAGACAAATCCCATAAAATTATATCAATCCACAAATATTATTTAATATGCAATCACTACAAAATCATGAAATAACTAGTACCATAATCATACATCAATCCACAGTACAATATATCCAGAATCATCGTTTATTTTATTAGGGCCCTGCTTACCCAAGTTAGAGTGCATCACTCAAAGGTCTTTGCCGGCTATCATCACCTCAATCACAATATCTCCCTTTCTTTTTCTGATATCACACAACACACAACTCGTATGATATCTTATCATCATATGATACCACACAACACACAACTCGTATGATATTCCATCATCAATCATATCACACAGTACACAACTCGTGTGATATGCCACATCATCTCCATTGACCAATGACAACATACAACTCGTCATTAATCATATCATCATAAGCCATTGCCGTATGCCCCACCAGTTAGGTAAGCCATCTCTTTATCTCAATTCTCAATATTTCCATCAATAATCGCATCATTCGTTTTCATCCAACAATAAAATATAGTATCATATAGTCATTCATCTGACTTTCGTACAACACAACCATAGATAAGCATATAATAATAATTCCGTAGATCAATAACGTATTCCAGATAAGTGACCCATAATTAACAATAAAGTATACAAATAATAATTATATTCATATATATATATATTCAATTATTAATACTTACCTCAAATTTCAAATCGATTGCGTTAATAAAAAGAGCTGATCAACCCTCTACTTTATCTTCGCGTCCTATAATAGGTTATAATATGTATAATCAATATATAAAAAATATTGTAAATTCCGAATGAACTTACTAATTAATATTCGTACTTTTTCCATCAATATTTTAATATTTTATTTATATTGAAATTCAAACCTCCGTTCCTTTTTCGTCTAAATAACTAGACACTTTAAACTTCCCCGATTTATATCTAATTTATCAATGAACTCGTAAGAATTTATTTTATCAAACCCCTCATATATTTATAACTATGGTTCTCTATAACATCCCTAAATGAAATTATTACAAAACTCATATTCCTTTTTAATAAATACAATATTTCTCCAATATAATTTTCTACTATTTCTATTAATTTTTGCCAATTCATCACTATAATAATAATTATTTAAACACTAGTACATACAATTATGTATTTGGTTAATAAACCCGATCAATTTGAGTAATCCATTATAACAACTACTAAGTCTACTAGGTTAAATAAATTTTAATTTATTGGCTATAATATTCTAATCTCATTAAACATATACCCGAACACTAATTTATATAAATACTCAAATTCAATAACTTTTCTGATTAAATAGTAAATCGAATGGTATAAAACATATTTAATAAATACACTAATTAAACAATATTAATGTAATAATTAATTTATAACTTATAATAAAATATACTAACCTGTGTTTCGTCATCTGAAATGAATACCTTTTAGTTTGTGTAAGTGTATGTTTACTTTGCTAATGTTTGTTGAATTGCATACTTTAAACTAAACATTTATATAGTTTAAACTTTAAACTAGTCATTCAATCCTCATCCTATTATTATTTTTAATTATCTTTATCAAAATTGCAATTTAGTCCTCAACTTCTAAATATATATATATTTTAACCATAAATATTTAATAAAGCTCCAATTTAGTCCCTTCTAGTTTTAATATTTTTATAATTTCAACCTATAACTTGTAATTAAATTTATATTTTCTTATTAATTATCAATTATCCTCTCAATTAAGTATAAAAGTCTATGGACGTCACAATTACTAACTTATTCAACTTTAAAGTTTTACATTAATTGATAAAATAGTTTCTTTTTTCTGTCCTTCTTTCTTTCTTTTTTTTTTAGTTTGATTTATTGATTTATATTTTGTTCTTATTTATAATAATACATTTTAAAGCACGAAAGAATATTTATTATATGCATGTAGGGACGGCGTACCACAACGGCTAATATATATATATATATATAAATTAATACATCATATATTTTTTTTTTGAAAAAGAAAAGAAGTCAACATAAGGGTATTATTGACATATAAGAAAATTTTGATACCGCAGTGTAAATAACCATTCTTTTGAGTAAAAATAAAAATTTCTTTCTATATAGTATATATATAGATATATATATTAGTACAAATAACATTATTATATGAGGATTCAACGTTGGGCCATTGGTACAAACTTAAATGAGGGACATTAAATTTAGGGTAAATTACATTGACACCTTTTGAGATTAGATTCAATTACACAAACATCCCTTATTTTTTGTGAAATTACAGCTACACCCCGTGAGGAATGTTAGTATAATGTTTTTCAGGGGATATTAGTGTAAACTTTGCCTTTAAATAGGGAGTGTAGTTGTAATACAATTACAACCTTAGGGAGTGTAGTTGTAATTTTACAAAAGATAGGGAGAATTTATGTAATTGAGTCTAACCTTAGGGGTGTTATTGTAATTTACCCTAAAATTTATATATGAAAAATGTTTAAATGTAGGAAGAATATAATCTTCCTCGTATTTGAACTTTTGAGTAGTCATTTTCACAAAGGATCTGATGTTGTCATGTGAGACAAATAATTGTAAGTTTGGCTTTCCTACAAATGTGGTTAAATTCATTTTGTCCTTCTATGAGGTGCTGTCAGAAACGCTTCATCTATTACTAAAGTTAGGATAAATTGCATAACACCCCATTGTGTTTTAGAAAATTGCCGGAAATTCCCATATTATGTTTATAGGCAAAAAAACCCCAATTATATAAAAGACAACAAAATACCCTCTTCGTTAAATTTTAACGGAGAGTGATGAATTCATTTTGTGCCGTTTTTAGTGTTACTGCCAACAAAATAAATCGGTTGTGTCCCCTGCCATCTCCCCTGCCTTCCGGCCACCGCCTCGCCTGTTCCTCGTGCTGGCTCTCCGTCTTCTTGTCTCCCCCTCCGCTTCCTCCACCTCCCGTCTTCCAGTCTCCCCCTACGCCGCTACCTCGCCTGTTCCTGTTCTCTTCTCGCCCTTCGTCTTGGCCACACCGCACTGGCTTCCTGTCTCGCCATCCATTCGGCGGTCGCCAATAGAAGACATTATATATAGTTATATTACTGTATAAATATACATATATTGTACATATAATTGTATATATATAAATATATATTTAATATAAAATATATTTTTAAAATAATTTAAAACCTGAAGCATTCATTTTTTTACTATTGAAGATTAATGGCTATCATAACAAGGATATAACGGTCAACTTTTAATGCCTTTAACTCTAACTAACAAAAGGGGGGAGTGTGCATTCTGTTGAAAAATATAGAGGGTTTTCTGCCTATAGAATTAATACAGACAGACTTTTAGCTAAAAAATAAAAACAGAGAGGGTTTTATGCAATTTATTCTTAATGTTATCTAATACTTTCTGATTTTGAAAATTTAGTTTGAATGAACAAAAATAACCTTATATGTTAATGAAAGAATAAATTTATTTTATGTCCTATTATAATTTATATAGCATATTTGGTCCTGGTAAAATCAAAATTTAAATGTCAATATACAAAATAATTAAATAACATTTTTTTTTACTATATAAATTTAATATAAATGTATGAAATGTTAGTATAATATTGTACCGATAAAAAATATAGTATTTATGAAATATATGAGAAAAAATATTTCAATTTTGAAAGAAAAAAATTAAAGGAAAAAAGTTTTCTTTTTTCTTTTTTTTTTTTTATAGTCAAATAAATCAATTTTGAGCTTTTATTTTATTCCACGTCAAGACTAATTAAATAATGTGGAGCAATTTACTTTATATCTTAAGTTTCTAAATGCAAAAATGATAATAACAAATTAATAAAAAAATTAAGATTTTACTTCTATTAGATAAATATAAATAAAAGAAAACACTTAAAATATAAAGTCTTTTTGGAGGAAAAATTTCAAAAGTAAATCCTCAAGAGAAAACTACTATATATTTACAACAAAATCATCAACTAATTTGGTCCGTCCTAAATTCTTAGGACCTTTTTTTTTTCTTTTTGGAGTCTTTATTATATTAACATTCTTATTTAGGAATATATATTGAAAGATATTCTTTCATGTTTATTAATAATATCAATAATATATAATTTTGATTAATTAGGATGATGCCATGTTAATAATTTAAATAACATATCATTTAAGTATTTATGAGTTGAAAAGAATACTTTGACTTGAGAGGGGCCAATGTGATATATAAATTATAATATGGGATAAATTAAGTATATATATATATATATGTATATTATATATATTATGAAGGCATAAGGATATATATTTTTTCTTTAGTTAGGTTAAAAATTTCAAAATTAAGGGGGGTTTTGAAGATTTTAATGGCAATTATACCACCTCCATAGTATAAACGATCAACTTGAATTTAATCCATTATAAATATAATCTAGCGAAAGTTCAGGCCCAATTGGATGAGTAACACCTGTAAGGAAGCCAAAAAGCCGCTTACGCCCTAAAAAACAATGAGTTAGTGCTTTCTTCTTGAAAGATTTCCCTTGGGATCCCCTCTCCTCGGTCTGAAGGTAGCTTGCTTCCTATCGCTCAGACAACTGCACCTCTTCTTTCTATGCTGCATGATAAAATTCTCTTCTCTCCACCCTCTGGTTCGACCGAAGGGGAATAGAATTAGCGCCATAAGCAAGACTGGGTAGAATGCTAGTAGCTCACAAGCGTAAAGGGCTGTTCCACAGAGAACAGAGACTCAGTGGCTAACTGGTGAAATCAAAGAATGTTTACTAAATTTCCAGCTTGAGCAAGGTACGGGGATGAGATTAGAACAGAGTAATACCCAACCAGTGGGTCAACCCCATTTGATCCGACTCGGTCTGAACTTGAATCCTAGAAAGCCTGTGATCAGGGACACGTGGCACCATCCTCCTACACTACAGTGTTAGCCGTACATAGGGCGCAACCTATAAATAGTCCCCCAATTGAATCTTCAGGTATCATTTATTATTTTTCCACTATTTAGCTCCGACCTTCTGATCAATCGACCGTCATGTAACTTAATTGTTGCAATGGTTTTGCTGGGTTGGACTCCAACCACTACAAGAAACTAACTTAATAGCAACAAAAAAATTTGTTGCTGAAATCAGCGTCGAGTTAATTAGTAAGTAAAATTCTCGTTGCTAATTTACACTCCTTGATATATATTTTTAATCAAATCGTTTGCTAAATTATCAGTAAGTAAATTTTTGTTGCTAAATTCAGCAAGTAAATTTCTTGTATTAAATAACAAGATTAACAACGAGAATTTTACTTGCTAATTAGCTCGACGCTGATTTTATTTCGTTGCTAATGAACGATTTTCTTGTAGTGAACAATCCAACACCTCTTATATTTGCTTTGATTGCAAGTTTATGTCATACTAGAACCTCGATGACCAAGGGCGATTTTACGATTGCATCATGTCTAATTTTATTTTCGGGAATTGATTCTACAAATTAGGATCCACCTTAAAAACTTTATTGCTTTCCCTTTTTATTTTTAGCTTTGTTCTTGCTTCTATTTATTTCGTAAAGGTAACAATACTCCTCATTTTCTAGTTTAGAAAATGTGTTGTACTTCTCCATTTTATGCTTATATACAGAAATTGTACGGGACCCGAAAAACCACCCACCTGGCTTCGGTGTTTTTGTTTAGCAAAAAGAAACAACTCATTACACTTTAGATAGTTCAAGTAAAATTTTAAATCACTTAATTTGAATATTAATTTTCCCAAAAATGGACACCATACAATGATACACTTTTTCTACTATCTATGAATTTGCAGTCTCCAATTTTATTAAATTCCTTATTTTGAGTTTATTATTATTATTATTATTTTTTCAGATACTTACTATACAATAATGTATTTCCATTTTAGAGGAAGGAAAAAGAAAATGAGATTTTGAAAGTTAATTCTACACACACACACACACACACAAAATTAAAGTGGATAAAGACAGAAGTGGTTCAATGCTTTAAACATCTTATTTGTGTTTGAAAACACACATAAAAACACACACACAAACACACTGAAACACACACAGAAAGGTTGTAAGAAAATGAGATCAGGAGATGAAGAGACTTCCAATGGCAAGAAACCAAGTAATGAGGAATCAGTTGTCTCTAAGATTGCTCTCTCCATCAAATCTCAGGTACATTTCTTCTTTCATTTCCCTCTTCTTTTTCTTTTTTTTAATTTTAATTTTTTTCTATTTTTTTTGGTATGGTTCTTTTTCTTTTTTTGGTTAAGATTTGTTTGATTTTGATGTAGACCCTTTTTTTAAAATTTACAACCAAGAATTGATTTTTATGTGATTTGATTTTTTTTTATTTGTTTATGGGGTTTTGAAAATTTATAACCAAGAATTAGTGATTTGGCATGTTTGTGTGTTTGGTTGATTCTTTTTGTATTTTTGATGTACTCAAAATCAAGATCTCTCTCTCTTGATAATTCCTAGAACCATGATTGATATACATTGTAATAATAATTGTATATTACTAATCAGTGTAGTATCGGTTTATAATAATAATGATAATAATAAAGGGTTAAATTCCTTAATTATCTCCTAAAACTATAAAAATCTTCAATTATCTCCTATTTTGGAAAATAATCCTGTGAATTCAATACAAATAGATCAAAATACCCTTCCCCCGTGGGACGCTTTACCTTGTTCGTCTCATAAGATATATAGGTTAACTAATTAATTAACGAGATAGTCTCACCCCATCGTTAGATTACACTAATTATCGTTGCAATTAAATATTTATTGATTAACATGCAATATTTTAATCATGTTAATTACTTATTTGAAATTTAGATCAATAATAAAAATGATTATACATATTCGGGATATCTCACATTAATATATATGTAAATTAATTCTTGATGCGAGTAACCTTTTAACTACTTATCTTTTATGTCATTGTAGGACGGGGATGTTGTCTACTATCGGTTTCCTCGCAGCAAAAAAATACAATACTTACTTACATCTTACTGCAAGCAGAAAAAGTTAAACTACGACACAATAGCATTTGTGTATGATGGCCGACGCGTCAAATCTTCAAGAACTCCCGCCGAGGTAACTTACATACCCCGTACATATATCTTCAAACTTTTCGTTTTCTTTCAATACTTTTGATTTATTGTCTTTATTTCCATCTCTGATGCTAGAATTTAATGTCAAGTGTGATTCTATAATGATTTGCACAAATTGCTGTAGAAATATTATGCAAAATGTTTAGCAACCCTTTTTACCTTATAAGTAAACTTTTCATTCATTGCATTGTAAGATCAAAGAAAATGATGATGAAATCTTCGAAAAATAACATTATGATGGTGGAAATGTAATTATTTTCTTGCGTGCGGATTGGTTTGCGTTGACGTATTATCACACACAAGTATAGTTTATTTTTGAAGTTCTAATGCATAGTAATGTTTTTGTGCTTGTGATAGTTATTTTGTGATCGAATTTTGCATATCACTTACTTTTGCTAATGAAAATTTTCTTTACTTGCTACTTTTGACTATATATGTAGCTGGAAATGGACGATGGAGATTCGATAGATGCCATGATGCATCAGAACGGAGGTGGCTACGTACTCGTAATGACTTGATCAAGCATGAAGAAAGTTAATGCAACGATCAACCAAATAGACCGTCGACTAGACATTTATGTCATGTTGATTTACTTTATCTAGTTTGTTTATTAGAACTAAATGCTACAATATGTGGAAGTTTGTTTATTTGCTCAAGTACTTGGAGGTTTTGATAAGGATGATTTTCTCACTATTCTAAGTGAGTATGGATGAATTAACTGATTTTTATTTGCTTTTTGATCGCGTGCATGATAACTGCAAACTGAGGGCATTTTTTCACATACTATAAGAAATATAACATTTAATCATGACCAATTGTCATGGTTAATAATAAATAGCCTTAGCAAATAGTTATTGACCGCCGCCACGCAACGGTTGTTGGCCATGATTTTAGCGAGGGGTGGCTAAAACATTTGAAATGACTTTTTTAATTTTTTTTCATGGTGGAAAACTAGTTTTTTGCATCGATTTTATTAACCGTGGTTAATGATAGTTATTTACCACCATTTTTAGTCATAGTCTAATATATCGTAACCAGTAATAATTTTATTGTAGTGTAATGTCCTCATCAACGTGCATTTTTTTTTTTTTTAATTATTGTCCTTCATTGCCAATATAAATTTAAAGTGGATATGTAAAAAGTGTTAAGTGGGACGAAAATTACAATTTTTTTGAAGAAAATAAATTGAATCCATTGACCTATTTGTATTAACATCATCATAACAAGCTATTTGAACTTTTTGAATTATATATCTAAAACTTCAGTCTTGTCAAAACATTCTTAACATCTGATTTTTGTTCTGATTGTAGTAATAAAATTTAGTCAAGATTAAGTCTAATTAATTCATTGAGGCATATAGTATAGAATTACAATGATAAAAATAATATTTTCATAACTTATATTCTCTTATATTACCTTAATATTTATGTATCATGTGACTAATGATATATTTTTGTATTATAGAAACAACCATTTTAAATTTTCTCGCATACATATGTATATTTAACTTCAAAATGATTTTTTATTTTCATTGTAAGTTTGATAAATTGTGATGTCTTGGCACCAAAATCCTGATCACTAGGGCTCATCAATTTTTGATAATTTTTCATTTAATTTGTTCGAAAATTGACATACCTTAGGCAGTTAACGAAACAAAAAATTAATCAAAATATTATTTTGAGACGTCTTAAGTTATGTCATTTGTTGTTTAAATTGTTTGATACCACAACTTCTTCTTCTTCTTCTTCTTTTTTTTAATATATCCACTCTTAAAATTGCACTATTTTAATCAGCTTAGTTTTAAATAATGTTAATATATTTTCGATAAAATTTGAATATAAAACTTAACGAAAATAGTTTAGGTGAATCCAATTCATGTCAGTAGTGGTTTTAAGTTTTCTATCAAACTTTTCTTCGTTGTGAAGTATACATATTTCATAAAAATTTTCCTCCTGTTATGAAAAGTATGGCTATTACTGCAAATCATTCTAAATTTTGAAGAAAAATGCACAAATTTAAGAAAAATTCAAATGATCCTTTGAATTTAAAAATTATCCAAATAAATCAAAAGGATTTATTATTAGGTATTGAAACCCACAATTTCAAATCCATCAATCCAAGCAGCCTAAAATGATTTTAATAATTAAAAAATCTTAATAAAAAGGATATAATGAATAATTACACTATTTTTGAGAAAATGTTTTCGTATTTAACCCGAGAATCTAGTTACATTAAATTATCTCCCACATAATAACGACAAGGGTCGAACATTTATAGCAATCGTCATTAACATTATTTGTCGACATACAATCTACAATACGTCAGAAAACAACTGAGTTTCTAACTTTATCAAGTAAACCTTCATAAGTAACTTCCATCACAAATTTTATTTGTCGTGGTCGATACGCAACTTATTATCTATTTATCGAATCTCTCATTCGCTATTATGATCATATTTCCTCGATGTTGCACTGTTTATTTTTTCCGTACCTCACAATAATTTATTTCATATATATATATATATATGCTTCAAAAACATTTTCAAGAATCATAATTAACAAAGCAACAAAAATAGGTGTAGAAAAAACAATTCCCTCATAGTGCAAAAAATTTGAAATGAAGAGAACAAAGACAGAAATTTGTCAGCTGCTTCAACAAATACCATCTCTTCTTCATCAACAATTAGGTGAAAATGAAACCAACCAATGGGATTCAGTTTGACCAACATATCTTCAGTCTTTTTGTTTCTATTTGTAAAGTGTTTCTTTTGTTCTTGTTTTTAATTTTTTTTTTTTTCATCTTTTACCTCATTTAATATCACGCGTTCGTTTACCATCGATACGTGATTGACACGTATTCTTTTTCTTGTTAAAAAGAAATAATAAATTATACTAGATTACAAAAGTGGAGACAAATACAACACACGTGTTGGTCGTGTGACTCTAAAGTACGACAGAATATCTTTTGACCTGTTTTTGAGAGACGAAAAGGAAAAAGTTCGAGATAAATGTGCGATGGTTCTTAAAATTTATAACATGTTCGATTCTGTACTATATAATCTAAAATAAATATAGATAAATTAAAACACACTGAACTGTACGCGTATATATTTCGTACAGACATAGGACAAACATTCAAAATATTTTTTTGACTGTCCGTAAAACAAAAAAAGAAAAGAAGCAAATTAAAACACATATTTATTGCATTGGTACCAACCCAATTAACTGAGGTGATGAGGGTGCTATATATCTTGCTTTCCCCAACACACACAACACACACACACAACACACAGTAACAGAGAGAAAGAAAAGAGTGAAGATGGGAGGAGAAGATGGAAGTGATAAAGGTAAGAGCGCGGCGGAGCTGCCACCGTCAAACTCCACCGTCAAACTTTGCATCAAATCTCAGGTCTACTCCTCTTCCTCTTCCTCTTCCTCTTCTTATTGTTTCTAACCCTAAATTTCTTGTGTGTGTGTGTGTTTTCATTTTTTTTTTTGTTTTTTGATCTTTTGATCTTTTTGGGTTTGCTTAAAATAGGGTTACATAACCAGTTGAGTCATGAAAAATGTAGGAAATGCTTGTCACTGTGTCTATGTACATCAATAATACGTATACATAGGGCAAAATGCTTTTTTAGTCTTACAAGATTAAGTTATTATTTTCTTTGTTACTATAACTTAGGCAGATGATGATTTCAGTCCCGTAAAATACGAATTTGGATATTTGTAGTTCCAAAAAAGTCATGTAATTTGCACATATTTTATTAACAACCGTTAACTTGAGACTAAAAATACCTAAAATCGTGGGACTAAAAATACCTGAAATCATGTTTCGTGGAATTGAGATCGTCACATGGCTAAGTTGTGGTACAAAAAAAAATAATGTTCTAATTTTATGAGACTAAAAAAATATTTAGTCCCATATACATATATATATATAGGTGTGTGTTTGTGTGTGGGTAAACCATCTTATTATCAATTACTTCCTCTGAAATTTAGCATAATTATGAATACCCCTCGTTATCTAGAAAATTACAAATACCCACCTAAGGTTTGTATGTTTAACAAATAACTTATTTTCATTCATTTTATGGGTGAATTGACCAAAATGCCATGCAAATTGATTTTTTTCTTTTAAAAAAATTTAAATTTTTTTGGACAAAAATGCACAGGGATATGTTTTTACATTGAGGAGCGATAATGTAATTTGCTTCGACTGATTTTTGTACAATTTAAAAGAAAAATCAAGGGCAAAATGGACCACTTCAGGCCCTTGGTTGAAATTACAAACCTCATGGGGTATTTGTAATATTCAAAACAACGAAGGGGTATCCATAATTATGCTAACTTCAGGGGAAGTCATTGTAATTCACCTTTTTTTCCGACCACAAATATGGAAACTTTGCAAACACCCGTGATGTCTTGGCTAGGATGCCCTATATATGATTTTTCATAAATATTATTTGAAAAATATAAAGTAATTTTAAGATTTTGTAAAGGAAATAACATAATAATTTTATAGAACTACTAATTGGAAAAGATTTTATAAGAAGTAGTTCAAATAAAAGGGATTATATGACATGTCTAAATATATCACTCATTTAAATTAATTGATAAAATAATCATATAAAATTTCTGAAAACTTATCAATTTTCAACTTTCCTCTAAAACCCTTTATTTATGAGATTATTCCCATAATTTTGACACTCAATACGTATAGATAGTGACCGAGGATAATACTGAAATTGTTGCCGATCTTCTATTTTTCCGTAATTAATGTGTTAAGAAAATTAATTTACAAATTAATAGAAAAAAAATTGATAATGTCTGTGAAATATATGGGCATTAATCATTAATAATTGTTTATTGAAATATTTTTGGTATATATGTGAGTATAGGATGGGGAAGAATACTATTACCGGGTTGGACGGGAAAGAAGAATGATATATGTAATTTTAAAGTATTGTGAGGAGAAGAATGTAGACTTTGAAACACTGCGTTTTGTGTGCAATGGCTGCCGGATCAAAACTTCCCTCACTCCTGCTCAGGTAACCACTTTCTTCCATCTATTTTACGAAATTTTCAAGATGGATTTAAAATTGAAAAAAATTCAACACATTTAATCCTCTACTTTATGGAATTTTCAAAGTGGTCTCAAAGTTGGAAAAATTCAATACATTTAATTCTATGCTTTACGGGATTTTCAAAATGGTTCTAAAATTGGAAAAATTGGAAATATTATATTTAGTGCCATAAATTTCATAAAACAGAGGGACTAAATATATCAAGTTTTCTCAATTTGGGGACTGTTTTGAAAATGTCATAAAATGAATGACTAATTTGTGGAGTTTTTTCAATTTTGTGACTATTTTAAAATTCCGGTAAAGTAGATGACTAAATGTGTTGAACCCCATATTCTATGGAAAAAAGTGTAATTTTTTCATTTATACTAATATAACAAAGTGTCATTTTTCACGTACTGAAGATGACTTATAATACCGCGACACTAATTCTTTTATTATGTTGATAATACTCCGAAGATGTTTTTCTTTTCTTCCTTTCGTTCTATATATATGTTTGAAATGTGTTGTATTAGTTTATATATTTTATTCTTATTTATAATATATTTTTAAACGTGAAAAATTATTTATTATATGCACGCAGGATAACATACCATGACGGCTAGTATAAAAAAAAGTCAATTTCCACTCATATTAATTGACGGTTTGTGACACCACAACATTAAATTTTAAACTGCCAATTATAGCTTCAAATGTTTGTATCAATATAATGATTTATCTCCACATCATCTTTTAACCGTCAATATACTATCATGTTTACCTTACACTTTCACCCATATTTATCATTTTCTCCGCTTTAAATTATATATCTACGTGATTATATGCGCACAAATACTACATGCAACGGTAGCCAATATCTCTAAAAAAAAAGGCAAAATTATAATTTTAGTCCTATAATTTTATGTCGTTAGCACTTTTGGTCCTGTTACTTCATTTACACATTGAGTCATTTTTTTGACAAATTTAGTCCAACACATATCGAATTTGGTCAGTTTTTGGCAAATTTAGTTATCTGCTGACAAATTTGGTCCTGACAATATATAATTACAAGACAAAAAATGAGATTTACCTGAGTGAGAATAAGATCAAAATTGCCAAGACAGGACAAAATTTGTCAAAAAAGGAATAAATGTTAGATGTTCAACACTAAATTCGTCAAGAAAAGGACTAAATGTATAAGTAGAATAAGTTATAAGACCAAAAATACTAACGGTCTATAGTTACATAACCAAAAATGTAATTTTTGCAAAAAAAAATAACAAAAATAAGACCACAATGCTCTAGACTAGTGTGATTCATTTTTACGTGATATAACCATTGAAATTTAGGTAGTAATAATTGTTCACTTTGCTATTTTTTTTATTTTTATTTTTGTAATTATTTCGGTATTTGATTTGGTATATGGTGTAGCTTGGCATGGAGGATGGGGATATCATAGATGCCATGTCGAATCAACATGGAGGTGGCAACTAATTTGGGATCAATTGCAAAACTTGAAGACTAGAGCAAGCATGAAAATATTATAATTAATATATATTATCGCCAGATGTTAATCTTTTGAATTTGTCTGGATAATTGAAATTTAATGCTACATTTGTGAGCAGTCTGTTTTGTAATTAAATTTAGGATTTCATTTTGTCGTTCTTTTTACTTTAGTCTTACCGACAATTATATTTATTAGCATGATGTTTAATTTCATTCACATAATTCTGGGATTGCATCAGTTTAATCCTGACATGTATGTCGATCTTGTACTATTTAGTTTTGAAAATATTCGTGCTTTTGTTCAAATTTAATACGAAAGGAAATTAGTTTTATTGTGAGTAAAATAGGAACTTTAATTTGATTTTTTCATTTTTTGGTAATATAAGTTATTATGATGATTGCGTTCAGTCTGTGTTATCAAATAACATATAAATTAAAATTATCCATACTTCATGATAATTTTGTAAAGGGTTAATTGCAATTTACCCCATGAGGAAAAAAGAGCAGTCTTTTACTCTCCTATGTTTTTAAAAATAAAGCAAAACCCCCCGATGCGTTTCGTGTGTTACATGCACGATTTTCTCTTTTTATTTTATTTTTTATGTTTAATTTAAAATGACATTTATGCCCTAACTTAAAAGCCCTATAGATTAGAATTTCAATCTAAAGTCGAAATTTATCTAATAAATCAACGATTATAAAAATATTCTTATAGATTTATATATCTATATCTATATATATATAGCAAAATGATGGTTGACCAAAACCAAACCAATTTTGACTGAATACTAATTTATGGTAATTTTGAATTTTTTAATTGTCATGAAAATATTTTATTGGTTAGAAATATAATCTATTTTATATATATTAAACATTTACTTTGTATTTATCTAAAATCTTATCTCCAAAATTATAACTGAAATTTTTTAATTGTCAATAAAAAATCTTATTGGTTAGAAAAAGTCATCTATTTTAAATATAGTAAATATTTTATTTGTGTTTATCTAGAAATTTTATCTCCAAGATTATAATACTAATTTTATTTGTATTTAAATATATTAAATATATTTATTTGGATTTCTATATATATATATAGCAAAACGATGGTTGACCAAAATCAAACCCATTTTGACTGAATACTAATTTATAGTAATTTTGAATTTTTTAATTGTCAAGAAAATATTTTATTGGTTAGAAATATAATCTATTTTATATATATTAAATATTTACTTTGTATTTATCTAAAATCTTATCTCCAAAATTATAACTGAAATTGTTTAATTGTCAATAAAAAATCTTATTGGTTAGAAAAAGTCATCTATTTTAAATATAGTAAATGTTTTATTTGTGTTTATCCAGAAATTTTATCTCCAAGATTATAATACTAATTTATGGTAATTTTGAATTTTTTAATTGTCAAGAAAATATTTTATTGATTAGAAATATAATCTATTTTATATATATTAAACATTTACTTTGTATTTATCTAAAATCTTATCTCCAAAATTATAACTGAAATTGTTTAATTGTCAATAAAAAATCTTATTGGTTAGAAAAAGTCATCTATTTTAAATATAGTAAATGTTTTATTTGTGTTTATACAGAAATTTTATCTCCAAGATTATAATACTAATTTATGGTAATTTTAAATTTTTTAATTGTCAAGAAAATATTTTATTGGTTAGAAATATAATCTATTTTATATATATTAAATATTTACTTTGTATTTATCTAAAATCTTATCTCCAAAATTATAACTGAAATTTTTTAATTGTCAATAAAAGATCTTATTGGTTAGAAAAAGTCATCTATTTTAAATATAGTAAATATTTTATTTGTGTTTATCTAGAAATTTTATCTCCAAGATTATAATACTAATTTTATCTGTATTTAAATATATTAAATATATTTATTTGTATTTATCCAAAATTCTATCTCCAATATTATAAAACTAATTTAATTTGTATTTATCTTAAATAATTAATATTGAATGTAGCATATCCCTACATTTAAGCCTCATATTAGACAACAATTTCAAAGCATGGATATTTATTGAATTACTTATCCATTGAACCACTTAGCCTTAATATTAGGCTTTTCAAAATTTTCGTCAGTGGTTTTGAAATTTTGTTAGGCTTTGCCTTTGCTTATTTCTCTTTTCTTTCTCCTTTGGTTATAAAATAATCAGTTTTTCTTTGGTCAATGGCTATTGTCATGTGTGTATATTTTTACGTTCTCAAGTTTTTTAACCAGGTAATATTTTCTTCTTCCTGAATTGTATTCATTTTGCAGCTTACAACTTTTATTTCATTCTTTTAACTATAAATTAATTAATTCTTCAATTATTGTTAAATTTTTTTTGATTGTATGTATTAAAAGTTCCACGGGAATTTTTATCAAGAATGATCGCCGGAACCATTGCCAAATATTTGTCAAACTTTCAAAAATAGTCCATTTGATGGTGTTCACCTTTTGAAGGTATGTATTCAATCAAATTATAAATCCTATTTATCATTTCTTTATATATCTACAGTTTTTGTTTAATTTTTCTTTTTACTTCTTATCTAATCAGAGTACGTCACTTTACTTTCTAATGAACTTTATACACTCTCAATTTTAGTTTGAGGTTTTGGTAATCTTATCATAATATATGTTGTTGAGTTTGAATTTATCTTTTTTTTTTTTTTGCTTTTCTCTTGATTTTAGATTGTGATGGTCTTACATGAGTTTTTTTTCTAGCAAATAATTTTTGAATTTTATTATTTACATATTCATTTACATTTTGCAGCCATTGTCTCTCTCTCTCTCTCTCTCAACTTTTCAGGTATTCTGTATTATATATATACTTAAATTTTTAAATCATGCATTTCAATAGATACATATTAAATTGTAAATTGCTTATTATTTGATTATCCTTTTGAGAAATGAAAATATCTTATATGGTGATTCGATGAAAGTAAAGAAAGAAAAGGTTGATTAGCATTAGTAGTAGATCACCAATTTATATAAGGTTCGTAATGGACTCTGAAATATATATGAGCTATAAACTAGAAAATTCATGTTGAGTTTTTATGTGAATAGAACTTCATATTTAATTGTCCTCCAAAAATTACTATGGAGCATGGCTATCCTCTGATTATAGTGCTATATATACTGTATTTAGATTTTTGCAAAAATATATGGTAAACATTTGTTAAATTATTAGTTTTCTCGACGGTTCGTTTCTTTCTAATTATTTGTTTGTATGTAAAGATTTTCATTCTTATGAACCTTCATGCGTGTGAACCTTTTTTTATTTTTCAATTAGACAGTCACACAGTGATTATGTTTCTGATTTTCTTTGTCATGTTAAATTAATTACTTTTTTAATATAATTTGTTTCTAACTTTTTATTGAACTTTGTCATTTATTTTATTTTATTTCTTTTTCTATTTTCTGATTCATATAATCTTTTCTAATCTTTTTTGGTTCATGAGGGAGGACGGGGATGGAATATTGAGTTTTTCTCTTTTCTTTATATATAATATCATATAATATTACTATATTCATAATATTTATAAATTATAATATAGTTTATACATTTTTGCACCATTTACTGAGTGTTTGATAACTATTGAACGCAAACTCTCTAACTATTAATTACTCGATCGCTGGTGAAAATTGGGAAAACTCATAAAATAAGAAAAAAATCCAAGGTATTGTATCTGTTGTTGCTTTTATGTTTTCATGAATTCATGAAATACATGATTTATGTTAATTATTATCTTTTTTATTTATTTATATTCACTCCCATGATTCGTTTGATTATTTTATTGATAGATTTTTGACAGATCTAGAGGTTGAGTTTTGCATATACTTCTTTTTAGTAAAATTTGTACTTTGTTGGTTTTCTAATTGTTAATAAATTATTTTATTTATTGAGCCCCTCCCCCCCCCCCGTGGGCAAGGTTTTTCTTATTTTATGAATTCTAACAAGTTCTTCACTTGTGGGCATAGACTAGTTAATTCACAAATTTGAGTGTGTTTTCTTATGTTTCATTTATTAAATTTTAATATTTATTTCTCCTTTAAGTATTTACTCCTTTGATTTTTTTTATACACCATATTTTTTTATATATAACAGTATCATTCATCAAATTTTTATTTTATAGTTTAATTTTGTTATTTTTTTTCAGATTTTATTTTATTTGTTTATTTTTGTTTTTCGACAAGAAGGAGCACATTTATTTCGTGTTCAAGTTACGTTTAACATTTATTCGTATGATTCTACTTAATCTACCATATAGTTTTTATTTTTGTCTAAATATTTATCACTTTGTATCTTTTTATCCACCAGTTTATATATATATATATATATATTATATTTTAATCCATTAAATTTTTATTTTTATAGTTTAATTTTGTTGTTCTTTTCCAAATTTTATTTCTTTTTTGTTTTTAGTAACATTTTTATTAGTATTAATAGGTACATATTTCGTTGAATATTATTTGTATAATTCTACTTAGTCTAGCATTTAGTGTTTATTTTCTGTTTAAGAATTTATCCTTTTGTATCTTTTTATCCACCAGTTTTTTTTATATACATTATAGTTTCATCTATTAAATTTTTGGTTTATAGTTTAATTTTGTTAGATTTCCTTTTTTAAATATATTACAGTTTCATCCATTAAATTTTGTTTTTATAGTTTTTTTTTCTTTTTCAGATTTTAAAGTTTTTGTCCAGTAATGACGTTTTACAAGATGTAAAAAATCACTAGATTTTAATTTTTATGTAGTTAGTTTCTCGAACTATCTAATATGTTACTACTATCTATAATCATATGTTTACATGTACACATAAATATATATTTTAACGTGTATGTAATTCAAGCTCTTTTTCTGAAAAATTCCAGAGACTGTTGTTTGAATTTTGTTTTCTTCTTTTGTATATTTTAATTTAAAAAATTTGTAGACATGTTAAAATAATAATAAATAGAGAGGTTAATTGAATTTCTTAATGTATCTTTAGTATTATTTTTATTTTTTATTTTGTGGTTTTACTTAAAAGCTTAAAAGATATAGAATACTTTTTGTTGTTTTTGCCTTTTGTATTTTTTCAATTATTCAATTTTTTGTTTTTCTTTTTTTGCTTAAATAACATGATAAGGGGATGGTAGTAACTTATCAATTTTTAAGTTGAATTTAGCTCATTCATTTGATAAACAAGAAAATATTATTTTGTGATTCACATTTTTTTAAAAGAAAATATCTATAACCTACATATTAGTAAGCCATTGCATTTTACTTCTTAGTTCACTTCAAAAGATAAGCTATAAAATAATTAACGTGAGTTTTCATGAAAATAAAGTTTCATATTTTATCCTTCAAAAGATCACTATAAGCCATACTACTCTTTATTTATATTTTACATTTTATATTGCTCCCAAAAATCTCAAAAATTGAATAGAGAGCAATATAATTTGCAAATTGCTACCAGTTTATACCATATCAATATGGTCCATTTTTTTCTTTATTATTAAAGGCATAGCAATTATGACTTATACATTTCAATTTATTTTGTATTTTAAGCTTCTGCATGCGTTATTTTTTTCATTATTATAGATTTTCTTTTAATGTGTTTTCTTTTCTCTTGCCATGATAAATATTTATTGTTTTAATTGTTGATATATTATTTTGCAATTCATTCTTTTGTTTGCACATTCAATTTTAATCTATTAAGATTTCTTTGCATCAATGAAAGAATTTTTTATTCTTTTATGGCCGATAATAATGTTGCTATAGTTTTGTGTTACTTGAACTTGGATCTTCCATTTTTATTTGTTCTTATTTACTTTGTTATACATTACCATTTACTCCTTATCTTCTTTTGTTCAAATTGATGAAATGATATATATTGAGATTTTGAAATTATTTTAAATTGGACTTTCTTTTTATTGCCCATCTTTCTTTCTTTCTTTGTTTTTTCCTTTCAGCTTTCGTTCTTATAGCTCATTACAAGTAAGTTTCTATTCTTGCTTAATATTTTATTTATTTTTAAATAAGTAAGATCATTTTAGATTTATGTGCATTAATAGAGTTAAATTCTTTACTTATATTTTTATGTAGGATTATATATGTAAAAGATGATTTACATATTTAATAAAATATCATAATTGTTGAAAGTAATCCTCATATAAATACAAATTTAGGTAAGTAGACATATATATTGTACGTGTCTGAAGATATCATTCCAATAACAATCAAAATAAATTAAAAAAAAATCAAAACTACTATGTCTTACCCATATTTAGAAATGAAAATGTATCTTGACGTAAAAGATTCATTTATAGTGAAATATATTACAAAAACTTATTCTATTTTAAATATATATATATATATATATATATATATATAACCGTGCATAGCACAGATTTTATGCTAGTATATATATATATATATATATATATAGCAAAATGAAGTTTGACCAAATTAATTCAATTTTGACCAAATATATTTTTCTGGTGTTTTTGAATGTTTTAATTCTCAAGAAAAAATCTCATTGGTTAGAAGATCTCATCTATTTTAAATTTAAATTAAATTTGTATTTATGTAAAAAAAAATCCTATATTCAAAATTACACTACAAAAAAATACGGAAATTGAAACGGTAACAGGAACGGTTTTTTTAATTTTTGGAACGGTAAATAGTTCACTGGAACCCTTTGGACTGCAATTAGGAACGGTTGAGGAATGAGAGGCAATCCGTAGCAATAAGAGGCGATCCTAACAATTAGGAACGGTAAAGAAGTAACCGTTCCTATTTGGGAACGGTTTTGGGCATACATTAGCGGTACCGTTGCTAATTACCTTTGTACGTATAAATTTATAATTTTTGCATTTGGAACACCTTATAAACTTTAGGAACGGTAGAGTCAAAATTAAATCGCGCAATCAGCAACGGTAGTTAGAACATGTTTTGGAATTGTCACCTTATGTTGTAGATACAATTTAGCATGGTGTCTGGAATACATGTAAGAACGGTAAGTTGTAGAGACATGGTGTCTGGAATACATGTAGGAACGGTAAGTTGTAGAGATTAGGACCGGTAACTGGAATATATTTTGTCGCGTTCCTTAGGAACGATTTTAGCACTCTAAATTTGGAATATCATTTTCGACCGGCTTTTGGTATTGTCTTTAGAATGAAAGCCTAACCACGAAAGAATTAATTTTGGAATACATGTAGGCACGCTATGTCCCGTCTTTAGGAACGGTTGGCTTGTAATTTTGGAATGATTATTTCATCGGCATTGGGAACGGTAAGTTTTTTAAAACAGTCAAATATAGGAACGGAATATGGCGCTGATTCACTGTCTAAAGTACTGTTCCTAACTAATGAATTATTAATTTTTTTATAGAAATAATTATTATCATTTAAATATAAATTATATTATTAATAATATTTTGATTATATAATTAATATTTAAATATGAAAAAATGCATAATTTAGAAATAAAAATTATATTAAATACGAATATTATCTGATTTAATTACAAAAAATCAAAATAAAAAAATACATAATCTACTCCTTGTCCCCATCAGCCTCGTCCATCTCGTCAATGTTTGGAAGGGTGGGTCTCTAGGAGGCCGTGACGGGCCGGCGCTGGAGTGACTGGTCTGCATGGCCTTCATCATGCCCATCAGGTCCATCATCATCTCCTCGAGGCGGACCATCCGACCCTCCATGTTTGACGAAGGCACTGGCTCTGGCGGTAGCGGTGGCGGTGGTGATGGCGAGGTAACGGTCTGGCTGAGACCCAAGGCCTCAGAACCAAGACCAAATACTCGGCCCTTGTTCTTGCCCCTGACCCAAGTCAGCCACATCTACTGCTCGGTCTGCGCCACCAAGCCCTCTGATTCGGAAGAAGGATCCCCAGGATTGCACGGGGCCTAAGACTGATGATCCTCCATCATCTTCTGGAACATCTCCTGCAAAAATAATTAGAATAAATTAGAAAATTTTCAAACATTTAAAAAAATAAACTAGAATGTATTAAGTACAACTTACCGCCACCTCCGCTGCCCTCGGCCCGCTCCAGCCGCCGTCGGCCTTCTTCTTGTAGCATCTGGAGAATAACTCCTTCTGCTTCACTGGCCGGCTGAGCTGCTCCTCCTGTAAAAAGAAATGGGAAACGGTTATTACAATTTTAATTTAATAGTAATAAATAATTAAAATAACATTAAATATCTTACCAATTTCTGCTTGTGCCTACCGATGGAGACAGATCCCCCGCGGTACACAGTAGCGGATGCGGCTGGGTTGGCGTTCTGGTTCACCTTGTTCTTCTCGCACTCCTGCTTGAACTCCAGGGACTCCTAGTACAGGAGGAACTGCCACCAGACCTCGTTCGCCAGCCATAAACGCTTCTGCAGGGACTGTCTGGCAAGGACGAATTTCTTCCTGAGGAACTTCCCCACCCAAACGTGGAAGATCTTGAACATCGACTCATCGTCGGCGTCCCACCAGTACGTCATCTGTATTAAAAAAATGTACATATATCATAACTTAGATTGTTAAAATATTTAAAAACAAAAATTAATTGCCGTTAGCTTCAAACTCTCAAACCAGAAATGCTGGTGCTCTGGCGGCACCTTGCGCAAACAACCCCAAGGATAGGGATAGTGTCCTTGCACGACTGCGTACATGCGCTCGTGGATGTTCCGATTAGAACTGAAATTATAAAATAATTAGTATGACATAAAAATATTAATTTAAATTACAAAAAAAAATATGAAAAATATAAATATACCTCGCATCGACGAGTGTGATATACTGGCGCGCGGATGGTGGTGGGAGTGGTGGGGCTGGTGGTGGTGGGGCAGCCCATGGACAGGCCAGATCGACCGCCGGTGCAGTAGTGGATGCACCGGGTTGCTGATCCGGCGCAGGTGGCGCGGGTGCCTGCTCTGCCGGTGGTGGTGGTGGTGGTGGTCGGAACACTGCTTCCCCATCCTGGGAAGCAACACCAGCCGGCGGTAGAGCCGGTTCGCCGCGACCCCGGCCACGACCACGACCACGACCACAACCATGACCGCTGCCACGTCCACCTCCTCGAGGTGGAAAATCCCGACCAGACATGATCTAGAATTTTTTTTAAAAATATTAGTGGTATGAAGTTAAAAAATACATGTAAGTATCAATTTATTTGAATAATGATATGTTTTCTAATTTTTTAAAATAATTATGCAAACTAAATCCTAAAATTATCTAACAAATGGATAGTGAATCCCAATTTTGTTATTGAAATTTTTCTTACAATGTTTACTAAATCCTTCTATTTTTCTATATATTTATACTAAATACCATATTTTATCCTAAAATTGCACTAAATCCTTCTATTTTCCTATATATTTATACTAAATACTAATATTTGCCTATATCCTTACAAAATTTCATAGAAAATTACCCAAACTTTTTTTAAATTTCAAAAAGTTAACAAATTTCATATATTACATAATAAATTTCATATATTTCATATATCATAGAAATTACATAAATTTCATATATATTACATAAATTAACAAATTCCAGAAATTTCATATATCATAGAAAATTACCCAATTTTTTTTTTAAAAAAATTTACAGAAAATTACATACAATTTACAAAAATTTAGAAAATTTTCAGAATTTGAAAAAATTAAAACTTCCAGATTTTTAAAACAAAAAAAATTAAAATTTCCAAAATTTTTAAAACAGTTTCGTATAGAATTTTACATAACATTATTTTTTGATTTTTCTAAGATTTTTTCATAACATTATTTTCTAATAATTATATTAAATTTCTAATTATTTTCTGAATTTTCTAATAATTACAGAAACTTCACAAAATAACAGAAAATAATGAGAAATTACAACGAATTGCATACAAGAACCCCTAACATTACATAAACTGCATACAATTTATATAATTACAGAAATTTCAACAATAACAGAAAATGCACAAAAATTCCATACAATTACAGAATAACCCCTAACATTACATACTATTACAAAAAATGCCCAAAATTATAGAAAATAGACAAAGAAATATTCCGGAAATAGACAAAATACAAAAAAAAAAAAAAAAAGATTTTGGTAGAAACCCTACTTGTGGCGACAATGGAGGCGGATGATGGCGGCAACGGACTCTGCAGGCTGGTGGTGGCAGACTGGCTCTAAGGCGGCGACGGAGGCGGATGTTCGGCGGCGGACTACTGAAGGGGCGAAGTGAGAGAGAGAGAGAGAGAGAGAGAGAGAGAGAGAGAGAGAGAGAGAGAGAGAGGAGAAAGTGAGAAAAAAAAATCAGCCAAGGGGTTAATTTATATAATTTTTTGGAACGGTCATATTTTCCCTGGCCGTTCCTATCCCCGGTCCAACTAAAGAAAACAACATCGTATTCGCCATACTACGATGTCTTTTTGATGATGTTGACCTAAATAGGAACGGTCACTTAGTAGTACCGTCGTTCCCCTCACCGTCCCCAATACCGACCGTTCCTAAATTACAAATTGCCGTTCCCATATCAATGCCAAATACTTAGTACTTGGAATTGTACTAATAAGAACGGTCACTTAATAGAACAAGTGTTCCCAACCCCGTTCCTAAAGTAAGAAACGATGTCGTTTTTAGACATGCATTTAGTTACCGTTCCTATATGTATTGCAATTGTTTTTTTTATCTTCTTAGATAATAAATATAAATTAAGAAAAACACGTTCTAAACACTTATTTTATTAAATAAATGTATACAATTGGATGTTTAAAGATTTTAAAAATCTATAATAATTTCCAAAAAATAGACACATGTTCACAATATGAAGTATATTTGTAAATTTATGTTTGTTAGTAATTCATAGATGTAACTAGCATCCTATATTGTTGTACTGCACGTCATAATCAGACCGTCAAAATTTCAATCAGACCGTTAGATATGATATAAAACACAAAAGAATACATTATATGTTGTTTTGAAATATTTCGGTGTGCGGATCTCGAGGTATCGTATCCGGTCAGTATTCATCGTAACAAAAACAGATTCATCCTTAAATCCGGGTTGCTGATTGAAAATCAGACCGTTGGACATCAATTCATATCCATAACCTTGTATGTGTTAAAAAATGGTGTCGATCCGGCTGACGGATGTTGAAATATCGGACAAATTGGTTGGAATTGTAATACTAGGAACGTTCACCTAATAGACAAGGTGTTCCCAATACCATTCCTAATGGAAAGGACGATGTCGTTTTAACGCACGCACGTATTTACCGTTCCTATCAACATTTGGAACGATCGTGTATAAACCGACTGTTTCAATAGTTGAATTTCCCACCAATTTTTCATTGGGCGCCAAAACGAAATAGTGGACTTCAGTTTGGAACTGTCGTTAATTTTCACCTACCGTTCCTAATTCAAATTTTCCTCATTTTTTGTGAATGGCTGCCATATTTGAAATATCTCAAATAGGAACGGTCCCGATAAAATTTGACCGTTCCTAATTCAAATTTTCCTCATTGTTTTTAATTAGCCGCCATATTTGAAATATTGTACCTCAAATAGGAACGGTCCCATTAAAATTTGACCATTCCTAATTCAAATTTCCCTCATTTTTCTTAATTAGCCGCCATATTTGAAAAATTGTACCTCAAATAGGAACGGTCCTGATAAATTTTGACCGTTCCTAATTCAAATTTGCCTCATTTTTTTTGTTTGGCACCTATTCAAATAGTTGTACCTGTATTATGAACGATGATTAGAATAAAATATCCGTTCCTATTTTTAAAATGTATTATGATTTCTTAGAATAATAAATACATCTATCGAATACAACTTTACAATAACTGTAATAAAAAAATTACAGATTTTTTTTGAAAAATTCAATAAGTCTCTTCATCGAACTTAGCCTCGTCAAAGCTATCTTCATCTTCATCTTCGGATTCACTGTCTGGCAAGCGCGATGGCCTTGCTCCATGATGAACGACCAATTGTATTCCCGTTAGGTCATGCAGTTCATAGGGCCCCGAATCGTAATATGAACTAGGACCCACATGAGATGGACAATACCGAGTACCATCATCAATCGGTCCCTCCTGGTTGTACGAAGACCAAAATGACGGCCCGACGACATCGAATACCATCCTCTGCGCCCAATCCATCTGAGCCGCATCACCCCAATGCGAACTACTCTCCTCCTGAACGAGGCGCTGTCAATGCTTCAAAGTATTCCTGCACCCTCTCCTCACCATGCAAAGTTCAATTGTAATACTCTAACATAAACCCTTTCATACACAAATCAAAATTTACCTCGTCTGGTGTTTTGAACCGTTCGTTTTTGCACTTCCGGCAGGGACACTTAATCTTGTCCCCGTCCATATATGCACGCTGAGACTGGGCCCATTCTAAACATGTTGTAACACCATCCTCAAACTCCGGCGTCACACCCAGGACGTCTCGATCATACATTCATTTCCTCAACTGTCTTAACATGATGGGTCCTACGTATAATTCACAACAGTACGCAATTAAATGACGAGAGTATATTATATATATATATATATATATGCAAAAATAACAGAAATTTGCATACTTACCTGAGCAAAACACCTATCAATATCAATGCAAAATTCGCGCTTGGTAATTGATATGTTCGATTTTCTGTATAAAGAATCAAGGGGGGGAGTTACAATAAAATGAGTTGGAGAGTAAGTATAAGAACAATGAAAAGAAGTGGGACATATATATAGAAAATATTGGAACGGACATTGGAATATTATTTGGAACACAAAACTAGCCGTTGTTCCAGCTTTAGGAACGGTCTCAGGAGAGGAAACAGGAACGGTAATATTACCGTTGTAATATAGCTGTTAGCGCATATTAGGAACGGTATGGGGCACACCAAAAATGATCGTCCCTAATTGGAGTACAATTCGGAACGGTAATTGTAACAATATTGCACTTACTATATACCCACAATTTGGAACGGTAATTGCATTACATTTTTTCCCATGGCGTAAAAGGGTCTTCTGTAGGACTACATGTTGGAACGGTCAACCCACCGGTCCAAATAGACCTGGCCATTGTAACACATATAGCAACGGTAAGTGTTCCCGGTTGGCTAACCGTTCCAAATTTCACACATGTGTTTCAAATTGAAGTCCAAAATATATCAGGTCCCTTTTAGGAACGGTTGTAGGTGTACAAATTGGCTCACCTATGTTGGCACTCTAATAGGAACGGTCGGGCCGTTCCTATTAATTTGTATTACAATTAGCATGACTGTGACGTCATCAACGGTTTAGCGTTCCACAACTGTTCCTTTAACCGTTCCTATTAGGAACGGTAATTGGAACGGTCGTCTCTATCCGTTCCTATTCCCGTATTTTTTTGTAGTGTTAGTGTTTATCTATACTAGATTCCACCTTCACAATTAGGATATTCATCCAATCCATATATATTTTAAACAAATTCAAAATTATAATTAAATATCAATCCAAAAAAGGATTATGTATCTGATAAGCAATTATTATTTTTTATTTTAACATATACTTTTCATTCATGCACCAAACTTATATAAATCTCCTACTATATGCAGTAAATTTTTAATTTAGGGAGTGATCTAATTTACTCTTAGTTTTTCAAAGAAATATAATTAATTCCATTATTATTACTTGAATATTATTTAAATAAATAAAAAAACCTATATAGACGAAACTCAAGCAAAAATTATCATATGTTGTCTTTGGATTTGTAGTGATGAAGGTATAAATCTTAAATTCTTAATAATAAGTTTTTTGTATTTATTTGGATAATTTCATATTACAAAGAATTTCAAAGCTTATATTAATTATATTTTATGGAGCCATTACAATTATAATTTTCAAATATTTCTTTACACTGGGTTATTTCAGTTTTTTTAGTTCTTCTTCATAATTATTTTGTATTTTTTTGTCTTTTACATGTATGTCGTAGATAGTATATTTTTCATTAATATAAAAGACAACTTGGTATAGTAGTGTTGGCTTCTTTTCCTGATGCATTACCAAATAATTTTTCTATCTTTTTCATTTTTGCTGCCCAATTTCAAGTCTCTTATGTATTTTCTATGTGTTTTGATTAATCTTATTTTGATGTTTGTTTTGCGAATCTACCGTGAAGTGTTTTTCTTTACTTTCTAAAAGTTTTATGATTTTATAAGTTTTGTATTTGTTATTACTAATTCAGAAGTATTTACTTGACCTTTTTTTAATTTTATTTTGTAGTTATCTTTTAGCCTTCATATTTTATTAATTGCTTTTGTTTGTTTCATTGATTAATGTTTTTTATTTAAATATTTACATTTAGCTACAATAATTCATTCGTATTATTTCAATTAAATAGTCATGCTTTCTCTACTTATTCGCTATTGAATATATAATTTTATCTAATAATAATTCATAAACATCTACCTTTTTTCGCAATTACTATTAGAAAAAATCAATTGAAATTTTGCATTTGTTGCCTTCTTTTCCAGTGTGGAATTTGGACCTGAATTTTTCGCTTAAATTAGTTTCTATGTTTTTATTTGTACTAAAGTTTTTCAAATTTTTAAGCTATCCAGCAATATTTTGTTCATTAAGTTTCACGTTTATTTATTTAAAACTCTTATTGAATGATATGTATAGACTTAGAACTTTTGTGATATTTTCTCCACCAATTTTTTACACCCATGTTAGTATTCAACAATGTTTATATATAATAACTCCAATTAATTTTTCATTCCAAGGTATCTCTTATTTTCTTATCATAAACTACATATATGTACATATATATATATATTTATATTCTCACTGAATTATTAATTCATAATTTCAAAATCCTACTAATTATGCTTTATACATTTTTATTGATTTTTCTCTTCAACTTGAATTTGATTCATCTGGAGATATTTTTTATTTGGATAACTCTACCTTTATTTAATGACAAGGGAGAATTTATTTATTTATCTTCATTTCATTGTTTTGTGCTTAGAAGTTTTCAATTTCATTTTACTTTTATTTCTTGCCATTAGTTTTGCCGTTTCTTTTCCTATATATATATACTTTATTACTTAAACATATTTACTTGAAAAAAGCTCAGTATTTCTTAATGTATTATTTTTGTAGAAATTTGTTAATTATATCATAGAATAGATGTGATAGTATATATCTTTTTATAAAATATATTTAAATATTAATTTTTTTATATTACTAAAACTATATTAATTGAATATGGAAATATATATTGTATTTGAAACTTATACAATTCCTTAATATCTAAAAATATGATAATACTCTATGATTATTTTTCAAAATATTCAATTTATAAATTTAGTGACGAATTCAATATTGAGTTTGTACTACAACTACTATGTATAGACAAACAATCATTAAAATATGGTACAATTTTGTATAATTCAAAATTTCTGAAAATACATAGTTTATAAGTTTCCATGCATAGCACGGGGTTCATGCTATCTATCTATATATATATAGCAAAATGATAGTTGACCACAATTAAGCTAATTTTGACTCAATCCTCAATTCTTAGAATTTTGAGTTTTTTAATTGTCAAGGAAAAATCTCATTGATTAGAAGATCTCATCTATTTTAAATTTAAATTAAATTTGTATCTATGTAAAAATAATCCTATATTCAAAATTAGTGTTTATCTATACTAGATTCCACCTTCATAATTAGGATACTCATCCAATCCATATATATTTTAAACAAATTAAAAATTAGAATTAAATATCCATCCAAAAAAAATTATGTATCTTATCAGCAATTATTATTTTTTATTTTAATCATATAATTTTCATTCATGGCCCCAACTTATATAAATCTCCTACTATATGCAGTAAATATTTAATTTAGGGAGTGATTTAATTTACTCTTATTATTTCAAAGAAATATAATGAATTCCATTATTATTACTTGAATATTATTAAAATAAAAAAAACCTATATGGACGAAACTCAAGCAAAAATTATCATATGTTGTGTTTGGATTTATAGTGATGAAGGTATAAATCTTAAATTCTTAATAATAATTTTTTTGTATTTATTTGGATAATTTCATATTACAAAGAATTTCGAAGCTTATATTAATAATATTTTATGGAGCCATTACAATTATAATTTTCAAACATTTCTTTACATTGGGTTATTTCAGTTTTTTTTAGTTCTTCTTCATAATTATTTTGTATTTTTTTGTCTTTTACATGTATTTCGTAAATAGTATATTTTTCATTAATGTAAAAGGCAACTTGGTATAGTAGTGTTGGCTTCTTTTCCTGATGCATTACCAAATATTTTTTCTATCTTTTTCATTTTTGTTGCCCAATTTCAAGTCTCTTATGTATTTTTATGTGTTTTGATTAATCTTATTTTTATGTTTGTTTTGCGAATCTACCGTGAAGTGTTTTTCTTTACTTCTTGAAAGTTTTATGATTTTATAAGTTTTGTATTTGTTCTTACTAATTCCAAAGTATTTACTTGAACTTTTTTTAATTTTATTTTGTAGTTATCTTTTAGCCTTCATATTTTATTAATTGCTTTTGTCTGTTTCATCGATTTATAGTTTTTATTTAAATATTTACATTTAGCTACAATAATTCATTCGTATTATTTCAATTAAATAATCACGATTTCTCTACTTATTCACTATTGAATATATAATTTTATCTAATAATAATTCATAAACATCTACCTTTTTTCGCAATTGCTATTAGAAGAATCAATTGAAATTTTGCATTTGTTACCTTCTTTTCTGGTGTGGAATTTGGACCTGAATTTTTCGCTTAAATTAGTTTGTATGTTTTTATTTGTACTAAAGTTCTTCAAATTTTTAAGTTATCCAACAATATTTTGTTCATTGAATTTCACGTTTATTTATTTAAAACTCTTATTGAATGATATG
This sequence comes from Sesamum alatum, assembly GCA_034509735.1. NCBI lineage: Eukaryota > Viridiplantae > Streptophyta > Magnoliopsida > Lamiales > Pedaliaceae > Sesamum > Sesamum alatum. The sequence goes on from JACGWO010000006.1 coordinate 29,040,733, forward strand.
TATAGACTTAGAACTTTTGTGATATTTTCTCCACCAATTTTCTTCACCCATGTTAGTATAATATTGAACAATGTTTATAATAACTCATATTAATTTTCCATTCCAAGGTATCCCTTATTTTCTTATCATAAACTACATATATCTACATATACATATATACATTTATATTCTCACTGAATTATTAATTCATAATTTCAAAATTCTCTTAATTATGCTTTATACATTTTTATTGATTTTTCTCTTCAACTTGAATTTGATTTCATCTGGAGATATTTTTTATTTGGATAACTCTACCTTTATTTAATGACAAGGGAGAATTTATTTATTCATCTTCATTTCATTGTTTTGTGCTTAGAAGTTTTCAATTTCATTTTACTTTTATTTCTTGCCATTAGTATTGCCGTTTCTTTTCCTATATGCTTTATTAATTAAACATATTTACTTGAAAAAAGCTCAGTATTCCTTAATGTGTTATTTTAGTAGAAATTTGTTAATTATATATATCATAGAATAGATATGATAGTATATATCTGTTATAAAATATATTTAAATATTAATATTTTTGTTTTACTACAATTATATTAATTGAATATGGAAATATATATTGTATTTCAAACTTATACAATTTCTTTATTATCTAAAAATATGATAATGCTCTATGATTATTTTCAAAATATTCAATTTATAAATTTAGTGACGAATTCAATATTGATTTGTACTACAACTACTATGTATAGAAAAACAATCATTAAAATATGGCACAAGTTGGTATAACTCAAACTTTCTGAAAATAATGAGTTTATAAGTTTCCGTGCATAGCACGGGGTTCATGCTAGTATATATATAGCAAAACGATGGTTGACCGCAATTGTGCTAATTTTGACCAAATACTAATTTCTGGTGATTTTAAATTTTTTAATTGTTAAGAAAAAATCTCATTGGTTAGAAATCTCATATAATTTAAATTAAAAATTAAATTTGCCTTTATCTAAAAAATCATATCTTCAAAATTAGTGTTTATCTATACTAGATTCTACCTTCAAATTAGAATACTAATTCAATTTGTATTTAGTTTAAATAAATTCAAATTTTAGGATTATTTTTTTATCATAAAAATATATATCTTATCACTAATAATTTATTTTTGTTTTTAACCATATATTTTTTAGTCACTAAACTTATTACCAATCTCTTAGTATATCTCATTGAATAAACTCTTAATTTAATTAATCAGGTAAATCAATATTTTTTACAATTTATATCTTTCATTGACATATTTCTTTAATAATTTTTTATTGGTTCATTCCTACTGATAAAGTAAGTTATTAATTTTATTCAAATTAATTTTTTTTTTCCTTCTTCTTAATATTTTTCTGATTAGATATGATTTTTAGTATTTAATTGTTATTCATGTTTGAAAAACCATAAGCCACTGCACAATTTAAGAACTTATGTTACAAAAGACATTTTGCCATCTTCTCCCATATGAACATTTTTTCCTCAATGAAATAATTTTTTGAATGTTGGTTTATCAAAATTTTAAACATTAAATATATTGCAAGTTTCATAGGTTTGAATTTATTGCAATACAAAAGGGCCACCTTACTTGATAAAATATATGAATTTTTTAATTTTAAATTTTGTTTATAATTATTTTTAGAAAATAAAAAGGCTTATCAATTTCTAACATGATAGTATATTTTTCATTAATGTAAAGGGCAACCTGATACAACAACTAGCTTCTTTCCCTGATGCATTACCATTTTTTTTTTTTTTTTTTTGCTTTTTGATGTCCAATTCCACATCGCTTATGTATTTTTCTTTTTGTGTTTTAGTTAATCTTCTTTTCTTCATCTCTTAAATATTTTTTTTTTTATGGAGAATTACCATGATGTATTCTTATATTTACTTCTTATAAGTTTTGTAATTTTATAATTTATTTATTTGCTCTTATATATTAACGATTTATCTAAATCAAAATCATGATTTCTCTACTTGATCACTAAATGAATATATACTTTTATCTAATAATAGTTCATCAACATCTTTCTTTTTCAATTTCAATTAGAATAAGTGAACCAAAAGTTTGCATTTACTGCCCTCTTTATTTAGGTGTGGAGATATAGTCATGAATATTTTGCTTAAATTACTTTATATATTTTTAGCTGTATTAAAGTTCTCCAATTTTTCAAATCCTATTCATTAAAATTTGATGTTTATTTATTTTTTTATATTGTCACTGTCTACTTATTTTCTAATTTAGAAGTTCATGGTAAGAAATTCTACCTAACACATGAATTATTCATTAAAAAAAATAATTCAATCATTTTACAACATCTATCATAATTGATGGGCACAAACCCAACTACTAAAAATTATTTATTAGGTATATTATTACTATTATATCTTACATTTGTAGCCTTTTAAACTTTTTATTGTATATATGTATTCTTATCATAAAATTTAGACATATAAATATCTTTACTTTTTATTAGTTTTAGATGTTGTTAAATTTATTTTTTATGAAGGAAATTAAAAATAATTTGATAATAATATTTTTTTTTTTAAGAAATTGGATTACAAAAGAGAAAATTTATTGTGAATATTATTTTTTCTAAGAGAAATTTGTTTGTTTCATAGGACAAATATGATAGTAACTTATAAAATATTTTTTTATTTTACTTAAAATATCCATAGTATTTGAAACTTATAAAATAAGTTTTTCTTCAATATCTAAAATACGATAATATGCTATGGTTATTTTTAAAAAGGTAAATTGCATTTTGTGATTCAAACTATGTCCGTTTTTATTCTGTCTTCCTTTTTTTTTTTTTTTTTTGGTCAACTTACCATCTCAACTTTGCAAAATTTGGACTTTGTCGTATATAGTCATTTTTGGGTCAAATTTTCTACCAGAAAATCATTACATGCAGTGCTCATGTTGAAAAAACAACACTATATTGTCCTTAAATATCATATGTGCACTGCATGTGATATTCTTACGATAGAAAAATCAACCAAAAAATGGTCATATATTTCAAAGTGCAAATTTTGTAAAGTTGAGATGGTAAGTTGACATGAAAAAAAGTTTAAATGACAAAGTATAAAAACGAGCATAATTTGAATGTCAAAGTGTAATTTACCCTTTCAAAATGTTCAGTAAATAAACTTCGTAAAAATTCAATATTGAGTTCTAGATAAATAAGTTTGAGCTATTGCATATAGTAAGGGGTCATTAGAATATGACATACTTTTATGTTTAATGGCATGCCAAAAATTAAGATTTGTGAGAGTATGTATAGAAATTAAAATTTATGAGTAAATTATTTAATTTGTATTATTTGGTCTTTCAAAAGAAAATGAAACCGACAAAAAGATAAATAAAATCATAGACAATTAACAAGTTCAATATCAAGTGAAAAATAATGAGTTGAAGTTGAAATTCATCATGATAAAAGGAATTATTCATTAATAAGTAACTCGATGATTTGACAGTATCTATGATCAACGAGCATGAACCCAACTACTAGAAACTTTTAATTGTATTTGTTATGTTTGTGCCTTCCAAATTTCTTATTTTTACTGTTAGCATATAATTTAGATATATATATATATATATATAAATCTTTGTTTTTTTTATTAGTTTAAGATATTGTAACATTTTTTTCAGTGTTACTAATGTTTTCTTATTATTGTTTCGAGAAATTTTATAAAGATAATTTAATTCAAATCGTATTCTTTTAGGGGAAATTTATATCACAGGGTAATATAACAATAATTTAAAATAATATATTTAATACTAATATTTTTATTTTACTAAATGTACATTAATTGAATAAGAAATTATATATATATATATGTGGTATTTGAATCTTATAAAATATTTGCCAATCAATGTGTAAACATATTATAATATCTATTGCTATTATCAAAATATTCCATAAATAAAATTATAAAGAATTTAATATTGAATTTATATAAATAATTTTGTTCTTATATAGTAAGACGGTTATTAAAATATGACACACAATTATAAGATTTAGAATTTATGAAAATATTATAGAATTTAAAATCTTTCGTGCATAGCACGGGGTTCATGCTAGTGTATATATATATAGACACACACACGATGGTTGACCACAATTAAGCCAAATTGACCAAATACTAATTTTTTATAATTTTAAATTTTTTTAATTGTAAAAGAAATCTCATTGATTAGAAATCTCATCTATTTTTAAATTAAAAATTAATTTTTTTTTATCTAAAAAAAATCCTATTTTCAAGATTAGTGTTTATCTACACTAGATTCTACCTTCAAAAATATTTAATTTTTATCATAAAAAATATACATATTCATCTTATCACTATTCATCTATTTTCATTTTAGTCATATACTACCTTCAAAATTATGATTAATTTTTTTATCATAAAAAATTATATTTATCTTATCACTAATCATCTATTTATATTTTAATCATCTACTTTTCAGTTTACACTTATATCAATCTCTTGGTATATCTCATGCAATAATTTCTAACTTTAATCAGGTAAAATCATTATTTTTTCCAACTAGATATTTCATTACCATATTTTCTGAAAATTTTTATTGATTCATTAATACTGATAAAATAAGTTTTTAAATTTCATTCAAATTGTTTTTCTTCTTTTTCATAGATTTTCTAATTGGATTTGATTTTCAATTTTCCATTGTTTTTCATGCTTGAAAAGTCATAGGCCACTCTTCTGTTTAAAATTTATATTACTAAACACATTTCATCATCTTATCCCATATGAATTTGGATTTATATATTTTTTTTCCTTAGTGAAATAATTTGTGAATGTTGCTCTCTCAAAATTTTACCATTAAATATATTGTAAGCTCCATATGTTTGCATTTATTGAAATACAAAATGATGATCATACTTGATAAACGTAAAGGTTTTTCAATTTCATTTTTTGTTTATAACGGCTTTTAGAAAATAACAAGGTGTCTCAATGTATAACATGATAGTATATTTTTCATCTATACTATTATATAAAAGAAACCTCTTTTTTACTCACAAATGGCGGTTAATGACATCGCCGCACTACTTTTTTGGTAATGCCAAAAATAACTCTGAACTGATAAGATAACTACTTTATTCAACTTTCCAAATTTTATACTAATTGATAAATTCGTTCTTTCTTTCTTTCATTTCTTTTTTTTAATGTGATGTGTTAATTATATATTTTACTCTTATTTATAATATATTTTCAAGCATAAAAAATTATTTATTATATGCACGCAGGAACGGCATGCCACGACGGCTAGTTAATATAAATGGCAATCTCATGGGATAAATGCAAAGAAGGTACCATACTATAGGCCCCTTTGCAATTTTAATACCGAACTTTTCAAAAAAGCCAATTTCAGTACCACACAATAAGGAGTCTGGCAAGTTTGATACCGCATTTTAGGAAAGTCAGACAAGTTTGATACCAAAGTTTATGAAAGTTGCAAATATAGTACCTTTGTTTTGAAACTGACAGTTTTAGTACCAACCCTCATCTTTTGATAATATCATTTCTAGTCCCCGAAATTTAATTTTGCGCGGATTTTGTCCATTTTTGCCCAGATTTTCAGATTTAGTATCCTATGCGTGAAAATGGTATCAGAGCCTAGGTTTATTGAAGAAATATTGGTTTATATTACATATTGATATTTTATCCCTAACGGAGGAGACTTTAAAAGCATGGAACCGAACGAAAGTTCGAGTTACATTGAAAACAGGGAGTATTTTCAGATTCTGAAAATACAGAGAACAGAATTTCTTATTGAAATTCTTAGAAAAATCGCCAACAGTCCGAGGTTGGTCAATGCGTCATTTCTTCCAAAGGAAGAAAGTGAGGAATGGCACCGAAATCGCCATGTTCGAGAGACGTTACCAGGGAATGCAGTGAGACGTCTACAGGGAGCAGAGATCCATGGAAGAATCCCAGCCAGGAGATCCGGAACAGGTAGATTCCTGAAAAAATACAGTTCTAAAAATAATGATTAAAGGAACTGATTGGAAGGAACTCGAACCGGATACCTCGAAGTACTCTCAGGACCTTAGAAAGGTACAAAAGACAGTTCAAGACTATGGACATAGGCTAATCCATATACCTATGAAAATAGACCTCTTGAACCAAAAGATGGATGAGATCTTAAAAATCCTTCCAGATCTACAAAAGGATCTCACAGATCTGAAGATTGAAGTTACAGATCTAAGAAGAAATCAAAGGAATACCCCTGAGACATCCAGATCCCATCAGGAACGCATCAGGGACGCCCTTGGACCAGTATCTTTCCTACATCAGAAAGGAAAGGCGAAGGAGATCTCGAAGCCAAAAACGCAAGAGGAACAAATCATCGAGATCATCAAATCCATAAAATAATGGAGATATCTAGAGTGGATCTATCGGATCTACTAGAGTTAGCTGAATCATTTTCCCAACTAGGGATTGTGGATTTAGTTAATATCCAAACCAATGAGGTCGCTCCAGCTTTACCACCGCCGGAGGGAAGCATGGGCTCAAATGATCCACCACAGGATCAGCCAATGAGAGAAGGTACAGATTTTCACACCAATGCTACCCCTACCTTCGTGGGGACAAGATTGCGAGAAAATCCAGGAAGAAATCCAAGACGAGTGCCTGAAAACACACCATGGGCAAGGACCATGCTCCAGCCCTTACACCCATATGGCACGGTACTCAACCTGGATGTTATCGACTTCCGAAACATCGAGAAGCTGATAGATGAATGGGTTGCAGCCATGAAAATTGCAGCAACTACGTTGGAACTAGACAAGGATAACTTCATAAAACTTTTGGAGTTAAGCTTAGAAGGGTCGGTAAAGATCGGATGGGATAATACCCCAGAAGAGACCAAAGCAAGCATCCTTGAAGGAGAGTCTAAAAGTGCAATCGCGGATAGGCTCGGGAGGCTAATCAAGATCCATTTCATCGGAGATGGATACTTCGAAGGAAGCAGAACGGAAAAAGGCTAGGGAGTATGCACAAGCTCTCTTTGGTCTCGAGTTAAGAAGTATCTGTGCTGTAGACGAATATATCTATTGGTTCCGCAAATACTTCTTCCAGAGTGGGGTAACAACCGAAGTAGCCGCCCCAATGTTCTTTGCAAAGATCTGCAGCCCGTGGAGGGAAATGTTGATACAATCTTACAAAGTACCTGCAGGACAGCTAGATTCAGTTGCAAGGAGGATGTCTTTTCTTAAAAGACAAACTGAAGGATTGGTGTTACCAAGCATCCGTCCAAAAGAACATGAAGAGACTGAGAGGTAAAATCAAAAGAACCCCTCTCTGTTGTGATAATAACGATTTTCCAACTATTATAGGGGAATCAAGCGAGCAAAAGAAGAGGAGAAAGCAAGGTAGTGACTCTTATTCCAGGAGTTCCAGAAAATCCTCTTTTAGAAGAAGATCATGGTGGTCTAAATCAAAAGCCAGATCATACAAATCTGGACAGAGAACAGGACCAACAAGGGTTTCATCCCAAGGATCTAGACGATCAGAGGCGAAATCCACAGGGCGAACCCCTACACGAAGAACTTTCAGAAGAGCCCATACCCGAGCTAATGAAAGTTTTAAGGATTGCAACTGCTGGACGTGCGGGGCAAAGGGACATATCTCCCCAGATTGCCCGCAGAAACGTGGTGAATTACGCCAGTTTGAAGCCACAAACGACATCCTAGATGCAGTCTACTATGGTGATTTGGTACCAATCTACCAATTCGAAGATCTTCCCTCGGATGAAAGCATCTACGAGGAAGAAATAGAAAGTGATTCGGATGGATCTTCAACCGAATCAGAGTAATTACAACGAAGGAGATAGGCTTCAAACCTCAGATAGCCTATCAGGATTCTTTTCAAAGTTGACGGTATCAAACAAAACCATGGAAAGAATCATGAGACAAGACTCTAATCTCAGCCCATATGACGGATTTAGGATTGGAGGAATCGGAAGAGTCCTTAACCAGATAGGACTAAACCAGAGGAAACACCATATCATCTACAAAGTAAGTTCAGGTGAGTTTGCAATTCCTATGGAACTTACTGGTAATGTTATGGAAATGCAGCTTATTCCTAAAGAAGAAATTCTTGAAGAATTAAGTAAACTTAGAGAGGAAGTAGCGGTTACTATGAAATGGATCCATATAGGAGCTATTGAAGTAGTAATAAAAACAACTTTTAAAGAAGGAATTGATTCAGAAATACATCTGTCAGTAATGGATAGAAGAATCAATAACTTAAGAGATGGTTGTCTTGGGACAATGATAGGAAATTTGTATGCAGGAAAATTGATGTTTGATATTCATCCTAGGATAGCATACAACCTAGCAGACCAAGACTTCAGTAGAGTCTTAACCCTTCATCAGGATTTTAAAAGAAAGGATCTTATGAAAGATGGGAATAGACCATATTCTATAACATATAGAATAGCTTACGCCCTTTCCAACACACATCATTCTGATTTATTTCTTAGGAAAGAGTATATTGAAATTCCTAGAATTTTCAAGGAATTCGCTAAGGTAATGACACCAGATCCTATTAGAATACCTAGAATAGGTGGTGTTGATATCTTGATAAAAGATCACCCGGTTTTAGATCGAACCCTTAGTTCTAAAACTGAATTTAGTAGCAGGATGTCCTTTTCAGAAGATAGGATTATGGCCTATAAAGGAAAGGAACCCGAGTTGTTAAAGGCTCGAGCTATTAGGGTGGATAACGTAAAACTTAGGTGCCCTGAAGGCTGGAAACAAATCCAAGTTATATTTGACATCATTGGAACAGAAAATTGTTTTCCTTGTGATGACTTATACCATCTACAACAACCTGTTGTGGGAAAATATGAAGGTATGCTAGAAATAGCAGGCCATGAGATTATTGTTACAGGTGTTGCAGGACGAGAAAATGGGATAATGTCTCTAGGAATAAATTTCCTTGAAGATCATAAACCATGGGGAAGGAAAGGTAATGGTATGGAATTCAGTTTGGACGGTTATACCATTAGAATTGAATGACGAGCCCCTTTTCTATATACATATCTGTTGGTATGTTGTATGAACAATATAAGTCAGAATATTTTGCAGCTTATATTGACTCAGGATCAGGGATTTGCACGGCAAAACCTGGTGTATTCCCTAGCGAAGCTATGGAATCCTTACCCATTATTGCAGGAAGGGATTTTTCACAAAAATTCTTATACTCAATAAGGGTATACGAGAAGCAAAAATCATGATTGGAGGAGCATTTGGAACACCTTGGTTCAAGGTAAAGACGCCTCCTATTTACTTTCATGATACAGGAGCAGATATTTTGTTAGGTAATAATTTCATCTAAACCTTTGCAAAATATGTTCAGGATAACCACAAAAATCTGTTGATCTTTACTACTAACTGTGGTAGCGAGATACAGGTTTTGCGAAGAGAAAAGGCATTTAACAGGATAATGCCATAAATTTTCGCAGCAAACGTGGTGATGATGCCAAATTAACCTATCCAAAAATGCAGGATAAAAGAAAATTTGGTAAGGCTCTTTTGTCTTTCAGGCAACAGGGCTTTGATGATGCTTCGGAAGAAGATCTTAGGATCTTAAAGGAAGCTATACAAGAATGCAGGTCGATGGACATGGATGGAGAAAGTAAACTTTCTCTCGAGAATGTCAAGAGACTTATTCAAAGGAACTTCAGTGAGAATCCTTTGGCATGGTGGGATAAAAACAAGATCGAGGCTACTCTAAAGGTCAAAGAAGAATGCAAGTATGGGTATGTCCGATACAAGCCCATCCAAATGAACATGGAGGATAAGAAAGATATGCAGGAGATCATCAAAGAGCATATCAATCTTAGACTCATTGAGCCTGGAGTCTCTGCCTATAGTAGCCCTGGTTTTCTGGTAAGAAATCATGGTGAGATAAAAAGAGGTAAACCCAGGTTAGTTATTAACTATCAAGGCATCAATAGAATATTACAATTTGATGGTTATTACATCCCAAGTAGAGAACACTTAATTGATTGCATTAAAGGTGCTAAAGTGTTTTCTAAGTTTGATTGCAAATCTGGATTCTATCAGATTAAGATGGAAAATGACTCAAAAAAATATACTGCATTTTCCACCTCATGGACAATATATCTGGAATGTACTTCCAATGGGACTTGCCAATGCACCCCAGATATTTCAAAGAAAGATGGATAATCTTTTCAAAGACTATCTAGAGTTTATGTTTGTTTACATAGACGATATCTTGATTGCATCTAAAATATACAGGATCATATTAGACATTTTGAAATATTTTCCGATGCATGCCATAAGGAGGGACTAGTGCTCTCCGAAAAGAAAGCCATTATAGCTGTCAATAAAATTGAATTTTTAGGAATTCTTATTGACGAGGCAGGTATTGAGTTGCAGGAACACATTGTAGAGAAGATTCGCAATTTTCCTGACACTCTTAAAGATAAGAAGCAACTCCAAAGCTTCTTAGGAGTTGTCAATTTTGCAGGAATCTTTATCAAGGACCTTGCAAAATACAGAAAGGATTTCCGTCCACTCCTGAAAGAAACAGAAAGTTCAAAGTGGAAATGGGAGGAAATTCATACGCAAAGGGTCCGGGAGTTGAAACAGATTTGCAATAGCCTGCCAAAGCTTGCAATTCCCCAAGACGAAGATGAGTTGGTAGTTTACACGGACGCCAACGATTACAGATGGGCAGCAGTGCTCATGAGAAAAACGGCTACTGGCGAAGAGCCATGTAGATACTCAGGAGGGTTGTTCACCGAACAACAAGCCAAATTATGGCATATTAACGAGAAGGAATTCTTTGCAGTTTGGAAGGCTTTCAAAAAAATGGCCTTTGTTCTTACTAGCCAAAGAATTTACATTAAAAGTTGATAATACGAATGTTAAGGCTTTCTTAAAAAATAAACTTGAATCAAAGATTGAGAAAGCTCGTATTATTAGGTGGCAGGCAGAATGCCAATATTATTGTTATGATATTGTCATTATCAAATCTCATGAAAATGTTCTTGCAGATTTCTTAACAAGAGATGGAGGCAGCTGAAGCAGACTCCGTCATCATCAGGCTCAGACACCTCAGGGAGAACCTTGAGGAGATTGATAAGAGATTTGGACAGCTAACAATTAAAGCCCAAATAGCTGGCCAAGTCCAACGAGCTGATCTGGACACCGTCCAGAGCGCCATCAGGAGTACCAAACTTGCTGCAAGCTCGTTATGGGACGACCTACTGGAACCAATTCGAAAGGCGTCATCTTCGGTGATAGCCCGAGAATTAAGAGAGCAGGGCTCTAAACCTGCAATTAGAGAACAGGGCTCTAAACCTGTAGCGGCAGATTCAAGTACTGCTTGCACAAGGCCATCGCCAGACTCTGGTGAACAGGCGAAAGTTGAGTTACAGGAAGTGCAAACTCCTGATAATTCAAGTCAACCCAGCACCTCTGGGGTAAAAGAGGAAGAGATTAACCTTAGGCCAATGATGGGCACCTCTAAGGTTAATACTAACGAAGCTTTATCTTCTGTTTCTGCTTGGCAGGATTATCAGAGATCATGGGAAAAACTTGTTTCCCGTAAAGGTATAAGCCCAGGCAAGACCATCGTAGACACATCCGGAAAATATAACAGAATCTGGATGATCGAAGGGTCTAAACCAGAAGAGGTACGAGAGTGGTATGATTTTTGGAGCCCTTGCTTCAGTTCATACTACGTCACCAAGCTTTCCGGAAATCTCAAAACTTCCGGAATGGATTAGTGGGCGGTATATGACGCATGGCAAAACAATCCCCACCTTAAACGAGGAGATATTTTTGGAGCTCAAGTTCATTTCCATAGCTCCAGAAATCGCAGGAAAAGGGTCTCACCCAGCATTCCATTTCATCAAATTACAGAGACCAGACATGGTAGCATTCAACCGAGTCAAGGCTGCCACAGGAGAGGCTCCCCTGGTGTCTTCCCTTAGTGAAGATGACATATCCACCAGAAGAGCATGGGGTTACTGGGTCTGTCTCACAGAGATGGATAAAGTCAAGTATCCATTTAAAATATTTTTCAATAAATTAAATGGATCATTCCTGTTAAACTCCATGACAGGAAAAAGTACTGAGTTTGCAGAAAGCTTGTTTGAAAAGAAAGAATGCTTATATGGAAAATAAGCTGCCTGCAACAGAGAACACGAGGAAGAAGGCATGCAACATGATGGATGTAGGACAATGGCATAACCACTTATGCCCTTGTTGTGAAAAACAGGAAAAGCCCTTGTTCGGAACTAAGATTCGGGTAACTCAAAATAAACCCGAACCAAGACCAGAGAAGGGCAAAAGAAAGGATTTTTACAAAGGGAGGTAAAACCCTCAAGATGTAAAAAATCAAAAAGGAGACTGTCGGCAGAAGAAGACAAAAGGGCCAACAGTCAGAAAGACAAATGACACTAGCTGGCAAGCACATGGCCGACAAGGCATAATGACCACAGCTGGAAAGATGAAAGACAAGGTTGGTGATGAACGCAGTGACGTCACCCAAAAACAAGATTGAAGTCCGGGTTTGAAGTCCGCGGACTATTATAAATAGAGAGCTAGGAAGCAGATGGAGATCATTGAAAAAACTTCTCCAACTCTTCAGAAAAATAAAATTGTGTCTTTAGATTCTCTAAGTATTAGAATATTCAGTGTATGGGGTTATCCCCAACAAGTCAAGTCCTCTTATTCATGAGAGGCTAAATAGTTTCCTCCTCCGATAGAGGAATAAAATATCTATGTAATATATCAAGTATTTCTTCAATAAAGTGAAGGCGTCTGCCCAAATTGTTGTCCGAAATTTTATTAAGTCTCTATTTTGAGTACTTTTTACGCCCTAAGGTAGGAAACGAAGTAGGGCTGTGCTGTTTGTTGCTGAAGGAGCCAAGTACCTGCGAACCATCTGCTGCGGTAGTGTGGTTGGAGGAAGTGCCGTAAAAACGAGGACTTGGAATACCCGGTGGCAAAGCGGTCAAATCAAGGTATGAATTTATGGAGGCTTAACTTTATTTTCGGAAGCGTGTTGGGCCTGATCAGAATTGAATTGCATGGATGCTATTTCTGAAAAAAAAAAAAAAAAAAAAAAAAAAAAAAAAAAAAAAGAAAAAGAAAAAGTTTTGGGACCAAATCTGATACCTTCTAAAGTTGAGGGGCTAAAATGAAAGGAAAGTACCTTATTTGCAAGTCTCTGTAAACTATGGTATCAAAATTGGCTATTTTAGAAAGTATGGTACCAAACTTGCAAGAGCCCTATAGTGTGGTACCAGAAATGCAATTTTCTCCAATCTCATAGACCATAGCTAGCTTCTTTCTTGATGCATTACCAAACTTTTTTTGTTCCTTTTTTTTTTTTTGTATGTACAATTTCACATTGTTTATGTATTTCCCTTTTTGCATGTTAGTCAAACTTCTTTTTTTTCAGCTTTTAATATTGTTTTTTTACTTTTTTTTTACGGAAAATTTACCATGAAGTATTCTTATATTTACTTCTTAAAAGTTTTTTAATTTTATAATTTATTTATTTGCTCTTATATAATATTAATATTTAAGTATTTACTTAAACTTTTTTAATTTTTATTTTTCAATTATCATTGTTTCCCTTCATATTCCATTGATTTCTTTTGTTTATTTTCATTGCTTAATGATTTTTTATTTAAATATTTACCTTCAGCTACAACAATTAATTTATATTATTTTTTTTAATTTTATATTTTTTCAATCAAATAATCATGATTTTTCTACTTGATCACGTATATATTTTTATCAAATAATAGTTCATCAACATCTTTCCTTTTAACTTACAATTAGAAAAAGTCAACTAAATTTATGCATTTTTTACCCTCTTTCTTAGGTGTGAGATATAGTAATAAATATTTTGCTTAAATTAATTTATATATTTTTATTTGTATTAAATATTTTGAGTTTTATTCAATAAATTTCATGTTTATGTATTTAAAGCTCTTATTGAGTGATATGTACAGACTCCAAATTCTTGTGATATTTTCTCCACCAAATTTCTTCAATGCATTTAAGTATATATTGATGTTTGCATATAGTTCCATATTAATTTTCATTCTTAGGTATCCGTTATTTTCTTTTCCTAAACTACATATATGTAAATATAATATTTATTGTCACTTTCTACTTATTTTCCAATTTCGGTGCACATTAATTTTAAATAACATATAAATCAAAATTATCTATACTGCATGATAATTTTATAAAGGGTTTAATGCAATTTACCCTTAATAAAAAAGAGCAATTTACCCCCTTTGAAAAAAAAAAAATAGCCTTTTATTTTTCCCATATTTTTTTAACAGAAAAACAATGTTCTTCAAAATGAAGCAAAAACCCCCCTAACGCGTTTCATGTATAACACGCGTGATTTTTGCTTTTTATTTTATTTTTTTATTTTTAATTTATGCCCTAATTTAAAAGTGACATTTAGATAAAAATGACATTTATACCCTAATTTAAAAGCCGTTGGATTGATTTCGATATAAGGTCCAAATTTATCTAATAGAACAACGGTTATAAAAATGTTCTTATAGATTTATATATATTCTAATATTTCAAAAACAGTTCAGGCCATTTTATTAATTTAATTAGCATTTATTAGAAACTACATCAATGTAATATTGATGCATTTATTGTAATAATATACATGTATATTAAGTGATGCATTTTTTATTTTTGATAGACATACATATGTATTACATATAATATTATTCTGATAAACAATTATTATTTTTTTATTCTGATATAATTTACTATACTTGAAGTTCACTTAGATTCAACTATCTCAAGATCACAAAATCTGTATTACTCCGACACAAATACAAGCAAATCCATGTAATATTATAAATAAGTAAATTATCCTCCTATAAAAAATAATAATTTAAAATAAAATAATTTATTTTTTATTCAAAAAGATAAATTATTTTATTTTTTGGAAATACAAAAACATAAATAACTATTTCTTTCGTAAGATATAACTTGTTCATTTACAATATTCTTTTTTTTTTTTTTGAAGAGAAAAACGATGAATTATATTAATCATTTAGATCAGCATCGGGCAAACCAAAACGGGGTAAAACAGGAAGAGCCCTCGAGGCAAGTACTAGCAGTAGTAGCCAACTTATGTGCTAAAGAGTTGTGATCTCTTCTAATATAAGAGAAAGAAATTAAAGGAATGAAAGAGCAGGCAATTCTAATGTCCTCTAAGAAGTCTCGTTCATGAGCCTTCAGCTTGTTGATAAGATTTAGGCAATCACCTTCAAGGATGACCTTGTTCCACTTGGATTTCAGAGCCAAGTCCACTGCCTCTCGTGGCGCAAAAGCTTTGGCCATTTCAGGACACACCTCACAGGAGACACGACGAGAGATCCAAGCCACCACAGCTCTAGCAGAATTTCTCGCCACCACGCTGGGCTGTATGGACCACATTGGATTCTCTGAAGCCCTCCAAAAAGAGTTGGCCGCTTCAATCACCTGCAATGGAGTTAAAAGAACATTCTCCATGCATCTCCTGTTGCGGCTCCACCAAATGAACCAGGCGATGGTAAGGAATCGGTCAAACTCCTCAGTTGTCAACTCTTTCGAGACCTGAAAAAATCCATTCAAGAGAGTCTCCATTCCACGAGGAGATCACAAGCCATGGAACGTTACTAAGAGCCCAAACCTGTCTAGCGAAGTGGCAAGTGAGAAAGATATGGTGGATATTCTCGGCTGGGAACGCACAGACTGGGCAAGGGAAATGTGATGGTCTAATTCTCCTCTCCAAGTTAGCTCCTGTGGGTAAGGCGTCGCGAGCTAGTCTCCATGCAAATAACCAGTCCTCCAAATGCACTTCCACCGATCAGAGGCATGTGAAGGAGCCGTCGAACTAGAGACCTATTTATTCATCATTTGCTCAGCAAGAAAGTAAGCACTCCGAACTGTGAAGAGGCCAGAATTTGAGAAATGCCAGCGGATAGAATCCGAGAGTAGCTCTCTGCCAAACGGCATCTTAAGAATGACCTCTCTATCCTCCATCAAAAATAGATTCTGCACAATGTCTTCATCCCAGTCCCTTGTAGCCGGATCAATCATTGCTGCGACAAGAAAATCCTGCATTCCAGTTGGTGGCGGCGTGATCGGTTTAAAAGTGCTTGGTCTAGGCAGCCAAGAGTCCTTCCATATTCGAACCGAGCCTCCGGATCCAATCTGCCATCTTAATCCTGCATCAACCACTGATTTAGCACTATGAATAGAACGCCAGGTGAGCGACGGCCGAGAGGCCTTTCTAGCCTCCAAAGGTGATGACGATGGGTAGTATTTCGCCTTCAAAACCTGTGATAACAAACAATTTGGCTTGGTTATCAGTCTCCAAAGTTGTTTTGCAAGCATTGCAATATTAAAGGCTCTCAAGGACCTAAAACCAAGACCGCAGTTAAGTTTCCTATCACATAATCGACCCCATCCTACCCAATGGATCTTTTTTCGTTCTTTGTCATGCCAAAAAGATTTGGACATCATCCCTTCAATTTCTGTGAGTAGAGAATCCAGAAGCTTGAAAACACTCATTTCAAATGTGGGGATGCCTTGGACAACAGACTGAATCATTGTTGCCTTTCCCGCTTGAGATAGGTTCTTTTCACTCCATCCTTTCATTTTTTGCCAAGCTCTATCCCGAAGGTAGCCAAAGACACCTCTCTTCGATCTACCTACTTCCGAAGGTAAGCCCAAGTAACGTTCGTTTTGGCCAAACCCCCCACCACGGTACCGGCGGCCTTCTTTAAAAAAATGCTCATTTTGATTGGTACATTGTAGCCCCAAGATCAACGGCAAGCTTTGTCTAAGGTCATCCGACGTGTTTCTGCTCAAGGTCATGGAGGACTTGTTGAAGTTTATTTCCTGGCCGGAAGCACGAGCATATGTCTCCAATATATCCCTTATACTCGAGATTGAATCCTGGTTAGCTTGGCAGTATATTTGGGTATCGTCTGCAAAAAGTAAATGGGAGATGCTCGGAGCCCGCTTATATACCTTCACTCCTTGAGTGCGTCCCAATCCTTTGGCCTGATGAAGTAGAGAGCTGAAAGCTTCTGTGCACAATAGGAACAAGTATGGGGAAAGAGAGTCCCCCTGTCGGAGGCCTCTCGTGGGGGTTAGGGAACCAAACTCATAACCATTAAGAAGAAAAGAATAAGTAACAATAGTCACGCATGACATAATGAGTCTCACAAAACATGAATCAAATCCTAGCTTAGCAAGCATCCTCTCAGGGAAAAACCACTCAACTTTGGCATACGCTTTGCTAATGTCTAACTTAATGGCAGCATGGCACTGTTTGCCCCTATACTTAGTCCTAAGGTGATGATTAATCTTATAGGCAATAAGGACATTATCGGTAATAAGCCGGCCAGGAACAAAAGCTGACTGGTTTTGGGAGATGATGTTTTCTAGCAAAGGCTTTAGTCTATTGGCGATAGATTTTGAGGCAATCTTATAAACAACATTACACAGACTAATAGGTCGAAATTGAAACAAGTGGATTAGGTTCTCACACTTAGGAATCAACACATTTTGGGTTTTATTAATAGAATCATCTATAGTACTAGAATTCAAGAATTTTAGGACAAAAGAGATCACATCAAATTTAAGATCATCCCAATAGAATTGAAAGAAAAAGGGAGGCAAACCGTCGGGTCCGGGAGACTTGAAAGGTGCCATTTGAAACACCGCTTTCCGAACCTCTTCCTCGGTGTACGGCCGTAGTAGGTCTTGATTCATCCTCTCGTCCACCGTCACTGATACACACTCCGTTCCTCTTTCCACATCTTGAGTCGTTGGATGGCGAGACCTGAATACATCCCCAAAGTGATTGCCGATCAGATTTTTAATACCATCCTCATCCTCAAAAATCCGACCATCATCCCCACGCAGTCGTTCAATCTAATTAGTTCTCTTACGATCCGATGCTGCCGCATGAAAATATGAAGTGTTTCTATCCCCCAATTGTAGCCAATGTTTCTTGCCTGTTTGCTTCCAAAAATATTCCTCCCTCAACGTCAAGTCCTCAATCATTTTCTAGATATTGATCTCCTCGTTTTTCGAAGCTGTAGTGATAACTCCCTCCCCCAGCTGGATAAGTTTTTTTTCTCAATGAGACTAATTTTTTTCGAACACTCTGTCGCTTCCATCATGAGTTTAAAGTTTGAAGACTTGTCCGACACCGATCCATCTTTGAGAGGAAGGTCCCTCGCGATGCTGAATTTCTGTTAATACCCCAGATTTTCCAAACAAGTTCGTCACATTCCTCCATCCCCGCCCAGGCCGCCTCAAAATGGAAGGGTTTGTTATTTAGATTTGAAACGAAAGATGGAGGCACAAACCGGATCAGAATCGGTGAGTGGTCTGAGAAGCCTGATGACAAGTGAGAGACTTCTGCCCTAGGGAAGATCTGCATCCATTGGTCGTTGGTGCATGCTCGGTCAAGTCTTTCTCGGATAGTGTTTGGAGCTTCATGTCTGTTACACCATGTGAAAGGATTCCCCACAAATCCAAGATCAAATAAACCATTTCTGTCGAGTGCCGAACAGAAGTCTCGCATTTGCCATATCGGTCGTTCATTACCGTCTTCTTTCTCTGCTTGTTCTAAGATCTCATTGAAATCCCCAAGGCATAACCAAGGACGGTGTGATTGTGAGCAGAGTTTAGAGATCAGTGACCAAGTGTGCTTCTTCTTACTAGCTTCCGGTTCACCGTAAATACCGGTGAGTCTCCAAGTTGGTGACTGATCCGAGAGTTGAACTGAAGTGTCAAAATGTCTGGATGAGAATGACTGAAACGTGACGTTAATATGTTTATTCCATAAAAGGGCCAAGCGTCCGCTGCGTCCAATTGCTTCAACACGGAGGTCATGAAGATTGAATTTTCGTTTTATAACATCTATCCGTCTAGCATTACACTTGGTTTCAATAAGAAAAACCAAGTCGGGGCTAAGGGACTGAATCATTTCCCCGAGTGCTTGAACATTCCAAGGGGCCCCGATACCCTGACAGTTCCATGAGATAGCGATCATTGGGCTCGGCGGAACTGCTCCGCAGTCGCTGCCGCTGCATCAAACGAACCAGTAACTGTAAAATCCTCATCCACGAGATGTCGGATAACTTTGGCTATGATATCAAGGGAAGTGGGGTTGGATTCAGACGTTTTCCTTTTCTTGGGAATGGATATGAGTCTTCTGTTTGGGGCTGGGGAAGGCATGGTAATGTTCAGTTGTAGTGGCTTGAAGTTTTGTTGTCGGTAGGTAGGGGTTGTGCAAGTAAACTGGAAGGGCATAGGGGTTGTGTTTGTGATAAGGATTAGGGGTGTACGGGTGGAGGTGTTGGCTGGGATGGTAAGGGTATCCGTGGATGATGGGGATGATTCATTGTCGGAATAGAGATGGAGGTGGGTTGTGGTGTGTGTATGATAAGGGGGCTATGAGAAGGGGTAAAGTAGGGTGGACTCGGTTTTGATTTGTGCATGGAGGCTGATTTGGGTTGTGGTTTTCGTTCGATGTATGAATATTGGTGTTTGGGGACAAAGTTTTCGATGTAGCAGGCGGCTTTTGTGGGAGTAGAGGGTTTGAATAGGTTGAGGAGTTTATTGGGGATGTCTGTGTAAAGTTGTTGAAGACTGATGTGCCTCTAGTGGTAGCTCGGCGGGTTGTTCTAGGGGCTGAATCCTGGGTTATGGTGAAGTATGGCCGTTGGAATGCAGTACTGGAATGTTGGGAAGTGGAGGCTTGGAAGTGATTTCCGGCGACTGTTGGAGGAGGTGCTCTCAACCATGGTCCGAATGGAGTATTCTCGCCAGGGTCGACAAAATCCAGTTGAAGTTGCATGTCACAGAATTTCGCCAAGTGACCTAAGCATCCGCATAAGTAACAAAAGTTCGGGAGCTTCTCGTACGTGAAAGATATCAGTTGTTCATCCCCCATCGACGTGCGGATGTGAAGAACCCTCTTTAGTGGCTTAGTAACATTGATGCTAGTTCTGATCCGTAGCGAAGATCCCCACAAACCGGATGAATTGGCCATATCAATATCTATAAATCTCCCAATTTGGTTGCCAACGAATTTAGCGATCTCCTTATTCATCTTCCCTAGCGGCAGGTCATGGATCAGAACATGGAAATCACACCAGTCGAGATCTACTTGCATGTGGTTTTCATCTGCTGAAACTGACTCAAGAACAAGGAGGCTCTTCTCAAAAGCCCAGGGGGAGTTGTCAAGGACTCTCTTCCTGCCCACATGGTGATCGAATTGTATCAGAAAACGGTTTTTGTCGATCATCTTCATATTCATTCCGCGGATCGGATTAAAGGCCGTAGTAAGTGTTGATCGAAAAGCCTCGAAATGAATAGTCTTATGCGACAGAAGTCGGCCAACAACACAGAATCCCGATAGATCAGAATTCGTATGCCAAACACTTAATGGGATCTCAACCCCCGTGACCTCCTCGGAAGATAGAGATAAGTTCTTTCCTAGATTGGATATTTCTTCATCCATAGATCCCGTTAGTACTAGAAGGAACCCAGTGTGTATTAGTGATGGTGGAAGAAACGAGAAATCGGCCCTTCACACTGCCGTACCCTGCAGATTAGATTCAAACAACGGAATAAGCAAACAGACAAACCTTAATCAAGAAAAGTGAGAAAGAAAACCCGACAGAGGAAAAATGGGTAAATCTACGAAGAACCGCTGAGGGACAATAGTACCAAAATGCTGCCAAAAGTCGTGATATTAGCCTAGCATATAATAGCGATAGTGACAACTTGAGAGGGACGAAGCCATTAACGATGAAGAAGCTAATTCGCTAATGGCGGCCCTAGATCTAAAAACACTCAAAAGTAACTAATCTTTCATAGGAAAGAAAAGGCTCTCAAAAGAGAGAAAAAAATCAATTGTATAAATTGTTGATTTACAATATTACAAACTTTAAATTACATCAAACCCGCAATAATCTAGTACATACAATCTTTTCCTAGTACGAAATAAAACAAACTATTATTAGTGTGTAAGGAGAAAGAAACAAGAACAAAAAAAAGAAAAAATGTATATATATAGTCTGAATGACGACAAGTGAGAGAGACAGGACAGTGACAGGAGGAGAAAGTGTTCGAGTTTTCATACCCCGCAAGAAAAGAAAACCCCATTCCTATTTCTATTTCTTTCCGTACGCAGATTCTTTCTGAAAAGAATATTCATCAGAAGACGAGTAGGAGAAAAAGCTAAAGCCATGGCGCCAGAATATGGAAGCAACAGACTGCAGCCTCCTGCTGCTGCTAAACCCCAACCTCAAAATGTTCTCAAGCTCACAATCAAGTGCAATAAGGTTCTCTCTCTCTCTCTCCATTTCTTTGTGTTAGTTGTTCCGCTAAGATAATCTTCTCTTGCGTGTCGTGTGTCAGTGTGTGTGTTGATCTGCCCAGATAATAATCTTTCCTTGTGTGTGTGTGAGAGAGAGAGAGAGAGAGAAAGAGTGAAGATGGGAGGAGGAGATGGAAGTGGTAAAGGTAAGAGCGCGGCGGCGCTGCCACCGGCAAACTCCACCGTCAAACTTTGCATCAAATCTCAGGTCTACTCCTCTTCCTCTTCTTCTTCCTCTTCTTGTTGTTTCTGACCCTAAATTTCTTCTCTGTGTGTGTGTGTTTCACTTCAAGGAAAATGTGGCTGATTTTTTCCTTTTTTAATCTTTTCATCTTTTTGTTGCTGAAAATAAGGCTACATAAGCAGTTGAGTAATGAAAAATGTAGGAAATGCTTGTCACTGTGTCTACGTACATCATGAATACATATATATAGGTGTGTGTAAACCATCTTATTGTCAGTGTATGAGAGGGAGGGGAAGTACCTATGATACATGGACAACGGATAGGATACGATCCGAACACAGCGACACAAAATTCTTTAAAAAATTAGGATACAATAAGATACTAACACAGCTATATACAATATATTATATATATATTCTAAATTTATCATAAAATTAAAATATGAAAAATATCAAAATAAAACATAAAAATAAATATATCTTAGATTTAAATTTTTTAATTAAAATACATGATTTAAAAAATATACATAATTAGTTTATTTACAAAAGAATGCAATCAAAACTTTCTAATGACTTAAATTAGTTAAATTATCATCACGATCTCTCAATTTTTTAGTAATTTCATCCCACAACTTTTAGTTTGAAAAAAGAGGATTTTTTTTTTTTTCTTATCTAGCCCAAAGCTCTTTTATCTTAAAGATAATCCATTTTTTTTAAAATTATGAAAAAAATTCAAAATGTGCCCGATACTGTGTCTTTTATTTTTCTTTTTTATTTTATATTTTTGGACAGCCTATGTTTGCCGTGTCCGTATCCAACTCTGCGTCAAAAAAGTTTTTTGAAGTATTCGTATTATAGGGAAATTCTAATCCAATCGATTGATAAAACCTGAACTAATTAGATGACAAGTGTATTATATATATATTTTTTATATTAAACTGAGATAAAATGTGTATTTGTGATCTATAATTTATGATTTTGGACGACTTAACTTAACATTTAAGTCAATTTATAAGCTTCAACTCACCAACTTTTATCGACCATTCTTTCTCAAACATTCACACTCCCCACTTTCATAGCAGCTAAACTTGTATACTTTCTCTATAATTTTTTCCGATCACAAATATAATGTTTTTTTGCAAACACCCGTGATGTCTTGGCAGGATTCCCTTTATATGACTTCTCATAAATGTTATTTAAAAAATATAAAGTAATTTAATATATTATAGAGGAAATAACATAATAAATATATAGAACTACTTGGAAAAGGTTTTATAAGAAGTAGTTCAAATAAAGAGGATTATATGACATGTCTAAATATATCACTCCTTTAAATTAATTAATAAAATAATAATCTACAATTTTCAACTTTCCTCTAAACCCTGTCATGGTGTTTATTTTTATTTTTGGTCCATTTCGGATTGTTTTCCGCCCATCTCCGAGATGGGACAAAACTAAGCAATGTTTGACCTATATTTGGAACATCTTATCGGGGTGTTTTGGAGTGTTTTGGTCAAATTTCCAAAATTCACCTACAAATAATAAATATTAATATATATCTATCTATATATATAAATATATAAAAGAGACATGATTTGCCAATTAAACAATAATTATTGTTTCCCAATATACAAAACCATATATGCAATACATTTTTTACACTTTTAAATTATTTTCAAAACAAATTAAAACATACCCCTATATCTAACACACACTTATTTATCTTTATTTTTCTCTCTCTATCTTCATAAATAAAAAACAAAACACTCCAACAATAAAAACTAACATAATGTATGTTTATGAGATTATTCCCAAAATTTTTGTCACTGAATAAGTATAATTAGTAGTGACCGACCATAAAACTAAAGTTGTCGCTGATCTTTTATTTTTTTCCGTAATTAATGTGTTAAGCAAATTAATTTACAAATTAATAAAAAAAATTGATAATATCTGTGAAATATATGGGCATTATTAGTAATTTTTTTATTAAAATATTTTTGGTGTATACGTGAGTACAGGATGGAGAAGAATACTATTACCGGGTTATGCGTGAAAGAAGAATAATAGTTGCAATTTTAAATTATTGTGAGGAAAAGAATGTAGACTTCGAAACACTGCGTTTTGTGTACAATGGTCGCCGGATCAAAACTTCCCACACCCCCACTCAGGTAACCACTTTCATCTATATATGCTAGGTGAAATTACATTTTTAGTCCCATAGGATAGAAGGTTCAACATTTTTAGTCTTCTATTTTACGATATTTTCAAAATAGTTTCGAAATTGAAAAACTCAATACATTTAGTCTCTGCTTCATGGGATTTTCAAAATGGTCTCAAAGTTGAGAAAATTCAACACATTTAATCTTATGCTTTACGGAATTTTTAAAATGGTCCTAAAATTGGAAAATATCGACACATGCAGTCCCATAATATAGTAAATCAGAGGACTAAATGTATCAAATCTTTTTAATTTCGGACCATTTTGAAAATTTCGTAAAGCAGATGATTGATTTGTTGAGTTTTTCTAATTTTGGACCACTTAAAAAATTTCGTAAAATAGATGACTAATTGTTGAATCCCCTATCCTATGCGAAAAGTGTAATTTTGCCATCTTTACTAATATTAAAAAAATTGTCATGTTTCACTTACGAACAACGACTTCTGATACCGCAACACTAATTTTTTTATTGTGTTTGTTAATACCCCTAAGATGTTTTTCTTTTATTCCTTTCGTTCTATATATATATTTATATATTTGAAATGTGTTATTAGTTTATATATTGATTTTTATTTATAATATATTTTTAAGCATGAAAAATTATTTATTATATACACACAGGAACGATATACCATGACGATTAGTATAAAAAAAAAACAGTCAATTTTCACTCACATTAATTAGCGATTTGTGACAACACAACATTAAATTTTAAACTACCAATTATAGCTTCAAAATTTTGTACCAATATAATGATTTATCTCCACATCATCTTTTACCCGTCAATATATTATCATGTTTATCTTACACTTTTATCCATATTCATCACTTGCTCCGCTTTAAATTATATATTAATTTTTGTTATTAAAATCCATGTTGTATCTAAATGATTATACGCGCACAAATACTGCTTGCAACGATGACCAATATCTCTAAAAAATAAGACTCTAGACTAGTGTGATTCATTTTTACGTGCAATAACCATTGAAAATTAGGTAGTAATAATTGCTCATTTTGTTTTGTTTTGTTTTGTTTTGTTTGGTAATTACTTCGATATTTGATTTGGTATATGTTGTAGCTCGGCATGGAGGATGGAGATATCATAGATGCCATGTCGAGTCAACACGGAGGTGGCAATTAATTTGGGAACAATTGCAAAATTTGAAGACTGAAGCGAGAATGGAATTATTATAATTAGCATATATTATCGCCAAATGTTAGTCTTTGAAATTTGTTTGGATAATTGGAACTTAATGTTAACATTTGAACAGTTTGTTTAGTTATTAAATTTAGTATTTTATTTTGTCGCTCTATTTTTACTTTAATCTTATCGGCAATTATATTTATTAGCATGATGTTTAATTTCATTAGCAGAATCCTGGGATTGCATTGGTTTAATCATGAAATGTATGTCGATCTTTACTATTTAGTTTTGAAATAATTCGTACTTTTGTTCAATTGAATATGAAAGGAAAATTAATTTTATTTTGAGTAAAATAAGAACTTTAATTTGATTTTTTTTTTTTTAAAGTTGTTTATGATGATTGAGTGAAGTCTGTGTTATCAAATTTCGATCATGCACTAGAGCCTGGTGATGCACATTAATTTTAAATAACATATAAATTAAAATTATCTATACTTCATGATAATTTTTATAAAGGATTAAATGCAATATATCCCATGTGGAAAAAAAAAAACAGTCTTTTACTTTTATATGCTCTTAAAAATGAAGCAAAAACTCCCCTGATGTGTTTCGGGTGTTACACGTGCAATTTTTTATTTTTTTTATTTTTAATTTATAATAATATTTATGCCCTAATTTAAATGCCCGTTTGATTGTTTTTAATTTAAGGTCCTAATAGATCAACGATTATAAATATGTTCTTATCGATTTATATGTATTGTAATATTTCAAAAATCAATTCAGGCTTAAATATTACTTTAGCATTTATTAGAAACTACATATATATAATATTGATGCATTTATTGTAATAATATACATGTATATTATGTGATGTACTATTTATTTTTGATTGACATACATATGTATTACATATAAAATACTAATTTTTAATAATAATTTATGTTTATTGAAATTTAAAATTAGGAGATCTATTTTACCCAAAATTAGGATATGTTTGAAAATCGTAATTGTAAAATACAGTTTCTTACAAATACTTTCATAGTGTTAATTGCAATTTTCGTCCTGTAATTATAGGTATTTGGCATTTTAGTCTTTTAAGTTTCTAGGGTAGCAAAATAGTCCTTTAACTTTCAGTTAATTGCGTTTTTCGTTCTGTAATTATAGGTATTTGGCGTTTTGGTCCTTTAAGTTTCTAGTGTAACAAAATAGTCCTTTAACTTTTCAATTTTCGCGATTTTCGTCCTCTGGTCGCTGGATTTTTTAACACTTGCCGGAATAATGACACGCGATGAGGGTGACTGTCTTCTTGACTGACACCAAATTCAGGCATTGCCCCTTCTTCCGGTGAGTTTAAAAGCCTCACGTGTGAATCGCATGCCATTATTCCGGTGAGTTTTAAAAAAATTCGACGACCAGAGGACGAAAATTGCGAAAATTAATAAGTTAAAGAACTATTTTGCTCCCCTAGAAACTTAAAGAACCAAAACGTCAAATACCTATAATTACAGAACGAAAATTGCAATTAACCCTACTTTCATAGTACATACCATCATTGCCACTACGAAAAGTATTCAACACATTATAAATCACTATATATGGTTGAAAATTATGCCAAATTCGTATTATATGTCATTGCTACAATAAATATAATATTAAACTATAGTTAATTATCATGATTATTATTAAATAGTCATACCACGATCGCATAACATTTGTTAACCGTGGTTTTTAAGTACAACCTTGAAAAAAAAATTTATTTTAATATTTAAAAACTATAAAAATACTATTACAAAATACAAATTCAAATATATTCTCATATCTCGATCCTATAGACGGGAAACTTAAATCCACACACATTTCTAAAATTTGTACGAAAACCAATAAAATATTTTCATTCCATTAGAAACATTGGAATTGAAAATAAGGTGTGGAAATAAAACCAAATTTTTGCCCATGGTTAAAGTTTGTCATAATTTTTGTTATAAATAATGTTTTGATTTTGTTGCAGAAACAACCGTAATGGTTGTTGCACAATTATAATTAATTAATATTTTGGTACAGTTGTTTAATTTTAGTTATGATAATTAATTACAATAAACAATTATATTTTTTTATTCTGATATAATTCACTATACTTGAAGTTCCCCTTAGATTCAGCTATCTCATGATCACAAAATCTGTAATAATCCGGGACAAATGCAAGTAATCCCGTGTAATATTATAAATAAGTGAATCATCCCCTATGAAAAAAATAGTGATTTATTTTTTTGTATTTTTTAAATAAAGTAATTGATCTCTCTGTGTTTTTTTTAAAATAAAATAAAAGGGAAAATGCAATTTTGGTCCACTTTCTTAGGGGTGGTGGCACTTTTAGTCCAGGTCTATTTGAAAATAGCAATTCAAGACAGTAACTTTAAAAAAATGACAATTTCAGGCCAAAAAGCCCTAATTTGATCGGAATTGGTCACTTGTCCGGCGACCATTTTACACATGGATTAAAAAAAATAAAAATTTTCTTACATGGCAAGTGATTTGACAACCATAGTGAGGCGACATGGTGATATGTTTTATTTAAAACTAAAATCCATTTAAATGTATAACTTTTTTCTTAAATATATATTATTTAAATATCAAAATAAAATTTTAAATTTTAAAATTTTATACCTAATTGATAAATTAAATTAAAATCATGTGTAAAAGATAAATATACTAAAATTCAATTTTCAAGTTTAAAATATCTATATCAATATAAATTTTAAAAATTATTGTTTTTCTCTAAAAAAACTTAAATAAAATTTCTTAACTTTTTTAATTTTTTTTGAAATTTCTTTTTTTTTCCTTAGAACTTTTTTATAATTTAATATTTTCCTTATTTTTTAATTATTTTAAATTAAGTTAATTCAAAAATAATTAAAATTGATTAAAAATTATATTGATATAGATATTTAAATTTGAAAATTGAATTTTAGTATATTAATCTTTTAAATGTGATTTTAATTTAATTTATCAATTTGGTATAAATTTTACATTTTATAATTTATTTTGATATGTAAATAATATATTTTTAAGACAAAAGTTATCTGTTTAAGTGGATTTTAGCCTTAAATAAAACATGTCACCATGGCACCTCACTATTGTTGCCAAATCACCTGCCATGTAAGAAATTTTTTATTGGCCAAATTAGGGTTTTTTGGTCTGAGATTGTCACTTTTTTAAAATTACTATCCCGAATTGTTATTTTCAAATAGATTTGGACTAAAAGTGCCACCGCCCCTAAGAAGTGGACCAAAATTACATTTTTCCCTAAAACCAAATGCCCCCTAAGGTTTGCCCATGGTTAAAGTTTGTCATAATTTTTGTTATAAATAATGTTTTGATTTTGTTGCAGAAACAACCGTAATAGTTGTTGCACAATTATAATTAATTAATATTTTGGTACAATTGTTTAATTTTAGTTATGATAATTAATACAATAAACAATTATATTTTTTTATTCTGATATAATTCACTATACTTGAAGTTCCGCTTAGATTCAACTATCTCATGATCACAAAATCTGTAATAATCCGGGATAAATGCAAGTAATCCCGTGTAATATTATAAATAAGTGAATCATTCCCTATGAAAAAAATAGTGATTTATCTTTTTGTATTATTTAAATAAAGTAATTGATCTCCCTGTGTTTTTTTAAAATAAAATAATTTATTTCTTTACTCAAAGAGATAAATTGTTTCATTTTAAAAACTACATAAACATAAATTCCTATTTCTTTCATAAGATACAACTTGCTCATTTATAATATTACGGGCTTTAACTCACATCAAACTCACAATAATCTAGTACATGCAATCTTCCTAGGCTAAATTACATTTTTTGTCCCATAAAAAAGGGATTTTTTCAATTCAGTCTCACGCTTGATAAGATTTCGATTTGGTCCCATTTTTAGACGAAAAATTGCCAACCCATTTTTCATCAAGTTTAATGGAAGAATGGAGACTCCGTTAATTACAGTTGGGCTAAATTACCTTTTTCGTCCCATAAAGAAGGAACTTTTCCAATTCAGTCCCATGCTTTCCGGAATTTTCGATTTGGTCTCATTTTTAGATGAAAAGTTGCCAACTTAGTCTCAAATCCCATTTATCATCAAGTTTTAACAGAAGAATGTAGACCCCATTAAATGGTTGTTAATGTTGGAGGAAAATTACATACATGATTCTCACGTGATTTGTCTGTTCATTTCACCTCCAAATCGAACATCAGGTCATCCCCCGTTCCCCCCCCCCCGCCCCCCTAACCTTAAGAACCTCTTCAGCCATTCTCTTCTAAATCGCTTGCAATTACTAGTTTGACTTCAAGAAAAACACAAAATCTCAATTGAAAACAGTAAACATTGGCAGATTCGCGATGATGTCCTTGCGGCCCAACCATTTGATCGATCAAGTGAAGATAGTGAACATTAGCATATGTACTCAACTTGATCAGATGGCTGGGTCGCAAGGACATCGTTGCAAATCTGTCAATATTCACTATCTTCACTTGAGAACTTGTGTTTTTTTTTTTTTTAAATCAAACTGGTAATCGCAAGTGGTTTGGAAGAGGATTGCTGAAGAGATTTTTAGGGTTAGGAGGGGGGATGATCTGATATTCGATTTGGGGGTGGAATGAGCAAACAAATCACGTGTATAATTTCCCCTCCAACGTTAACAACCATTAACGGGGTCTCCGTCCTTCCGTTAAAACTTAACGGAAAATGGAGTCTGGGACTAAGTTGGCAACTTTTCATCTAAAAATGAGACCAAATCAAAAATTTCGTAGACCGTGGAACTGAATCGGAAAAGTTCCTTCTTCATGGGACGAAAAAGGTAATTTAGCCCAATTGTACTTACACTACAAGAAAAACGCTCAATAGCAACGGAAAAAAATCAGCGTCGAACTAATTAGCAAGTAAAATTTTTGTAGCTAATGCATTATTTAATATAAGAAATTTACTTGCTAATAAATTTAGCAACAAAAATTTACTTACTAACAAATTTAGCAACAAATTATTTAACTATATATTAAGTAGTGTAGATTAACAACGACAATTTTACTTGCTAATTAGCTCGAGGCTGGTTTCAGCAACAAATTTTCCGTTGCTATTAAGCTATTTTCTTGTTGTGTTAACTGAGTCTCCATTCTTTCGTCAAAACTTGATGAAATTGAGGTCTAGGACTAAGTTGACAATTTTCCGTTTAAATATGGGACCAAATAAAAAATTCTATAAAGTGTGGGACTGAATTGAAAAAATTTCTTCTTTATGGGACAATAAATGTAATTTAGCCAATCTTCCTAGTACGAAATAAAACAAACTATTATGAGTGGGGTTATTTTTATTTTAGTCCCTGTGTTTTTTATTAATTTTCAAAATGGTCCAATTCTTTTTATTTTTTTTTCAATTTCATCTTCTAGTAGAATTTTGATCAATTTTACCTCTAATTTAAGGGTATTCTTGTACTTCTCTTTATATTTATTTAAAAAAAAAAGAAAAAATTGTGGGTTGTAAATATTATGACATAATATATATTATGGTATTATCTTATACTAGTAGATGTTGCACATCAAATATATGTGCATAATTATTTTTAAACTTAAAAAAAATTAATTTTTATTTTAATAAATATATATAAATTATATAAATAAAACAATGCTAGAAGAATATATAAAAATTCTACGGAGTTACTGAAAAAATGAGAAAAAAAAAAGGAATGTGGAAATTGATAAAATAGAAAATGAGAAGTTGAGTAGAGAGAGAGAGTAAAACGGAGATTAACAAAATAAACTTAAAAATTAAAAAATGATATAACAAAATAAGTGAAGACACCAAAAAGGTGCTCTTCAATTATATAAAGATATATATATTTTTGGGGCTATTAGGTAGATACGAATATACTGATAGTATATATTATGACGTATCTTATATATTGTTTATTGTAGCTCTATTGATATTGTTATTGTTAGTTGAATTTGAAGAAGACATAATCAATATAGAAACAATAATTGGTTGGAAATGATACGTGATTGATAACTGATTTTTATGTGAAATAGTTAAAAAAAATATGAGTTTATTTCTGTTGAATACTTGCAAACCTCTTACTGCATTATTCTTACTTTTGTCAAATTTGACATGTGTACTTCATTTCTAATTGCACCATGTATTATAAAGGAGTATATTCGACAAAAATCCAAATTCCAACCATCCAATAGTGACATTCAAATGGTCATAATTTTCTAATCGTCATAAATGACTAAATTGAAATTGAGTTTGAAAACAGAGGGATGCTTTTGCAATTGTGTATATTTTACCAAAAATTTTGGGGCATTTTAGACAAAAACCAATTTTAACCGAAAAATTGGTCAATATTCCTCTAGAAGGATGAAATTAAAAAATAAAAGAACAAATTGGACTATTTTAAAAATCAATTAAAAACACAGGGACTAAAATGACAATAACCCATTATTAGTGTGTAAGAAGAAAGAAAAAAAAAAAAGAAAAAGAAAAAAGTATCTAGTCTGAATGACGACAAGTGAGAGAGACAGGACAGTGACAGGAGGAGAAAGTGTTCAAGTTTCCATATCCATACCCGCAAGAAAAGAAAACCCCATTCCGATTTCTTTCGCTACGCAGATTCAGATTCTTTCTGAAAAGAATATTCATCAGAAGACGAGTAGGAGAAAAAGCTAAAGCAATGGCGCCAGAAAATGGAAGCAAGAGACTGCAGCTTGCTGCTGCTGCTAAACTCCAACCTCAAAATGTTGTCAACCTCACAGTCAAGTGCAATAAGGTTCTCTCTCTCTCTCTCTCTCTCCATTTCTTTGTCTCAGTTGTTCCGCTAAGATAATCTTCTCTCGCGTGTTCTTGTGTCAGTGTGTGCGTGTGTGTTCATCCGCCCAGATAATCTTTCCTTGTGTGTGTTTTGTGTGTGTGTGTGTGTGAGAGAGAGAGAGAGAGAAGAGAGAGAGTGGGGTTTTCTGCTCAGTTGCTGGGAATAGTGTGTGTTGGACGACAAAGATTTTGCGATCTAATGACTCAAAAGAAAGTATATAGGCCTGTGTAGAGCAGGATGATTTTGATGCATGTGGCAAATTTATATATCACGGATACTGGTGTTTGGGCGAGCTTATAAGATCTTACAAAATGTTTGATAATTTTTTTAGAGAAAGAGGTTATAAGTTAAAAACTGGGGAAAATGTAATTATAGTTCGATAACTTAGGGTCATGTGAAAGTTACATGTAAGTTTCCGGCCTCGGAAAAGGACTAAAATTGTCAAAATTTAATAGTTACAAAATTAAATTGCAAAAATCAAAAGGACTAAAATTATCAAAATTTAATAGTTACAAAATTAAATTGCAAAAATCAATTCTAGGACAAAAAATGTCATGTCCTGAGTTACATGACTAAAATTGCAATGTCCTTAAAAATGAGATGTTTGAGGTTGTATAAACACTTTTGAAAAGTAAGGAGCTATTTTAAACACCTTACATTAATTACAAATTTGTCATTATTGATATTTTATACGCTCCATAATGTGGTTTTCAAAATAAGATCTAACGACTTATAAGTTCCAGGACAACGTGTTATAAGATGTACGGACTTGTAAGATATTTGAAACGGGCTTAGCCAGACATGTTCTGAACTTACTTTCTTGAATAGAAAGATGAGGAAGAAGGATAATGCATCAGTAGTAGTACCAAATTAATCATACTTATAATGGGAAAAATGTGGTAAAGTAAACATTCAAGCTCTTGAATTTACAACCTTAAAAGCATATAGAAGCGATGAATTAATACATAAAAGATTTGTTGCTATTGCTTATGTTGTTTGAAAGACATACTGCTTACTCCATTAGCCTTGTCCGAAGCGTTTTAGACACGTTCATTATTGCATTTTTCATCGCGTTCGTAGGATGGGAAAGAGACCTTCTTCGTGGCCAAACGGAACATGAAGATAAGGAGACTTTTGAGCTATTTCTGCCACCATGCTTCTTTGGACTACCGTTCTACTCGCTTCGTGCTCAATCGTCGTCCCTTCTCTCATGAGAAAACGCCGAACCAGGTGAAGTTTTCGTCTCTTCGATCTATTTGTATCATTCATATGACTTTGAGGTAGCAAATTACAATGTGATGCTCCATCCACATGGATTAAGAACTGATTTACGTGAACGTTTTACAAACTTTTGTTGAGAATCCAAGTGTACATAGTATGTATTTGAGTTGTTCATAGCTGAGTTTCTGAGTACACTTCAGAGGTTGGAAAGTGATTCTTGTGTCCGTCGGGCTCGTGGGCCGAGGACGTGATAAATGGTACCAAAGTCGATTGTTGTACAGTACAAGGAAAGGGTGTTGTGATGTCCGTTTCATGGGACTCATAAAGTGAATACCTTACAAGTTTTCCCTAAAGAATCAAGTGTATACACTCTGATATTCCTTTTCGAGGAGTTGTTCATAACCAAACTTTTCGGATACACTTAGAAGATCTAGGGGTGATTCTCGTGTCCAACGGGCTTGTGTTCTTAGACACGACGTAAAGTGATTCAATGCATACTTGAGTGGTCTTATTTGCCTTTACGCCATGCAAAATTAACGTGATCGGATAATAATCTTATAGTATACGAAGCAAAAGCTTCGCTTGATCTCAATACGAAATATGTTGGAGAAAACGTGTACGTGATTTATGCCTTCGGACTTTACCAGTACTTGGATTATGATAAATTAGAAAACCTGTACACTTTTATTCGATGAATATCTAATTAATCTTCTTCGATCCCGACTCATATTTCTTAACTACGTCGTTGATGTTCAAATGTACGACGAATCTTCAGCTAGGATTGCAGGACGGCGATCAAATAGACGCACTGATCGATGGAAATGGAGCTTGATGAATCAACCTGGAGGTAAAAGATGAAGAAGTCCTAATTTCCAGCTATATATATTTAAGTATGGAATTCTGAGGCAAATTTTGGTGACTTTGATGCTTTGGTTTTTGTTGTATATATCTGGTGATTGCTTGTTCAGTGTTGAGGGCGTTCAGAGGGGATAGATCTAAAGAATTTGCCTCTTTTTTTGTGGTACTAATGAACTGTATTTTGCCTGTATTTATGAAGTGAAATATGATATATGATTATATGGTTCGGAGCTTTTAATGATGCTTTTGTCTTAGGATCAAGTTGAATTTTAAATTGCCCAATATGAAATTTGACAAATATTAGGAATAATTACATTTACATTCCTGACCCACAAATCACTTTTATTTTTGAGTTAATTATACTTACACTCCCTATGAAAATACATAATTACACTTTCCCCCAAAAAAATTTTAAAATTACACTTATACCCCTTCCAAAAATTCTCTATTTACACTTGACCCCCATCCATTAGAGTTTGAACGAAAAACATTCACGTCAATAAAAATAATTACATAAATTTTTAATTTTTTTCATCATTTAATATTCTCATGTATATTTTTGTACTTATAAGAGAATAAATATAATGTATATATATGGAGTGATGCCAAGATTATTACATTTTTTCCTTATAAATACAAAATTATTACACAAAAATGTTAAATAAAATGTAAAAAAAATTATGTAATTATTTTTGTTGACGTGAACATTTTTCGTCCATACTTTAATGAATAGAAGTCAGGTGTAAACGGAAAATTTTTGGATGGAGTGTAAGTGTAATTTCAAAACTTTTTTAGGAAAAAGTATAATTATGCATTTTGAGAGGAGATCTAAGTGTAAATAACCCTTTATTTTTTTTGCATAATTGTAGAAGCCATTCCTAATAATAAAAAGACATGGGTAGTTTGTATGCCGATGTTGATGTTTTCTAAGCATGTAATTTTTTAAAAGATAGAAGTGATTTGTGTATTTAAATCTAACTTCGAAGGTGTGTCAATGTAATTCACCTTTTTTTCTATAAAAAAAAAAACCAGGAATTCATATATTTCCCCTAGAACTCACCATCCATCCATATCAAGAACAGAGTGCCTTCTACATGATTCAGCTCATACAGCAAACATTTAAATACCAAAGCAATGTTGATTCAATGATATTTGGATTACCAGTAACATATGGTTCTGCTGAAAATCCCACTTGTCGTTCTGGTTTACATAAAATTTCAGCATGAATGCAATGACGAGTTCGAACAAGAATACTATATATCACCATCGATACAAATAAATGCTTGCTTCAAGATCGATATACGCTACCTGGGAACTAAAAACCGAAAAAGGAACAATTCGGAGGGCCTCGAGGGAGTCGTGTATAATTATTTATGCACGAACCTCAAAATTTCTTGGCTCGGTGTGTCTTGTTGAACACAAACTCAAGCGGGCAGTTCGAGCTTCACGTTGTTCTTCCAGCTGAAACGGTGGTGTAAGAAGCGTGTCGTGTTAGGAGATGAACATAACTAAGACAGGTGATGGTGTGTGTTTATATATGCGAATTATACCTTTGGAAGTAATAATAGAAGAAATCCGCATAAAGCAGCGTCTGAACGAGCCCTGAAATCCAAGCTGCAGGGCCAGAACCGGAGCGCATGTCATATGATTTTTACACAGAGTGATAACTGATTATGTTCGAAAACTGAGGAATTCTATGCAGAAACATTACTTAAACATGAGAATAAGCAAATGCTGAGCCATGCATGCCTCCGCAGAAATATTGTCCGAGCGCAAGTGCACACTGTCCCCATGCATGCTCAAACGCGCACGCACACACACACAGACACACACACACAGAGACAGAGAAAGAGAGGCATACTTATCCAGTGCACATAGTGTGGTTCTGTGAAGTAGCGGTAAATCCAGTTCAAAATGTATAATGCTCGATAGGCGCTGCAAGAAAGAAGCGACAAATCATCAGTTAATATCAAATATACATTGGTCTCGACTTCCATAACTTCACAGTTAATAAGGCTAGACAGGGCGAATGTGGTACAAAAACATGCCATGTACTAATTCAGGTCCTTTTTAAGACTAGATCTTTGTAGGAAAAGATAGCAATTTACATTTGCAACTCCTGGGGTCGGTACAGAGCAATTTGTTTACGAAACTACTTATAAACATGGATTTGCAACAATTTCAATAGATCTCCTGACTGTCAAAGCATCCCATGAAACTTCCCTTTCCCCTAAAGAAACCTAGAATCTTTCTGCCTAGAAATCAATCATTCGTCTAACAGGGACCGGAGTTGTTCACCCCTAACCCAATTGAGTATGATAACGAAAATTAACAATTTAGTTCCCGGAGATGTTGAATCTTGAAAAGAATCATGTCAAGTCAAATTGCATATAACGCTCCTGGTGACACAAAGACTTCACTCGACAAACGAAAATCTAGCAATTCTCAATTACCCAAGAAGGAAAACATATTGGCCCGTCAAGTTGTCAATGTTTCTTGTTCTTTGCAGCAAAACCAGCTGAGGAAGAATGGCGACAGCTTCCAAGTACAATGAAAATGTCCACATAACCTGGCAAACAACTGAAAATTGTTATATTCGGGACTCCAATGTATTCTGGAAGTGTAATGGCTCCCTAATGGAGGCGAAAGTACCTCTTTGAAGGTAAACTTCTCGTTTATCAACAGGGCTAATAACAAACAAGGAAGCACAAGGAAATAGTGCCGAAAAGTGTCCTGGTCTTTGTCGTAGGATCTGCGTACAATCTTGTGGTACCTTATATACCAGACTATCGAGAAAGAACTTCCCAAGAATATCAATTTCATTAGTGTATTGTAGAGCGAGATGTAGTCTGTGAAAAGATCTAAGTACCGAGTAGCAAAAACAAGAGCATAGAGTTCCTGCGTCTTCAGGGAAATGCCTGTACAAGATTACGTCTACATCAGATGAAAATAGGCTTGATAAAGAAATACGACACTCATGAGGTGCAAATAGTAACGACCAGAATACATAAGTTTGGAATAAGTGCCGTCCTAAGTTAAACAGCAGAGTAGACATCCATACTACGTTGTGGACATCAACATTTTTTATGCCAACTACACTGTAATATGGAGATACGTGCGTAGCAAACAATATTCATCAGCAACCACAACCTTAAGCTACATCTCATGACTTCATTAATTACTAAATTGTGACCTGCAGTTAACCTAGACATGTCGTACTTGGTCGACCCACATTAAATTCTTCAAAACACGCATAATTTTAAGAACCCACCAAAATTTCACCACTTGTGCACGCTTGCTTTATGAAAATAGTTTGTTTCAAGCGTCTGAAAAAGTTCCGTAACGAGATTTAAGCCAAATAACTACATTTTGATTACATCACAGATTCCCGTTATCCACCCACAGTATTTCAAAGAATTACAAAGCCTAACCAAACAACCGAATTAACAGAGCAAATATATGCTGGGAAACAATACTCAGAATACGCTGCATTCAGTTGGGAGTTTATAAGGTTCAAGAAGGACCGCGGATCCATTAACCTTTTCGTCTTTAACTAATATAAGTTCAAGAAGATGAACCTGAGATTTGCTTCAGCTATAGATTTTAAAAAATTTAATAACTTTTGCAGCTCTTCAAGCAAAATTTAAAAGGAAGGCAGCATGTAATATTAAATTTTTCCTTAGACATCTAATTCGAAGCAGAATATCTACATCAATTTCATTCTTCTAGTAGTTCTGCGCTCAGTACACTTGATCAACGAACAATCCCACTCCAACAAAATAATGTATCAGCTTCTTGCGTGATGGGATGACTAAGCAAGCATCGTACGAACATAACTCCGATATAACCACCGATTTATTCATAAATCATACATATCAAGTAGTCAAGACCATCTGCAAGAAACTGCCTCAAACTTTAAGCTACCTCGAGCCACAGAAAGTAAACTTACTACATCAAATCCAACTCAGGTGTGATTATACCTAAAGCATAAAAGAGCTACATTCAGAGCAAGCCCACAAAAACTTTCACATATCCAATTTCAGCCTCCCAATTCACCATCACATATATGCATTAAACCATCATAATCATCTCTCAAAAGGATAAACAC
This sequence comes from Sesamum alatum, assembly GCA_034509735.1. Taxonomy (NCBI): domain Eukaryota; kingdom Viridiplantae; phylum Streptophyta; class Magnoliopsida; order Lamiales; family Pedaliaceae; genus Sesamum; species Sesamum alatum. The sequence goes on from JACGWO010000006.1 coordinate 29,078,793, forward strand.
AATTCGGAATCTAAATTAATAATAAACTCCATAAATCAAACAAATGTAATTAACAGAAAGCATGACTATCACAGTTCAAGAACCAAATCAGAGATAAACACCCACTGCAAACTGATAAAAGAGATGTGAAAATGCATTACCAGCACAAGATTTGATAGTGTGAATCTTGAGGAGCAAAACAAGAACACTCGCCAAATGGGTCATGTCCCCTGCAAACCTGAATATATTCATCTTCTCTCTCTCTCTCTCTCTCTCTCTCTCTCTCTCTCTCTCTGTAAATCAACCGGGGAAAAAAGCCCAGAAAGGGGATCTGAACAAGAATTACAGTCTTGTTCTTTTTGGGTCTGAAAGAGAGAAGAAGAGAGATCTAAGCAGAAATTACCGCCTTATTTTCCAAGATTTTCTTTTACTGCTGAAAAACAGAGATCTTTCTGGGTTGATCCAAGCAACAGTGAAACGAGATTTTATTTAATTTACATGTATATATGAGTAAACACAAAATGAGAATAGAGTTGAGACTGTCGGGAAATGGAAGTCGCTGCCGAAACGTGTCTGCTCTGCTCCAGTAAGATTGCGGTTTGAGACATCTAACACTTCTCCATAGTTACCTTAATTATTACATTTCAACATTCTTACAATTATAAATTAGGGCTAAATATAATTTTTCCCCTTTGAATAATACATTAAGTTGCATTTACGTCCCTAAATTAATGAAATATACAACACTTGCCCCTTAATTAACTGTTTGGATAAACTTACCCTCATGACTTGCACATTTATATTGGAGATAATTACACTAACTCTCCTGAAGTTTGGTGTAATTACACGTAAACCCCCTATAATTTGAAAAATTACATCTAGTATCCTAAGATTTATTGATGTCTAACAAATAGGTCACTTCGTAAGTCAAAATTCATCGAAATTGTTGATATGAACAAAAGAACTGGATGAAAATCGATATTACCCTCAATTGATTTATTACTGATTTATTGTAGGTCAAATAATTTTTTTTACTACTGGAATTTATATTTAATTATACAAAAAAAAAACTTTTCTCTCTCCTCGAAGCTCACCTTGACTGTGTGAGACTCTCACACAGTCACCGTCGGCCATCATCTCCTCCCTCCCTCTCCGGCACTGCCTCCTGCGCCGGAACCCCACCCATCCGGCGACCTTTCCCCCCCCCCCCCTTTCCTCATCTGGCCCCCTTTTCCCCCTCACGCGCCCCTCTGTTCTGCCACTCCAACCTCACTCGCCATTTCCCTCCTCCGCAACCTTTCCCCCGCCGGCGGCCTAAGATGTTCTATGGCTGACCCCAGTTCTTCTCGCCCTAAACCCCCTGACCCACCTCCGCCTCCCCCAACACCTGTCGCGCCCTCATCCAAACGTTCATATTCAAATGTGGTTCAACAATCCTCAGTCGCCCACTTCCAATTCGACCCATCTCGAGCAGCAAAGAAAACTTTCAGTGAAGAAGCATGCTCTAGCATGGGAAAAGCTTCCTCCTTCAAAGGAGAACCGGGCATCTCTTTCTCTAAAGATGAGACTACCATACTGGCCGAGAGATTGAAGTTTGCCCTTGCTGGCAAATTTGCACAAGGACTCCCCAACCTCAATTTCCTCAGAAACCACATCATCAAGTTAGGACTGCGCGGCAATGTTACAGTGGGGGTCATAAACCTGAAACACGTCCTTATCCACCTTACTCACGAAGAAGACTACTCCAGAATCTGGCTCAGAGGAGAATGGACCTTTGACAGCTTCCACATGAGAGTTTTTAAATGGACCCCCATTTTCAACCCCCAAATTGAGTCTCCTATAGCGCCGGTATGGGTGAAGTTTCCTGAGCTTCCTTGCCACCTGTTCGAGAAAAGGGTATTATTCAGCATTGCCAAGCTGATTGGCAAACCTCTGAGAATGGACGAACCCACTGCCGATCTTACTAGACCGAGTCTGGCACGAGTCTGTGTTGAACTTGACCTCACTGCTCCTAAAACACAAGCAATTATCCTGGAGTTTGAAGATATTACTATCAGGCAAGGTGTATTATACGAAAATTGTCCACAATACTGCGCCATATGCAAGCACCTGGGACACGACCAAACCTCCTGCAGCGTGAGAACAAACTCAGGTAACAAACAAAATCCCCCCGCTACAGAGGCTCAACACACTGCTAAGGACAAAGGTAAAAAGGTCATTTTTGCTTCCCCTGAGATCCCCCTTGTTGATACATCTGTTGTGCATGCTGAGAATGTCCAGAATATTTCTCACCAAAATGTTATACCTGCTGATAACTCTATTTTGCTTCTTGCTAATACTGGAACTGACATAAATGTTAATACTACTACTAAGGAACATGCTATGTCCATTGAGAATAGGAATGCTGAAAATGTACCAGCTAGTGCTAAAGATGCTAATCCTTCAAATAAGACTAGTAAGTGTAATGATGAGCTGCAGGTTGTGATCAATGGAAATATCCTGGACACTCATATGATAAGCCACAACAATGTCTCACAAAATATTGGCTTAAGAATTACTGAGGAACCATTGGGAAACCACTTTGGTACCCAAGATGACTTTAACTATGAGGACCCTTTACTTATTGATCTACTTGACAAAAATTGGGACATGGATTGTTTGAGACAGACCAACTCTGCACAATGCATTATTGAGGATGTTGAAGCCATCAATGAGCTCCTAGATAAACACAGAAATATCGGAGACTCTAACCATAATCTGCACCAAAACCACATTAATCCAACCACAGCCAATACAGAAAATGAGGAGGATGAGAGCTGCACCCCTATATTCAACAGATTCCAGACCCTCTCCAACATGGAAGAAGAAGAAGCTCATAGTCAGGCACATATCCCCAAGGCATCCCGCCCTGAGGACTCAGATGCCACACTAGATCTCCAACTTAGAAGCCCGTCCTTGGAAGCTCAGGGAGACAGAACTTATCAGCCAGGAAATGGAGAACATGCTTCAAGAGGCCATTCTAGCTGATTCTGCCTCGGCTCAGAAACACAAAAGAAATAAATCTGAAGAGGAAGCATCGTCATCCAAAAAACCTCACCAACCAAAGGTAAAAAAATCAAAGGTATGAGCTCTTACTCCCTCCTGAAAAGGAGCACAAGATCATCCTCCACATCTATATCTTAATGATCAAAATCTTATTATGGAATGTTAGAGGTGTTGGTAAAATTTCTAAACAAAAAATACTTCTCGATATGATTGTTGATCATAAACCTCATATCCTGGTGTTGTTAGAACCTTTTGTACAGTTAAATGACAATACTTTTGTTCGTAGATTAGGTTTTCATTTTGCATGCTCTAATATTAACAATAAGATATGGTGTTTTGCCTCCCATGCTACTAATGTGACTGTGATGATAGATAATGCCCAGTTCCTCCACATTAAAGTATCTTCTGGCATTATCCCAAAGGATGTGTACTGCACGTTTATCTATGAAAAATGTTGTAGAGCTGCGAGAAGAACGTCATGGGAGGAACTTAACCAAATTGCTGATACAGAAACACCTTGGTTAGTTGGAGGTGATTTTAATATTATCTTTAGTGCGGCTGAAAATCAGGGAGGAAATGTTGATCACCAGGGCCCTATGGAAGATTTTGGCGATATGATTCTTGATACGGACCTCATGGATGCGGGCTTCGAGGGCTCCCCCTTCACGTGGACAAACAACAGAGTATGGAGAAGACTCGATAGAGTACTGTATTCTAGAGAATGGTCTGAAACTCTTAACAGCACCAGAGTCTCCCATCTTGCTAGACGTACCTCAGATCACCATCCATTACTCATTTCAGCCTCCAATCAAGAAGGAAGATGCCCAACATCATTCAGGTTCCAGAATATGTGGATAAAACATCCAGACTTCAATCAAACTGTTAAGCAGAATTGGTGCTCCCCTATATTTGGCACTGGGATGTATAAACTCCAGCAAAAGCTATACAGGATCAAAGGACAACTCAAGGATTGGAATAGAAACACCTTTGGTAACATATTCAACGAGGTGGATCAAGCCAAGAGCAAGGCCACAGATGCTGAAAAAACCTTTGACAGCTTTCCCTCAGAAAAAAACCTCATGGACTTGAAGAAGAGAAATGCAGAATTAATCCAAGCATTATCTATTGAAGAAACGTTTTGGAAACAAAAAAGTCGTTGCAAGTGGCTCCTGGAAGGTGAGAGGAACACACAATTCTTTCACTCCCTGGTCAAAAAGAATAGAGTCCGAGCCAGAATTCACAGAATCATGAGTAACGATGTGGAAATCACTGACCCCACCCTCATCAAGGACTCAGCTTCAGAATTCTTTGAGCGCCTCCTTACTGGTAATCGATCTCCCAGAGAGGACATCAGCTTCCCTTTCCAATTCCCCCAGATCCCACGAGATGTCCTCCAGAAGCTCCACACCTTGCCAACCATTGAAGAACTGAAAGAGGTTGTTTTCAGCATTGATAAACACAGTGTCGCTGGTCCCGATGGTTTCAACTCTATCTTCTACCAAGAATGCTGGGAATTTATCTCTCAAGACCTACTGGAGGCAGTACGTGATTTCTTTAGAGGCAACCCCATGCCTAGAAGCTATACTGCTACAACCATAACCCTGATACCCAAGGTGGACTCTCCTCAATCCTGGACCGAGTACAGACCTATCTCCCTATGCAATGTGACGAACAAAATTATCACCAAGCTACTCTACAGAAAGATTGCACACGCCCTACCCACTCTTATCTCCCCATCACATAGTGCGTTTGTCCCTGACAGGCTGATTAGTGACAATATCCTACTAGCGCAGGAGCTAGTGCATGACCTTGACAGGAGATACAATAAGGGAAACTTGGTCATTAAACTGGACATGCAAAAGGCGTATGATAGAATCGATTGGCGCTTCCTCTATGCAGTTATGCAACACATGGGCTTCCCAACCAGCTTCATACATCTCATTCGATATTCACTAGAAAACTGCTGGTTCACAGTGCTAGTCAACGGGGAAATAAGCGGATTCTTTAAATCCTCTCAAGGATTGAGGCAGGGCGACCCGCTGTCCCCTGCACTTTTCATCCTAGCTGCGGAAGCATTATCAAGAGGGTTGGACCATCTCTTCCGTCAAAACCCAAGCATGTTTTACAAAATAGGAAGCTCCACTAAAATCTCATACCTTGCTTACGCTGATGACATTATTATATTTACTAACTATGAGGAACATAGTTTAACCAATCTCATGAACTTCCTGCAGGAATATGAACTGGTTTCGGGACAAAAGGTTAACCCCTCCAAGAGCTCCTTCGTCCCTAGAAAAAAGGCTAACCTCATAGCGCAAAGAATCATGAATACCACAGGATTCACCCTGAAATCCCTTCCAATCACGTACCTCGGAGCCCCTCTCTACAAAGGTAACAAAAAGAAAATACTTATTGAGGACCTCACTAATAAAATTCGTAACAAACTTGCAGGTTGGGAGCACAGATTTCTTACGTTTGGTGGGAGACTACAACTAATTAAGAGTGTACTTTCAGCCATGCCTATCTACCTTCTTCAAGTCCTCAACCCGCCTCTGGGAGTCATTCAAAAGATTGAACAACTTATGGCCAAATACTTTTGGGGCTCCAAAGAAGGGCAGAGGAGAATCCACTGGACTAAATGGTATAACATGTGTTTCCCCACTGAAGAGGGAGGCCTTGGAGTCAGAAATATCAAAGATGCGGTAACCTCTTTTTCCCACAAGCTCTGGTGGAGATTTAGAGCTGATAACTCTTTGTGGGCCACTTTCCTCAACAATAAGTATTGCAAGAAGAAATCCCCAACAAATACTCAGGCTACGAAAAATGACTCTCCAATCTGGAAAAAGCTGTGCTCGGTGAGGGAGGATGCCCACAAAAATATTTTCTGGTCTTTGGGGAGAGGTGATATAGATTTATGGAATGACTGGTGGCTTCCAGAAGGGACCCTAACCGAGATAACAAGGAACACCTACCCTGCCTACACTCCAGTCAAATGTTTCTGGAGAAATAAACAATGGAACACTAAGAAACTTCTACAGGTCCTGCCTCAAGAGCTAATTAATAAGATATCCACAGTCTATATCAGCTTAGAAGACAAGGACAATATACATTGGAGACTTACTAGCAACGACGAATTTTCGATAGCTTCAGCTTGGAAACAGTACCGAGAACACCTTTCAGTCCAGCCTCTCGTCAAAAATCTTTGGTCACCACTTCTCACACTATCTATATCCATCTTCGCCTGGAGGCTCCTCAACAATTGGCTGCCAGTTGACAACAGGCTGCAGAAAAAAGGGATCCAATTAGCATCTAAATGTTGCTGCTGTAATGAGGAGGACACGCTGAGACACCTATTCCTTTCCTGCACGGAAGTTCAACAAGTCTGGGCCTACTTCGCCAATGGACTCCAGGTGATCCTGCCTCGTACTGAACAAATCTCCACATTTTTACTTGCATGGAAAAGGGATTCTAATCCCCGGGTACACATTAGAGATATTATACCTCCTCTGATATGTTGGTACATCTAGAAGCTCCGTAATGAGGTGAGACATGAGGGAGGAGTTTTCAAACATGACATCATTATATCTAAGACTCTGTCACATCTCCCCATCCTCCATAAGACCAATCTCCTAAAAGCCTTCCATATCAAGGGAGACATGATGGCGGCTACCTCATTCAAAATTCTGGCTCTCCCTAAGAAACAACTCCAGCACATCATTGTCGTCTCCTGGACAAAGCCCCCGGTTGGATGGATGAAGCTTAACACAGATGGAGCCTCTAAAGGTAACCCGGGTCCGTCCGGTGCCGGAGGTATCCTTAGAGATCATCAGGGCCAAGTTCTCTTTGCTTATCAAGAATATATGGGCCACTCCTCCACCATACAAGCAGAGTCGCGAGCACTTCTTAAAGGCCTTGAACTTTGCTTAGAGAGAGGCTTCCGCAGAATATGGATTGAAGTTGACGCTTCCTGTATCATTAAGCTAATCTCAGGCTCGCCTAAAGGGTCCTGGATGCTACAGAACACGCTTCAACGAATCAGGGGACATTTGCAACAGATGGAATACAACATATCGCACACCTTTAGGGAAGGAAATCAAGCAGCAGACCAGTTGGCCATTCAAGCTTGTTTGGAGGAGAACTCATACGTCCTGTCAGGTGATCATCTCAGAGGTAAATTAAAAGGTATCGTACGTCTTGACAGACTGAATTTCCCTTCCATTCGTGTTTGCTCGTCACCAGTACCACCGGTTTCAGCCTCTTGTTAGCAGCTGAAACTGCTGGTACTCTGCTCCTTTCCCATCGTTTTGCTTGCTGTCTGCGTGCTGTTTCCCTGAATTGCTTTCAATTTGGTCCCCTGTGATAAGTTTCTGCGTGCTGTTACATTTGAGTTGCATTACGTGTTGATTCCTCTAAATTGTTTTTTAATTGGGTCCCCTGCGATAAGTTTCTGCGTGCTGTTACATTTGGTTTGCATTATTATTCGGTCTCCTTTGATAAGTTTCTGCAGCCTGATATCATTGCTTCGTTAGATATATTTGGCTGGTCATGCTGTTGTTTTTGCTGGCTGATTGAAACCTTTTTTGGGGCCTGGCATTGTGCCGATCTTTCTCTATCTTACATGATGGCTCTCTGCATTTTTGGGTATGTGACTATATGGGCACTGCGCTTTAAAACTGTTTGGAAAGAACTTTTTGACATGCAGGAACTCTCCGCCCATATAGTCCTTTTGGCAGGTCTTTTCTATGGACATACTTTTGTTAGGATATTGTTTTCTTTACCCTTCGATCTTTTTGTCAACTGTAAGGGAGTAGTACTATTCGTTTATTGCTTTCTGAGACCGTGTAAGGGAGTAGTACTCCTATTTTATACTTTCTTAGAACACCCTAGGGAGTCAGTACTCCCCGCTGTAAATTCTGTTCCCCTTTATTTATAGAGAAGGGACGGGGACCCCGAAAAGTTTTCCCCCACCCCTAAGGTGGTTTTTTTTTAAAAATAATAATAATAATTTTTTTTACTAAATTACCCTCATAACGGTGAAGATATACCTACTCACATGCATTAACGTGTGAAAAAGTATAAAGGTCGTTTGGTCATAAAAAAGATTTGTTTGACCTATGTTAAGTCAGTAAGAAGTCAAATGGTGGTAAATATCGATTTTCACTCAATTTGTTTTGCTAATATAAACAAATTCGGTAAATTTTAACTAATAAGATGACCTATTTGTTAGACAAAAGTAAACCTAGGGGCACTAGATGTAGTTTTCCAAATCACAGGAGGTTTACGTATAATTACACCAAATCTCAGGGGAAAAAAGTATAATTATCCCTTTATGTTATTTGGACGGCAAATCAATACAATGAAATATATTTTTTGCTACCAAGTTTTTTTGCCACTACAAAAAACCTGTATCAAATACAACTTTTTATTACAACTAGAAAGCATGACGTGCGATGCATGTGTACAAATATATTTTTAGAAGTAAATATATCATTTATGTTAAGTTCATAATAATATCATTTTTTTTTATTGAAACATTAGTATTATACAATTATAATTTCAAAAAAATTGATAATAATTATTTAAATTGATAAGAAAACTATTAAATTCTATTATTTGTAATTCACTTTCTAAATTTAATTGATACTATTGAATAAAAAGATATCCTCCAAAATTGAAATTTGTATTTCGTATATTCACTAATGATTATTTCATTATTATGTATCAAACCAATTAATATGAAAATATAAAATAATGATATTTGAAAAATTAATATTAGAATAAAATAATTAGTCAAAGCTCCTTATCTTGGATAGAAGAAATTCCAATTTAATAAAATAATTCGATCAATTTTATTTCTAGGTTTTATTATGCTTATTTTCTGTCGTTTAATTTAATTTAATTTTTTGTTACATTTTGTATGTGTGTGTTGTATGTTTTCTTTTACTACTATATTTGAATGTCATTTATTTTTAATTTATTGACACTATTACAAACTAATTATTTATTGACTATTGTTATAAAACTATAATCAAATTAGACCATAGTACCAATATTTGTATCGTAAGATCCTATAATGTATGTTAATCATATTTCAGTATCAACTTTTTTATACTGTCAAAACATTATTTACATGCTTTATTAGCTTCTAAAATTTGAAATATTATTGTATAAAATTTTATTTTTCACCTTTATAAAAAGAAATAGTAGATGTAAAAGTAAAATATTCAGGATTATCTAATACTAAAAAATCAAGTGCTAAAAGATTCACTCAATAGTTGAATTTTCACAAGCAATTTTAATTTAATAATATCTTATTCATATAGCAATTTTTATTCTCTTTAGTACTCATGCTTTTTAAACTTTTAAGTTATTTTTATAAATTTATTATTGAAAAAATATATTAATCCCCTTGGCTTATTTATTTATTATTTTTTTTCTAATTCCAACATAATTAACTCAGTTTTTATTTATTATTTATTTGTACTAAGTTTATTCTCAAAATTTATTAATTTTCTTAATATGAAAATGTAATTGTACTAATGTGTTAGTATATAATTATTTTAAAATTTTATACTTTTAATTGTTATTGTGTTAATGTTTACTCATTATTTGATTTTTCGTATTTTCATAAGGGGAAATAGCATTTTTCAGTCTGTAACCTAGGTCCTTTTCATTTTATTTGGTCCATTGATTTTGGGATTCTCACTTTCGGTCCAGTAAATATTAAAAAGTAGCAATTTTGATTCCATAACACCTTTCCCTCTGGATATTTAAAAGAAAATGTCATATGGGCGTTAAGTGTATAATAATACAAGAGGACCAAATGTTACAACTTTTATACACCTTTTAAAGCATAAAAATAGTTATATATGTCTCGTTAGGACCTACAATTATCTTAATTAATTTACTACTCAATAAGATAGGATTTTAAATTAAATTATTTATTTACTATTTATACTCTTCTTCAATGTCAATGTCTTGGGGGCGCAGGAGGGGGACATGGTGTTTTAGCCTATTAATATTGAAATAAAATAAATTAGTTGGCTCTTTTTTAAATTTTCAATAGCACTTCTAATTTAATCAGACGGATAAGTTTTATTTGTAATTAAATTTTGATACTTATTCGTTATTCCATTTTTAAAAAAATTCTATTTTAATAAAATTGATCAATTTTTATTCGTAGATTTTATTGTATCTCTTTGCTATTGTTTGATTTTGCTATATTATGTCTGTGTATGTAATTTTTTTACTATATTTTGAATGTTGTCGATTTTAATTTATTGACACTAAATGATTACAAACTAATTATTTATTGACTAACTAATTATTTATTGACTATTATTATAAAAATAAAAATTAAATTTTACAATATTATCAATATTTTGTATTTTAAGATCCTAATGTTAATTATATTTCGGTATCAACTTTTAAATATTGTAAATTATTATTTGCATGATTTATTACCTTCTAAATTTTGAAATATTATTTTATAAAATTTTATATTTTGCCTTTATATTGCAATTTTTAATTCTATTATATTCTTAGTTTAACTTCTTAATCTTTATTTTCATATGCACCGATTGGTATAATCTCTTTCTTTATTCAATAATATATTATGTTACAACTTAATTTTTTATGTCACATTTGTTGTTGTAATACTTTTATTCTATTAATTAATATAAAAAAATAATAAATGAAAAAATAAAGCATTCAGGATTATCTAATACTAAAAAAATAAAGTACTAAGAGATCCACTCAACATTGAATTTTCACAAGTAATTTCAATTTAAAATATCATATCCATATATCAATTTTAATTTATAATTAAATTTTTTATATTTATTCATTATTATATATGTATATATATTTAAGTTTAGATTAGTATTTTATATATTATTCATGTGTAGTTTATTTTAAATTTTAATGTGTCGTAGTAAATTAAAACTTTCTTAATATAATTAAGATTTCTTCTAGCAAAGTAATTGTGTTGAAATATTATTTGGCATATTAAATTTTTGAGTAGAATATGTTATTCATTCTCTAAGTAGTTTAGAGAAATTAAGACTCTTAAACATTTTTCTTATAGAATTTTATTTTTTCTATAACTAAATTTATAATATAATTTTCTGTGAATGTTATTAAAATTTAACGCATGGCAGGTCTGTGTAATTGGGCTCATTCATGATTGAAAGCCGGTTATTAAAATTCTGTGTAATTGGATTCATTCATGATTCACGATTTATATTTTTTATCCTAAATTTATATGGAGGAGGTTTAGAATTTTTACTATTCTAAATTGTTAAAATTCCAGAATCTGTAATAAAATGATTAATAATATTTAAATAAGGGTATATTTGTCTTTTCACAATTGAAAATAAACAACTTGAGTATTCACACATTTATATAAAATATAAATAGATAATTAATCATGGTAAAAAATCATACTTCTTGTAGCAGCAGCAGACTCTAACAGGGGCTCTACCGAAAAAAACTGTGGGGATCAACCTAAAATCAAAGACAGGGTTAGGATCTCTTGAATTACTAAACATCCTCACATTCAATTCAAGTCAATAAAAGTCTAAAAGAGACTGTTGCGGAAATAAAAGTTAAAGTATATTTTAAGTGATTTTATCTATGTATCTATGTATATATTATATATTATATATATTATTATTAGTATTTATTTATTTATATATTATAAAAGTGTGAATGATTTGCAATGTTTTATGTTTCTTCCTTTTTTTGTGATGCCAATTATGTACTTTCTATATAATAGTAGATTATAAATTTATGTGTACAAATAAGTAATTTTGTAATTAATTTTTATAATAATACTTGTTAATTACTTACATAGTTGAATTGAGATAGAGTTCTAATGAAAACAAATTACAATAACGAGTTTTATTTATAACTTTAATTAATAAATAATTAAATAAAACTGGTCAAAAATAATACTAACCAGGAAAGTATATAGACTATATAATTAGGAGAGGATACGAGTTAGAAACTTGAAAAAGCGTCTCTTTGAAGAAAGGGAAGAAATCTATGGGACAATTTATCATTAATTTAATATAAATTAAATTTTATAATAAGATAATTATAACAATATGAGTAACTTTAGATGTTTTTTATTTATTTTTTTATTTTTTGTAATGATTAAAAGTATTACAATTGCAGAAAATATAATTTTATATGTCAATAAATAATATTTTAGGGTACCTAATTAAATAGTATAATACCACAAGTTCAACGAAAATAAAGTTCAATTTTTTTCGAAAGAAAAAGGTATTATTAAATTACCAAGGAAAAGAAATAAGAACAACCAAGTAGCAGAACTAAGAAACCAGAGAAAACAAAAGCATCTTCCCTAATCCTATGCTGGAGCCCCCCTGGGCAATGTCTCAAAGATCATGAAACTACGTCTCGCCGCATTGGCAACCTTCATGGGATCCTCAAGGCGATCGTCGAACAACCAAACATTCCGATTATGCCACAGGTGCCAGCACGTCATAAAAAAGAGGGCAAACTCGATGCAATCCAGGCTGTGCCGAACACTTCGCAACCATTCTTCAACTCCATCCGAGTTGTGATTCACTTTCAGCCAAAGAAGCCCCACCAAGGCCCAAACTTGCCGGGAAAAGGTGCAATGCATGAGCATATGCAAAGTGGATTCCACCGCAGACGAGCACCGACAACAACTATCCCCAACCGTAGGCCCTAGGCGCAGCAGGTTCATGGCAACCGGGACCACATCGACACAGATTTTCTAGGCAAAGAGTTGAATCTTAGGTGGCACACGAGCCTTCCAGATGAACCGCCAAGCTTCGGACCCTTCTCGGGCAGCCCTTTCCCTGGAGCTACCTGCACGCATCTCCCCAGCCAACGCCAAGGTATAGGCACTTTTCACTGTGAACCGACCATGGGGGCCGTAGTGCCACACCACCGCATCTGGAACCCCGTGCCCAGGTTGAATCTGCAAAATGGCCTGCGCATCGAAAGGAGAGAACTCTTCCCGGATCAGCCCCTCATTCCATGAGTTCCCATCGGCCGCAAGAAGGCAGTGAGCCACAGCTCCAGCCGGCAGGGAACGCGGGGGAGACGACAAATGGAAGGTGACAGGCCGCAACAGCCATGTGTCCGACGTGATAATAACACTCCTCCCATCCCCCACCTGCCAGCGTAATCCCACCACGATCAAGTACCGTGCTGCCAAGATGGATCTCCAGGAGAAGGATGGTTGGGACCTGAGGCCAGCGTGAAAGAAGTCCGAACTGGGAAAGTACTTACTTCGCACTATCCGTCCAAACAGAGATTCCGGGAACATAATAAGGCGCCATGCCTACTTGGCAAGCATAGCAAGGTTAAAGGCTCGGAGCTCCCAGAACCCCAGTCTACCATCATTTTTACTCTTGCAAAGCTTCCACCAGGCCACCCAATGAACACTCGGCCGATTGCTATGGTCCCAGAAGAAATTTGCCGCCATGCTTTCCAACTCGCGTAATAAGCTTTCAGGGAGAAGGAAACAACTCATGAAATAAATGGGGATAGCCTGAACAACTGCTTTGATAAGAACTGATTGACCGGCCTGAGATAGGCATTTGGCACTCCACGACTGCATCTTGCCGCGCACCCTATCCTTGAGCCCCTCGAACAACCTCCTCTTGCTCCGCCCTACCACTGACGGCAAGCCAAGATACTTGGCGTGTTTCTCAACCAGCTCAACCCTAAGAAAATGCGCCAACTCCTCTTGAAGGTCTTGGGCCGTGTTCTTGCTGAAAGCCACCTCCGATTTTTGAAAGTTAATAGCCAACCCGGAGACACTCTCGAACAGCCAAGAGCTCCTTAACGTCGTGGAAAGACTCCTGTGTAGCCTGGCAGAACACGAGGGTGTCGTCAGCGAACAGAAGGTGCCCTACTCTCGGAGCGCCACAACACACGACCACCCCCCGAATCCGTTCCTCGCATTCCGCCTCATGGATCAAACAACTCAACACCTCTGCACAAGAAAATAAAGTTCAATTAGAAACAAGGACTTTGAATAAATTTATGTTAAAAAGTACTTATAATATTAATTATAAAATCATAATAATAATATTATTCAAAACTTATTCTATGAATAAAATAAGTCTATGATTTGTGGGTTGTTTACTGCACTTATAATTACTTGGTCTATAAGAATTCTATTGCATTATTTTCAATAATAAGTAATTTAATTTCTGTATATATTTTTTTTAATTCGACTCTAAGTTAATAGTCAATGATTTTTATGTTTATTCCACTCAATTCATTTTATGAAATATTATTCGGCAATTTAAACTATTTTCCACCAACACGAGGAATAAAATGGAAATTAAGGAGATTATTACAAGAAAGTTATATAAAAAACAACTTTAGTGATTGTTGGTATAAGAGTCATCTATGTATCTATATATCTATGTATATTATAAAAGTGTGAATTACTTTTCATGTTTTATGTTTCTTCCTTTTCTTGTGATGCCAATTATGTCCTTTCTATATAATAGTAGATTATAAATTTATGTGTACAAATAAGTAATTTTGTAATTAGTTTTTATAATAATACTTGTTAAGTACTTACATAGTTTAATTGAGATAGAGTTCTAATAAAAATAAATTACAATAAAATTTTTATTTATAACTAATAACTAATTAAATAAAACTGGTCAAAAATAATATTAACCAGGAAAGTATATAGGCTATATAATTAGGAGAGGATACGATTTAGAAACTTGAAAAGGCGTCTCTTTGAAGAAAGGGAAGCAATCTATGGGACAATTTATCATTAATTTAATATAAATTAAATTTTATAATAAGATAATTATAACAATATGAGTAACTTTAGATGTTATTTATTTATTTATTTATTTTTGTAATGATTAAAAGTATTACAATTGCAGAAAATATAATTTTATATGTGAATAGATAATATTTTGAGGTACCTAATTAAATAGTATAATACCACAAGTTCAACGAAAATAAAGTTCAATTAGAAACAAGGACTTTGAATAAATTTATGTTAAAAATTAATCGATTCTTTACGAAAAAATAAACCTAGAATAAGATCACTTCATAAGTGGTTTAAAATGAATTGTACTTATAATAGTAATTATAAAATCATAATAATAATATTATTCAATACTTATTCTATGAATAAAATAAGTCTATGATTTGTGGGATGTTTACTGTACTTATAATTACTTGGTCTATAAGAATTCTATTGCATCATTTTCAATGATAAGTAATTTAATTTCTATACATTTTTTATTTTAAATTCGACTCTAAGTTAATAGTCAATGATTTTTATGTTTATTCCACTCAATTCATTTCATGAAATATTATTCGGCAATTTAAACTATTTTCCACCAACATGAGAAATAAAATAGAAATTAAGGAGATTATTACAAGAAAGTTATACAAAAAAAACTTTAGTGATAGTTGGTATAAGAGTCAAAAAAGAAAAATAAAATTATTTATTTATTTTTTTCCTAATTTGCACAAGTAGGAAAAAAAATTAAAATTTTATTTCATTGGTGAAGCAAATTTTAAGGTGGATTAATTTAAATGATATTTTTATTATTATAAATATAGGGACGTAAAAGTAAGTATTAATTAATATAATCTTTTGGTTGTATATATTATATAAGTGATTTAGACTACCCTTTAATTAGATTTATAATCATATAAAACTTACATGATAATAGGATTCTAATATTTATTATATATAATATTTATATATAATAAATCAAAATTTCATACTATGTTGCATATGTATATCATAATTAAAAGTATGAGTATTAATTTGGGATGTTTTTAATTTCTTAACTTTTTATAATGGCTACAATAACCTCATAAAACTACAGTGATATAATTTGGTATCATAGTAGATAATATTATTGATGTCTAATTGATGGAATGAGACCATTATTAATTGAGCTAGCTGAAATATTGTACTGAAGAATGTTTGGTCTATTTATTTAAATTCCACCAAATATATTCTTTTTTCTAGAGATATGTAATTTAAGTTTTCTAGGTAATTATTTTCTTAATTGATCTCTAAATTAAAATAAAATTAGTTAAAGAAAAATTATTTTTTAGCACTTCAATTCATTCCATAAAGCATTATTAACCAATTTAAAGCATGTTTCCTCATTTTTTTTAACAACATGACAAATAAAATGAAAACTTAATTAGTAGAAAATTATATCTTAAATAACTCTAAACATAGTTGGCATAAGAATTAAGAAATAAAATAAAAATATTAATTAAGATCATACTTGATAAGTCAAACAAATTAATATATGGATGGAAATTAATATTACAGAGAGAATTAATGATAAGATCTAAAATTTAAATTGAAGCCAAAAGAACAAAAAGATTAAGGATCAATGTTTTCACCTGAAACAATGGTGAATTTCTCATCACAAATATGGAGATGAAAAATAAGTATCATGAAAAGAATTAATTCTAAAATCTAAAAGTTTATAAGGGCAAAATCCATAGAGTAAAAACCTACCTTCTTTTAAAAAATTGAAGATCATAAGTCTAATGAAACATAGAAGAAATTTGAGGGAGCTATAATGTAAGTTAAATTTTTTAACTGAAATAAATCATTTGATTTTTAATAATCATCGACTGGCATTTATGAAAATTTTAATTTAAAAATCATTGTAATCATTTAATCAAAGACAACTTTCATTTTTAATTATAAATACAAATTTGTACGTAACAAGATATTTATTTTATCTAAGAGTATATTTATATCGATATCACAAGACTATAACATATTCAAAAAGTTTCTTGAAACAACTTTCCCTAATTACTAATAATAAAATAATTATTATGTTCCAAATAATAGAATAGGAGGGATAGATGGACTTTCTTTTAATAACAACATAGTTTGAATATAATACCAAGTGTACTTTCTGTGTTCTTGCTTCTTCTATTAATATTGTCGATGTATTTTCCTTCTACCGTAATATTTTGATTACATTAGATTTTCAAATAAAACCAATTCATAAGAAACTAAAGTTCAAGGGCTTTTCAACCATAGGTGACAGACATATAAAGTACTTATTATGAAATAATTATAATTGTATTAAATTCTTTTTTTTTATAATATATGAAGTGATACTTTTATAATTTTTTACTAATTAATTTGTGTACATCGATTATAATTCTAAATTATAGAAAAATTAAAGAAAAAGTATAAAATCTTAACTCTAATAACTTTGTTACAAAATCAACAGGAATTGATGATTTAATAAATAATTATTAAATTATAATGTTATTTGGATATACAACTTTTCAATTCCATTTAACCAATCAAGTGTTCATGATATATTTATTTACTTGACTAATTCTATAATTATTGTAATATAACCTTAAATTTGTAATAGTACATATTTATGTTAACCAACTTGATAGAGTAAATAATTTTGGAACTATTTTTTTCTTTAAATTTTAGTTTTTAAATATTCAGACTTAGAACAGAAATGTAAGAAAGGTATTTATTTTATAATATTATATTTTCTTTTCATATTTTATTTTGTGTAGGCTAATCAAATAATATAAGGTTTGAAAAATATATAAAAGATAAACGATAGGAAAAGAAAACCAACACAATTAATAATTTGTTGTTGATTCTTTCTAATAAAGGTAAATAATAACTTTTCTTCTGGTATATTTGTAATTTGATTTTATCATGTTTATTTATTGAAATTATCATAGGAAAAAGACACAGATAAATATTTTCTAAATTATTATGTAATACTTATTTTCTTATTCTCATGTTGGTTAACTAAAGGAATTTAATATAGTTCAATTTATAATTATGTTTTAAATTATATCTCACAAAACATAAAACACTAACATAAGAATTAAAGATGGAATTAAAGGATACATATGCCTATGGAAAAAATTATAAAAGAAACTTTGATCTAATATACAAAAGTTAAGGTTCCCAACTGATATTTAAAGTCATTGTATTTAACTATACATTGTAGGTTTTCTTATAAAGATAAAAACTAATTGAGGGTTGTGATTAATGGAATAATCTTTTACTTATATATTTTTTCTGTAATATTATTTGTGTTATAATGTTTTAATGTTGTGGTAGCCTTGATAAACAAAATTATTCAGTTTACATAAATATAGTTTTATTAGATATTGATAGTTTATCTTTTATTTTCTTGGTCTTGACTAACTATGAATATTAGTTGATTAAGAAATTTAATACTATTATTAATAGTTGAAAAAAATTGCATACATCAAATTTTAGCATATGAAATCTCTTGACTTGGTCTTATCTTATGCGTTTAAATAGCTATGTACATGATATACAGATATCGATCAAAAGAAAGTTTAAACTTAATTTAATAGTAATTTTTTTAACAATATTTACTTCTTTATAATTTGATCTTTAAATAAAGTTCCTTGATCTGATTATCATTTATGTATTTCATAATAAATATGATACAAACTTAAAACATAGGATAATGACATTATCAAAATAAAAATTTGAAATAAACTTGTCATGTTTTATGTTTATTACATTTTTTGTAATACCTATTATAACATTAACACATAATACAAACTATTAAGTTGTTTCCACTCATATGTTTAATTAGTATTCTATGAGGTGTGAAACACATACAAAGTTAAATGGTATGGTAGAACTCTAATGGTAAAATTTTAATTTTAAAATAAAGTATCATAAAGTATATGAGTAAACTTAATGTTTTTAGTTTTTAATTTTTTTTTTCTGATGACTAAACTAATCTTATTAAAATTACAAAATAGATACAATTTTACAAGGCCATAAATTAACAATGTCAAGGAGTCCTAATCGATAGTGTAATTAGACCAATAATTGGACTCTTAAATTTATAATAAAGAATTATATAGATTGAGTCAAATTGAAGTGAAAATTTAGTAAAAGAAAGGAACAAAAGTTATTCTTATTTATTTTAATGTCAATTACTTAAATAGATTGAAATTAAGAGAATATTAGTGTTTTGAACTTTATTTGATAAAATATTAAATTAACTTAAATATGTAAACTGTAATATGAACTTAGCCACTAACAGAGAAATAATTGGCCCAAAAAGAAAATGATAAGGTTTTAGCAAAATGCATAATTTACTACAACCTACACAATAGAACAATATATTTTTCTTAAAACTTTTCATAAAAAATCAAAGTTAGAACTATATCTCAATAATGTCGTGAAAATAATCAGCTTAGTAGCACAAAAACAAACAAAAGTCAAGAGATATACACAAATATAATAGAATCAACAAAACTCACAAATTTTTCCATGAAACTATATATTCATTAATTACATCTCATAAAAAAACTTAATAAGTTGCTATTATTTATATACCATATAATAATTATAATATCATTACTTATATTAATAATTATTATTAATTTATATTTCAAACCAATTCAAAGTTTGTAAAATATTCATAATTTTTATGACTATTTTTTAAAAAGAATAAAATAAATGTTAATTATCCACATGCAACGCAAGTGCACCTTGCTAGTTTTTTTAAATGCGTTAATTAATTATTTAAATTTTTCTTTGACGGGAGGCACAACTCGGTCGCCCGATCAAGCAAATGAAGCTGTTCTCCAGGGTCTACAAGAGAAAGGAGGACGGGCAATGGAGCGGCCCGAGGGCGGCGCAGGTGGCGATAAGTTTATTTTCGGTTTCCTTTCCAATTTATATCATAATTTAATTTTTTTTCATACTAAGTCCAGTATTCCATTCGCAGGAGGCGCTCGAGAGGGTGGTGGAGGAACAAAAGACCCAGCCACCAAATGATCAGCCAGATCCTCCATCCTTTTCTCAAAGCTCGATGGCCATGACCGAGCACTAGTTGTGGATGGCGGCAATAGGCGGCCGGAAAAGAGGTCGGGTATTCGGACTCGGCTCCGAGGCCCACCACTCGATCGTTGGACCCTCGCAGCCGAGCTCGTCATCTGCTCCACCACCCCGGCCACCACAAGAGCAACGGCCGGACCTCGATGATCGGGTCAGTAGGCTCGTGGAGATTGTGCTGCGTCTGACCACCGACATGTCCGAGCCTCCACCGATGCCACACTCCCAAGATCCATTCGATCCCCCAGAGTATGACGATGAGGCACCAGACGGGGAGCTCGACCCAAATCTAGATTAGGGTCGGGTTTTGTGGTCTCTATCTTTTTCTTTTTTTTTTTTTTTCAAAATGTGTATTTATATTTTAAAAATAATTTTGTAAATACAATTTTAATTTTGTTATTTATATTGGTACTTCTTCTTGCTACCAAAATTCAATAAATTTTTATATTCAACAAATTAAACAATAAATTATAAAAATTAATTTTATAATATAAACAAATATTAAATTAATATTATATTAAAATAAAAAAATTGAAATAAAATTTTGTAATGGCTTTAGCATAGGTTCTAGGAATACATATCACCAACACACAAACTGGGACGTTCCAATGGTCGTTACAAAAAAACACATATAACTACAAACCCGTTACAAACTCCGAATGTAAAGCTGTTACAAGAAGTGGTACAACACTGTTTAAATAACCGCTCCAAAATGAGGTACAAAAGTCGGTTCAAAAACTGCTACAAACCCATAACAAACATGCGCATGAGGTGTCACAACAACCGTTACAATTCCGGTTACATGGGCATTACAATAAGAGTTACAAAAACTATTACAATGAAAAGCCTAACCGCTACAAATATAACTGAAAAGACCGGTCCAATAGTAATACACTACTGTCACATTCTTTTTAACAAAAGTCGTACCAAATAACTATTTTATTAATTCACCCTGGTCATTTCAAATAGAGATACAAAATCATTTTCTACTTTAGGTCAATGTTTGTAGCGTTCTCTGTTGAGTTAGTCGTTACAATTATTTTGTAACTCATGTTTTTTGAGCGGATTTTGTGCTATTACAAAAACGAGTACAAAATTTAAGAAGTTGTTCCAACGTTTAATATGGCCGTTCCAAAAGCCGATGCAATAAATTACTTTTTTTGTAGTGGTTGATGCAATTTTTTAAAAAATGGGAGCTGTGGAAGAGAGAAAATGTTGGAGGAACCCTAATTTATGACCCTCTTTTGTGTCAAACCATGTATCTATTTTCCCTTAAATACGCATCATGTGGGAGGCATATGCCTCTTTAACGGGAAATTAACGTTTTTCGTCAATTATTTGACGTTTGGATCAGAATTGAGACAACTCAAAAAATATTATCCTGAAATTCTAATTTTATAAATTAAGGGGCCGAAAATTGAACAGGACATAACATATACGATCAAAAATGAGATTTTCCTAAATTTTCTTATCCATTACACTCTTTCAACACACATTTGAAAGAAGAACCTACCAACTTTGACCTAAATTCCATATGATAATAAATAAAGAATGAGTCCACAACGGAGTGCTTACACAGAAAAGTATCTATTTCTTAATGTTAAATCAGTTCATAAATGCACATAAATGATTGACTTTGGTTCAACTACACTGGAGGCTAACAGTTATTTAAAATCTACGATTACGTAGGATATTAATCTACAGACAGAACCTTCTATGTGTACTATAAATAGCAGCACTGCTTCTTCCATTTCTCACCACACTAAAAGGCAAATAGCCAAAACATTCAATAGATCAATCCCTTTTATCTACAGCCATGGGTGCCATCACTTATGATATGGAGACTCCTTCCTCAATCCCGGCCGCCAAGATGTTTAAGGCCGTTGTTCTCGATGCAGACAGCCTTATTCCTAAGATCATGCCTCAGGCCATCAAGAGTGTCGAGATCCTGGAGGGAGATGGTGGCGTGGGAACCGTCAAGCTCATCCATTTTGGCGAAGGCAGCCAGTATAAGAGCGTAAAGCACCGGGTCGATGCTACTGACAAGGAAAATCTGACCCACAGCTACACCATTGTTGAGGGTGATGCTCTGGCGGGCGTTATTGAATCCATCACTTATCATGTCAAGATTGTGCCGACTGAAGATGGAGGATGCATTTGCAAGAACAGGAGCATTTATCAGACCAAGGGCGACGTTGAGATTAATGAAGAGAAAATCAAGGAAGGAAAGGAGAAGGCGATGCTGATGTTCAAGGCCATTGAGGCTTATCTCCAAGCCAATCCTGATGCCTAAGAGCTAAATATACTACTTGAGAAGCACTATCTCCCTTATTTTTTAAGATACTATTGAACTATATGTTGTGATGCTGTGTAATTGGGGTTTCTAGCATCATAGAAAGAAGTACTTTGCGTGTTACTGTATGATCATTTCAATTGAAGGATTGTTTTCTGGATTTTTATTAAATTTGATGTTTGTTGACTGGGGTCTTGAACGCGATCGATGACACTATAAAAAGAATTGATTATTTTCTATATTATAAATCACTATGGCTTAAAATCATAGTAAATTGATATTATCTACCGCGGTTAGACAAAATCGATGCAAAAACTTAAATTTTGACCTAACATTCGCTATGATTTTACCTTTGATCAAAACATTTTACACAGTAATTACTTGTAGCAAATGTTTCTACCTCGTTTGCAGAAATAATGGCTAATAGCCATTAATTGAGCAACTGTAATTAATCAGTATCTGCGATAATTTTTTACTTTTAACGATAACAGTGAAAACCATATTTTTTCTAGTGCGAGTAGACTCTGATATGTAGGGCTCTAAGAAAAAATTGTGGGTATCAACTTGAAATCAAAGAATCCTCTCAGGTTCAAGTCAATAAAGTCTAAAAAGGACTGTAGTGGAGATAATAATACATGGATATGTTATCTGAAGTTCAATATAAGTATCATTAAAAGAACTATAATTATTTATTGTTATGGTTAATTGTCATGACACTATAAGAAAAATGCTCAATAGCAACGAAAAAAAATCAGCATCGAGTTAATTAGTAAGTAAAGTTTTCATTGTTGATGCATTCTTTAATATAAAAAATTTACTTGCTAATGAATTTAGCAATGAAAATTTACTTGCTAACAAATTTAGAAATGAATTGTTTAAAATATATATATTATGTTGTTTAGATTAGCAACGAGAACTGTACTTGCTAATTAGCTCGACACTGATTTAGCAACAAATTTTTTCGTTGCTATTAAGTTATTTTCTTGTAGCGTGATTGATGAAAAAAAAAGACGTATATATTTTTTTATAGTATTTTGTTGTTTCTTATCTCGTTTGAATATGTCTGTTCCTTTGAATTATTGACATAATGAACCAATTTTTGAATTTAAATGTATTGAATGATTTAATAAATGATATACAATCAAAACGAACATATTTGATTATACCTGTAAAAGAAGATTAAGCTCATCAGAAGATAAATCAAGGGGGGAACTTTTGATGCCTAGTGGAGTTGGTCGGTGGGAAAAAGATTAAACAAAAGAGTAACGTGAAATCAAAGTACGGATACACATCATCCGTTGTCATCCAGCGGTTAGGATGTCTGGCTTTCACCCAGGAGACCCGGGTTCGATTCCTGGCAACGGAATTTGTGTTTTGCAATATTTCATATTAATTAGTCATCTGAAGAAAGCATATTAATATTTCATATTAAATTAAATATGAAGTTACAAAGTTTTGGAATATTTCATACTAATTAGAAAGCATGATGTACGATACACGTGTACAAATATATTTTTAGAAGTAAATATATTATTTATGTTAAATTCATGATATTATTCATATTTTTTTCATTGAAACATTAGTATTATGTAATTATATTTTCAAGCAAATTGATAATAATTATTTAAATTGATAAGAAAATTATTCAATTCTATTATTTGTAATTCACTTTCTAAATTTACTTGGTACTATTGAATAAACAGATATTCCCCAAAATTGAAATTTTAATTTTGTATATTCACTAATGATTATTTCATTATTATGTATCAAAATTTACTTGGTACTATTGAATAAACATATATTCCTCAATTAATATGAAAATATAAAATAATGATATTCAAAAAATTAATATTACATTAATAAATGAATTTTCATAAGCAATTTAAATTAATAATGTTCTATTCATATATCAATTTTTTTATTCTCTTTATTACTCATGCTTTTTAAACTTTTAAGTTATTTTTATACATTTATTACTGTAAAAATATATTAATCTCATTGGCTTATTTATTTATCATCTTTTTTTTTTCTAATTTCAACATAATTAACTCAATTTTTGTTTATTATTTTATAGTACTAAGTTTATTTTCAAAATTTGTTAAGTTTCTTAGTATGAAAATGTAATTGTCCTAATATATTAGTATATAATTACTTTAAATTTTTATACCATTAATTGTTATTGTGATAATATTTACTCACCATTTGACTTTTCTTATTTTCATAAGGGGAAATAGCATTTTTCAGTCCGTAACTTAGGTCCTTTCTATTTTAATTTGGTCCATTAATTTTGGGATTCTCAGTTTCGGTCCCGTAAATATTAAAAAGTAGCAATTTGGTTCCATAACACCATTTTCTCTGGATATTCAAAAGAAAATGCCATGTGGGTGTTTAAGTGTATAATAATACAAGAGGACCAAATGTTACTACTTTTATGCACCTTTTAAAACATAAAAATAGTTATATGTCTCGTTAGGACCTACAATTATGTTAGTTAATTTACTACTCAATAAGATAAGTTTTAAATTAAACTATTTATTTTATTACTATTTATACTCTTCTTCAATGCCAATGTCTTGGGGGTGCCCGGGGAGGGGAACATGGTGTTTTTCGTCTATTAATATTAAAATAAAATCAATAGTTATCTCTTTTTAAAATTTTCAATAGCACTTCTAATTTAACCAGATTGATAATTTTTATTTGTAATTAAATATTTATACTTATTCGTAATGCCATATTAGAAGAAATTCCGTGTTAATAAAATTGATGAATTTTTATCGTAGGTTTATTTTGTCTCGTTGCTATTGTTTGATTTTGCTATATTATGTCTGTGTATGTAATATGTTTTCTTTTACTATATTTTGAAGGGTTAATTACACTTAGACCCCATCTAAAAATACAAAATTACACTTTCCCCCACAGAAGTTTCAAAATTACACTTACACCCCTTCCGAAAATTCACCGTTTACACCTGACCCCTTTTCGTTGGGATTTTGATGAAAAATGCCGACATTAGCAAATAAAATTACATAAATTTTTAATTTTACCCCTCAGTTAGTATCCCCATGTAATAGTTTTGTACTTATTAAGGAAAAAAAAAATAACGTTAATTCACTCTCTATATATACATTACATTTGTCCCCTTATAAGTACAAAAATATTCATAAAAATGTTAAATGAGGGGCAAAATTAAAAATCTATGTAATTTTTTTTGTTGACGTAAATATTTTCCGGCCAACCTATAACAGACGGAGGTCGGGTGTAAATAAAGAATTTTTGGAAGGGGTGTAAGTGTAATTTTGAAACTTCTTTGGGGGAATGTGTAATTTCACATTTTCAGGTCTAAGTGTCATTAACCCTATTTTTAATGTCGTTGATTTTTAATTTATTGTCACTAAATAATTACAAATAAATTATTTATTGACTATTATTGGAAAAATATAATTTAATTGGACAATATTATCAATATTTTGTATTGTAAGATCCTAATTTTAATTATATTTCAGTATCAACTTTTAAATATTGTCAAAGTATTATTTACATGCTTTCTTACCTTCTAAATTTAGAAATATTATTGTATAAAATTTTACTTTTTGCCTTTATATTACAATTTTTAATTCTATATGTTTTTAGTTTAACTTCTTAATCTTATTTTTATATGCACCGATTAGTATAATCTATTTCCTATTCAATAATATATTATGTTACAACATAATTTTTATGTCACATTTGTTGTTGTAATAATTTTATTCTATTAATTAATATAAAAAATAATAGATGTAAATGTAAAGCATTCAGGATTATCTAATACAAAAAAAAAAATTAAGTATTAAGAGATTCACTCAACAGTAGAATTTTCACAAGCAATTTCAATTTAATAATATCATATCCGTGTATCAATTTTAATTTTTAATTAAATTTTGGTATTTATTCATTATTATATATATATAAGTTTAGATTAGTATTTTATATATAATCCATGTGTAGTTTATTTTAAATTTTAATGTGTCATGGTAAATTAGAACTTTCTTAATATAATTAAGATTTCTTCTAGCAAAGTAATTGTGTTGAAATATTATTTGGCATATTAATTTTTTAGTTGAATATTATTCCTAAGTAGTTTAGAGCAATTAAAACTTTTAAAAAAAATTCTTATAGAATTTTATTTTTTCTATAACTAATTGTACAATATAATTTTATGTGAATGTTATTAAAATGTGTGATATGTCTGTATAATTGGACTCATTCATGATTCACGATTAGAAGCAGGTTATTAAAATTCTGTATAATTGGATTCATTCATAATTCACGATTTAGGTTTTTTATCCTAAATTTATATGGAGGGGGTTTAGAATATTTAGAATTTTATATTGTTTAGAATTCCAGAATTTGTAACCATAATTCATGATGGTATATTTGTCTTTTCACAATGGGGAACAAACAACTTGAGTATTCACACATTTATATAAAGTATAGATATTTAGCCCATAGCAAAACTTCTGAGCAAAATGACAACGTTTTGCTTTGATTTTTTTTTTTTTTTTTACTAAAGCAATCGTATTTTATAAGGGAAAAAAAAGTGCATAAAATGACGTCGTTTGGATTGAATCTAAATGGGTCGGGTCTAATATGGTCCTAATATAAAATGGACCTTCCAACTGGGCTTGATCCACACAGCATGGTTGAGGCTGTACATGATTTTGGGCCTCACTTAATTGGCTGAAAATCTGATATGTACATATTTTGTTGTCCATAATCTCTTTGGGCCTTTTTCTTAACTTTCCTTTTTATATTGGGGTGTAATATATTTTAGAATTATTGTTTTAAAAATATTATACCAGTCGAACAGAAGCAATAGGGATTAGGGACAATGTTTTTAAAATCGGACCGGGGATCAAATTGGTCAAGTTACTGGGTCATTGGGTCACTGATCCGACCAGTCGGACCGGATTAAAAAACTCGGTTGACCCAGACTTTATTATATACATATATATAGCATATCAATATATTATGTATCACAGATTAAATAAATATAATTTATAACAATACTTTTATAAAATGGTACAATTTATTAATGAATACAATCTATAATAATTTAATATTAAAAAATCAACAAACTTATTGGATGAAGCAAATTAAATTAAAATTCAAACTAACAAATATTTAAAATTGAAAACCTCCCAAATACATTATATATAATTGATTATATAATACAATTTATAACAATATTTTAACAACCATTGCCTTCATATAAATAAAAGTTCTATTGACTATTAGAAGTGTTCGTTATCCTATATTGAAAAAATATAAATCAAATGTAATTTAAATATTTTCTCATTATCCCACATTGGAAAAGTATACTTAAGATTGAACACTTTCTTATCTATCCCATATTGGAAAAACATAAGGAAGCTTAAGCCATTTACACTATAAATATGCTCATTGTACAAAATTGGAATAGTGTAAACCAAGATTGAACAATTTTCTCAATTGTCCCATATTGAAAAAATATAGGAAGCTTAAATTACTTACACTATAAGTGTGCTCATTATCCCACATTAGAAAATTATAAACCAAGATTGAATACTTTCTCATTTGTCCCACATTGAAAAAAAACAAGAAAAATTTAGCTATTTACACTATAAATATGTTCATTGTCCCACATTCAAAAGGTATAAACAAAGATTGAACACTTACTCATTTGTCCCACATCGAAAAAACATAAAGAAGTTTAAACTATTTACACTATAAATATGCTCATCGTCCCACATTGAAAAAGTGTAAATAAAGATTGAATACTTCCTCATTTGTCCCACATCAAAAAAACATAAAGAAGTTTAAACTATTTACACTATAAATATGTTCATAGTTGCTTTGAATTATCATTCATGAAGCAATTGCCTATTTATTTTCTTTGGCATTTTTTTTCTCTTTGTATATTTCACTATTTTATTTTTTAGTGGAATAATATTATTAGTTTTAAATTTTTTTAAAAATTAAAACCGAGTCAATCGGATCCTGGGTGAACCAGTTTTGATCGGTTCTGACCGGTTCACATCGGTCCGTTTGACACCGGTTTTATAACGGTGACCCGGATCGGACCCTTGGTCGATTCCCGATCAGATCGGTCGAACCGGCCGGTCCGATCCGGGTTTAATAACATTGATTAGGGACATTCACAATTTTGTTAAACTGGCCTAATCGAACCAAATAAAAAAATTCCATTGTAGTTTTTATAAAAATTAGGTAAATTACAGCTACACCCCTAAAATTTGGCATAATTAAATATACATTCTCGTTGTTTGAAAACTTATAAATACCACCCTATATTTTGTAACCGTCTACAAGTAATCAATTTCCATCCAATTTTATGGGTAAACTGACCAAAATGCCCTTATGCAAATTATTTTTTTATTTAATTCTTATTTTTTTTGAATGTTTTTAGACTATAATGCATAAGGAGCGATTTCTTAAGTTTTTTACATATATGAGCAATAATGCAATTTGTCTCGACTAATTTTTCTACAATTTTAAAAAAAAGTTTCAATGAAAAAATGATCAGTTTCAAGCATTTGGTTAAAAATTACAAACCTCAGGGAGGTATTTATAATTTATCAAACAATTAGGGGGTATTTGTAATTATACCAAACCTTAAGGAAGGTGACTATAATTTACCCATAAAAATTTGATATTTGATTCGATTTTGAGTTTTAATTTTGATTTATCAATATCGTACTGAATACTGAAATGTTATTTATATTTTTATATATTTTTTACTTTAAAAACTAACATAAGTAAATGAGAAGTATAATTATTATTTTATTTTTATAATAAAGTCTTTTTTATTGAAATACCAAACTAAAGTACCAAAAAATATTTGCTCTATTTGGTTTCATTTTCCAGCCGTTTCTGAGACGGTGAGAAAACAAAACCAAACATAGCATAATCCAAAACACTTTTACTAGGTGTTTTGGACCGTTCTCCCATGTATACCTATATTTACCTACAAACAAACAAATATTATTATATACACATATACATTATAAAAATATATAAAAGAGATATAATTTGACAATGAACAGTATTTTTTGTCTCCCAATATACAACACAATACATAAAAAAATTTCAAATATTACTATATACATATATAAAAATATATAAAAGAGAAATGATTTGATAATGAACAGTATTTTTTGTCTCCAAATATACAACACAATACATATAATATTTTTTTTTTCACTATTTAAAATTAACTCCAAAAACAAATCCAAACATACATCATATCTCTAACACATACTTACTTATCTTCATTTTTCTCTCTCTATCTCCACAAAACAAAACAAACCATTCCAAAAACGAAACCAAACATAAGGATTAGGTAACTACCACAACCGAATTGATTAATTTGGTGCCTCACAGAATTTTTTATTTAATACTGAAATATTGATTCAATTTTATTAAGTGGGCACGTATTAGAAGCAATAACCTAATAGTTACCAGAAATTAGGGTTGTGTTTGGATCTATTTTTTGGTTGTTTTTGAAACAACCCAAAACAGATTACATGTTTGGGCTGCTCTCTCAATTTTTTTTTTGTCTATTTTAATATTTAAAATCTGTTTTGAGAATACTGTTAATCATATTTTGCCTTTTATTTTTATTGTTTTTTTCTTTTGGCTCTATCTCAGACTTTTTTGTTGATACCCACGTGACCACTAGTCTTTTCAATTTCCTTTTGCAGAAAATATAACCCACTATATTGTTCTTCTTATACTGTTTCAAACATACACATGACCCATTTTCTTCTTCTTCTTCTTCTTGTTTGCAAACATACACACTACCCACTTCCTTCCTCTCTCCATTTTCATCTCTTTCTTGAATAAACTAGGAAAGGAAATACCAAATGGTGAAGGTACACAACAATGGCATCTGGGTTAGTCCGAAGGGACAAGGTCTACCACTGTCTCCGGCCGCCACTGCAATTTCCCCCTCCCCCCCACCCCCCCTTTTTCTTGATATTTCTTGATTTTGTGTTTATTTTATGTTGATTTCTTGATTTGTTAGTGTGATGTTTTGTGGGTTTTTGTTTTCAGGGTGGGTTGAAGAGGTAAGGGAGTGAATCAATTGCAGCAGGGGGCAGAAAAACCAGTAAGAGAGTGAATCAATTTCAGGGTGGGTCTTTTGTGAATCAATTGTAGTAGGGTTCCGCCACTATCTCCGCCATTTTTGTGAGGAGGGATCTTCAGCAACCTCTCGATTTTTGCTCTCATTCTTTTGCACTGCCGATGATGAGGAACGTGAGATGCTCTGTGCCAACATAGGTCCTAACGAAGAAATAGATGTCAATACTATCACCTCCTTCCGACTCTCAATCAGAATAAATATAATTTCTAGTGTGTTTAATGAGTATTTTATGCTAGGTATGTATTTTAATGTGAAGGCTTTAGTTTCTCCTAATCCTGATCGTGTACTTTTATATTTATGTATTAAGGTTCCTTGTAATCTTGTGTCTGTAATGTGATGATGCTAAACATAATCAATGTCATTCACTCGAATAGTTGCTAAATGCCAAGGCATGTGATTTTAGATTGCATCACTTCCAAGGCACTACTTTTACTTCTTCTTTTTTAAAATATTCACTTGCTTTTATGAATCAAAACGAACTATAATGCTAATATATTCTATACATTCGGGTAGACATCAACAACAATGGAAATACACAAAGTTGAACTTTCTGCCATTCAAAGTGTGAGAATTTATATTTATAAGTGTGAATATATATATATATATATATATATACAAGAAGATACAATTTATTGATGTTAAAACTTAAACTATAATTCACGCGTCCAAACAAAAATTAAAAATATTGCAACATGATATAAGTTAAGTTGTAATATATATATATGCCAAAAATTAGAATATATATATACATATATATACAATTAAGCAGTATACAATGTATATGGTAGTACAAAAATAAAAACCTTCAATTATGAAAACTATAATATATATTATCGTTTAACAATAATATAATTGTATAATTTTATATAGAAAGTGTATGTAGAGTTGGATTTTATTAGATATTAATATTGTATAAAATAATATCATTAAGTAAATTAAAATAAAAAATACATAACAACTTTCATATATATATATATATATGCACATATACATACACAACTATTCATGATTCGATATAAAATAATATTTATTAAACAGGAAAAATAAATCCAAACATACAACAACTTATTTCAATATATTTTACTTTATCTCCAAAAACAAATCCAAACATACTAGGAATTTCCAAAACATACCCACTTATCTTCCAATTTCTCTCTCTACTTTTACAAAACAAGACAAATCATATTAAAAATGGATCCAAACAAAGGCTAGAGGTTTATCATACTTTTTTTAAGCCAAATAGTTTATTTAGAATTAATATTATATTTATAGAGTTTAATAATTTTTAAAGGAAATTCTTATAGTAGTACCTTCCTTCAATTGCATAATTTTATCGAAGGTAATATTTGATTGATTAAAAGAAAATAGACGTGATAAAATGCATTTAGGACTAATTAGAAATTGTGTAGAATCTACTACTTAGTTGGACTTAATTAATAAACACAAACCCATATTGAAATAAAGTAATATGGGTAAAACCAAAGAAATAAATTATAATAATTTATAAATGAACAAAAAATAAATATTAAACACAAAAAAAGATAATTTGTTTATTTCAACTAAAAGAAAAGTTATTAATTAGCGGAACGAGTTTTGACTCTTTAAGAAAAATGATAAGAATACCTGTATTTATTAACTTTGATATAATTTTAGAAGAATTCAATAAAAATATTTAATTAAATAAAAATATGCTTTTGAGATATATCATGAAAAGCATATAAAAGATTTTGAGAAAAAACTAGGAAACGGATTACGTCATTCAATGTTAATTGAAGAGTGAAAATTACGTCACTAAAAATAATTACAAGGCGTAAGTCTCGATACCATAAAAACCATCAATCATTAGAAATATTGATGGGGCGGGTATGAGGTACAATTACTTAAATGCCTTTCAAGAAGCTACCGGATTTAGCCTCAATCAAAAAAAATTTGAACATGACGGAGAATGAACAGTATTTTGCTTTTTGTATGCTGAATATGATATAGTTATCTTTTTTTAATAAAATAATTATATTGTCATCAATTAGTTCACAATTCATCTTCTTTAGAGTTTGTATTAGATTTTAGTATTTTCTTAATAGAATATTAACATATTATTACACTGATCATACTTAAATATATTCTGAGTAACTTCCCTCAAATAGCAACGATGGTTGTCTTTTAGTTTATAATACTTATTCAATTATTTCTATAATCTATTGATGTACTCTTGAACAAAATTTACTTGCATCATTAATCTAAGACATAATTTAATATTTTAATTGACTTTCACATAATTAAAAAAATTATGAAATATGATCTTAATTAATTAATTTAATTCGTGCATTACACGGGACACAAGCTAATTAATTATACATCATCAATTATAGTGATAAATAAGTGAGATCTATAATATAATTTGGATTTAGTAGAAAAAGGAAGAAAAATGTGGACATAAATGTAATAGAATCAACTACTACTACTAGTGTCTCACCATTAATTAATCTGAATGGATGATATATGTCTGATTTTGTGATAATCTTCTCCTTCTTCACCATCCACCACTCTCCCGTCCTCTTCTGACATTCCATAAATCCACAGTTCTTTAAGGTTGCATTTGGATCGAAGGATTTCAAATCTTCAGTAACAAATTCCTTATAAATTTAAAGGATCTCAAATCCTTCCATTCTGATTTTGAATTATATTTTGATAAATATGAATGGATTTCAAATTCTTTCTTCAAATCCTTCCTTCAAATCTAAATTCATCAATCCCAATACACCTTTACGAGAGTAGTGACGAATTCAAATCCAACCGGAGTCTTTAATTTTGTGCAATTCAAAACATCTAGGTAAGAGAGCTTGGGCATTGCTCCTTTCTCCACTCTCCACTCCGCTAAATTTGGCAAACCTTCCAACCAAAGGTGTATGAGTTGAGGAAATCCAGTTGCTCCACAGACCATCTTTCTACCCATGTATGCATTAGTACCCAAGTTAAGCTTTCTTAACATGGGAAGCTTCTCCAGTATTTTCATTGGGTCTTCCTCAATCTTTGTATTCTCAAGCGACAAGAATGTCACATTTCGATACAGCTGAGCTTCATAGGTTGGTAATTTGCTCACTTGACAATTAAACGACAAGGAACATAGTGAGTGACACATCACCAACCTCCCGAGAAGAGTTGAGCCATCTTTCGAATCCATGTCAATAGTAAGTTTTATGCTGCGAAATTGGTCTTGATGATTTAAGATGTGATCAACAATCATTGACAGACTTTCTTCATCACGAATTGTTCCACCCAATACTCGAAGCTTCGACAATCCAAGAAGATGAGTGATATCATCAACTGAACTATCGAACCCAATTATCGCCTCCAACTCATTCAACCCTTTCAATTTCAATTTTCCAACTCCAAATCTCTTATGATTATCTCCCAAAAATAGTTGCCTCAAGCGTCTCAGTTTGTATATCAAATTAGGCAATCTAATAAAACCAGTATATTCCAAATTCAATGTCTGCAAACAAGGTAGCTTGCATATAGATGGTGGCAACTCTTTCACAACACTATTTTCCAGACTCAATAGCTTCAGCAGGTTCAATTTTTCAATTCCTTTGGGCAATTTTCCATTCTCAAATTCATAACCTTCTAATACCAAGACTTTGACAAATTTGAACATCCCAAATGTAATGGAATTGTTCCAATTTCTACCTGGCCAGCCCTTTTGGAGGAATAGAAGAGATCTTGTGTTCTTGTTTTCCCCAATATTGTAATTATGGTCATTATCCAATTTGTCAACATGGATAGCCAACCTATTTGATTTGCAAATTGAAACCTCTTCTTCTCTTTCCATATGTCTATCCATAACTTCCAAAAATCCCTCTGCTTTTCCCTTTGACAAACACAAATCTCGTATCAAATCATGAAGCCGGCATGACTCAAACCTATTATACATCGAATATGCATCTCTTTCCACTTGAACCATACACCTATTTGCTAGCTCGAACAAATAGCGTTCTGCGACATCTCTCAAAGTTTCTCCTCTTCCCTTATCTTCTAATGAAATCATTCCTTCAGCCATCCATAGTAAATATAGTTTTTCTGTATTTATATTTTCGTCCTCTTTAAAACATGCTAAATACAGAAAACATGCCTTCAAATTGTAAGGGAGAGCATTGTAACTCAATTCCAGTATTTGCTCTACTCTTTTGTCTTTCTCCAAACCTTTCCCATGTTGAAGGTATGAATTGATATTTCTACACACCTTTTCCCACTCCATTGACCTTTTTTCCCCACGAAGAATCCCCCCGATTACAGAAATTGGTAGTGGTAGACACCCAATTTTTTTTACTATTTCCCTGCCAAATTCTTCTAGCAGTTTTATTTCAATTGCAGGTAGCTCTGCATGCACAATAATAAATACAAGTTATTTTGTTAATTAAAACAATTATATAACGAAAAAAATACAAGCAACACCCCTGTAATATTGAAAATGAACAAACTATCCCCTATGAAAAATAAAATTTACCTCCCTGTGTTTTTTTAAAATGGAGCAATTTACATTTCTAGACAGGAAGATAAAATTATTCCATTTTAAAGAATACAGAAAGATAAATTGCTATTTTATTTTTACAGTAAAATAATTTACTCATTTGCAGTATCACGTGAAGATAAATTACATCAAAGAAACAAAACAAGAACATTTCACAAACTAACCTTGTGAATAGTTGTTTGGGAGTGCTATCTTTTGAAGTAGCTCCCATCCTTCATCTTCACTCAAACACTCGAGTCTGTGGACGTATCCTGTGGAAGCAATGTTTTGATTTCTGGTAGTCAGCAAAACTTTGCTGTCTGTCTCTCCAATGGGAAAGGCGTGGCTCAGACTATTCCAATCCTCAGCTTTCCAAATGTCATCCAAAATCACTACACATTTCTTCTTCTTTTGTACATCATACAACTTGCGGACCAACTCATCATCATCATCATCGTGTTGCTCCACATTTTCATGTGGGAGAAGTTGCTTCAGTAGTCCTTGAAAAACAGTTCTTGGTCGGAATTGTTGGCTAATGCACATCCAAGCTCGTGCATTGAACCATTTCTCCACGGCCTGGCCTTGGTAAACCTTTCTAGCTAGAGAGGTCTTTCCCAGGCCTCCCATCCCACATATAGAAATTACTTGATTTGCTCTGTCATCATTTGTGAGAAGTGATTCCAGCAGCTGTGTTTCTTCCTTCATCCCAACAAAGTATTGTTCGACCACATGGCCAAACGTTTTCCTTGACCAATTGGTATTATCTACCGAGCTCGATGAGCTCTCCCATTTACTACTGATAGACTCCAACTGTTTGGTGAGATCGATCATACGGGACCTAATGATTTCGGTCTCTTTTCCAATCTGGCTCATACTCAAACTTTCACTTAATATGCAAGTAAATCGTTTGAGTTTTCCTTTTAAATTTTTTGCTTTTCTTCTGGACGTAACTTCAACAGCATACCTTTCTAGTATAATCTCAGCTTGAGTGGCCAGATCTCGAAGCTCCCTAATCCAATTACGGATCGTCTTAGAGTTGTCCGTATCTTGCCTCTTATCAGCATCCTTCAAGAAACAGTGCATGGTGTTGAGCTGTCTACGGACATCGTCGACTTGATCGCCGACACCAAATAAAGCTTTCAGTTCCTCAATCAACAGGTCCCGAAGGGTTTCGAGAGCCACCGATGCAACAACAACTTCGGCCATTTTGATGATTTTCCGAGAGAAAAATTGCTGAGTTCCTTTCTTGAATGCCTGTTTTTGGCTTTCTGATAGATAATAGATTGGACCACTGTCTGCGGGGGAGACGACCAAGACTTTAAAGACTTTTCTCATTGAAAAAGAGTCGTTCATATAATTGAAGCCGCCTGAAGAATTATTCATTCATTAGCATTGCCAACTGGATCGCAAGAAAGTGTAATGATTATGATGCGGCTTATTATTTAATTGATGTTAGGTTGTGTAAAATATTATTTGTTCTGATTTTATATGAATATTATGATTTTAATTTAAAAAATATTTTGTTTGGGATATGAGATATTGAAGTTTATAAATTGTTCAAATACCTCATTTGCAATCAATGTGAGACGCTTGATTACATAGTATTAATATCGGATGATTAATAAGAAAAGACTTGTATAAGTATGGTAAATATCAATAAATGAAATATTGGAATGTAATGAAACAAAAAGGGATAAATGCAATTTACCCCTGTGATATAAGAAATGAACAAAAACCCTTTCTGTGCGTAATTTGCTTCATTTTAAGATCACATAGAATAATTTGCTAATTACTTTTTAATAGGGGGATTCTCCTCATTTTTTATATCGCAGTGGACTAAATTGCATTTATCCAGAAACAAAAATTTGGATATATCAAGAACGACGATGATACCTCTTTTCCTTTGTTATGAAATTAAAATTTAAAAAGAAACTTTAAACTCTAATAATTAAATTATATGAAATACATGAAATTTTTTCTCAATATATGAAGTGAGAAGTGTTAATGTCAAACGACCACCAATCTCTGAAGGAAAGAAATTGGTTTACAGATTATTTTATTTATGCAAAAAAAAAAAAATACTATATGCAAAATATCATTTACTAAAAAATTTTGTTGTATGAAAAATATTAATATAAAAATAATTAGGATAAAGAATTTATAATTTGGAAAGAGAATATCTGATGTAGGAGAAAAGGAAAAAAATATTAATTTAACATAAATAAGTATTTAAAAAAAATAGTTTTCATCACTTGTATAAGTAATTGTTACTGAGATATGTGTTAAATGATAATACTTGTGATTTTCTTACAATATAATTTACATTTGACCAAGACTTAAAAGGACTTTTGTCATTTGTTGTAATTGCAGTTCTCCCATTTCCTGTTTGTAGTATCACCATTGCCAGTTGTCCGCTAAAAACTTTTAATTCACGAGTGTTGTTTTTATTGTAAAATGGCAACTATATTTTTATTTAAGTACTTTTTTTATAACAAGTAAAAATTAACTATAAAACAATAAAATTCTATATTTCTATATTAATTATAAAAAAAAGTTCTTTTGTGTCAAGAATGGAAGTTATTTTAGACATTTTACAAAATTTATGTTTTACTTTTGCATAATTCATTTTTATATTTCTTTCTACAAAATGAAATCTATACTTTATAGGGGCAAAAATGAAAATTTAACATAATATTGATAGTTCTGATATCAAAATTTTAAACTACGTAATATGTCTTTTTTATCAACCGTAATTCTTTAAAAAAAAAAAAAACACCTTCCACGTTCTCATCTCCGAATCATGTTCTTTATTTGAGAAACCACTTATCTCTAATAATTAACAAAATCCTATTGGGAATTTAACAATGTAATTATTTTGTTATAATTAATTATTTATATATTTTAATTAAAAATCGTTAATTATAACAACTTTTAACAATTCATATCTATTAATAGATATAACAATTATATCATCAAAATTACATCTTAATTAGTTTTGATAAAACTTTATCTATTTTGGTTACAATTGTTAGTGATAAAATAAATAGATGCAATTGTTAATAAGATTTTAACTAAAACAATTATTGTTAATTTACCTATTTTTGAATAAGATTCGATGCATTACCACTTTCTTATGCGGCTTATTATTTAATTGATGTTATGTTGTGTAAAATATTATTTGTTCTGATTTTGTATGAATATTATGATTTTATTTTCAAAAATCATTGTTAGGGAGATGAGACATTGAAGTTTATAAATTGTCCAAACACTTCATTTGCAATCAATGTGAGACGCTTGATTATATAGTATTAATATCGGATGATTAATAAGAAAAGACTTGTATAAGTACGGTAAATATCGGATGATTGACAAATTCAAAAATGAAATATTGGAATGTAATGAAACAAAAATTTGGATGTATCAAGACCGACGATGATACCTTTTTTCCTTTGATATGAAATTAAAATTTCAAAAGAACCTTTAACTCTAATTATTAAAAAATACATGAAATTTTTTCTCAATATATGAAGTGAGAAGTGAAGTTAATGTCAAACGACCACCAATCTCTGAATTAAAGAAATTGGTTTACACATTATTTTATTTATGAAAAAAAAAACATCATATGCAAAATATCATTTACTAAAAAATTTTGTTGTAGGAAAAATAATAATCTAAAAATAATTATGATAAAGAATAAAATTTTTTGAAAGAGAATATTAATGCAGGAGAAAAAAATAACTTAAAATAAATAACTATTTTAAAAAATAGTTTTTACCACTTGTATAAGTAATAGTTACTAAAATTATGTGTTAAATGATAATACTTGTGATTTTCTTACAATATAATTTACAGTTGACCAAGATTTAAAAGACTTTTGTTAGTTGTTATAATTGCAGTTGTCCAATGTTTTAAAAACCGGACTGGAGATAGAATCGGACAAGTTACTGGGTCATTGGGTCATTGGTCCGACCGGTTGGATCGGATTGAAAAAACCGATTGACTCGAATCATAATATATACATATATAAAAAATATTAATACGTTTAGTTAATTTATTAAGCAAAAAGAAAAAGAAAATAAAAGTAGATTTAATAAACATGCCATCAAATTCAAGATAACAAATATATAATTTTAAAGTAAATATGGTTGGACAAATATTGTACAAGACAAGATGCATTCAAATGAGAAAATTTTCAAAGTAAACTCAGTTCGATTACCTCTTGAATTTTTTCCAAATAAGTTAACAACAATATTTTAATAGGAAAAACTAAAAAATCCTCAAAAGATCTCTTCAAGAGGATGAATAGTAGGCCAACTTGTTCACAATTGAAATAAATTATAATTAGCCAAATAATTGATTATATTTTTTATCATAAGAATTTAATTGGCTTCCTTAAGTTTTAATTATTTACATTTTTATAGACTTTTCAATGTAATTGGGATTGTACAAATGTTACACTGTATTATTCAACAATTAATAATTTTTGGCTAGAATATTAAATAGACAATTAAGCTAAAACAAATAAAAAAAATTATCAATTTATTGAGTTGAGCCTAAGCCCACAACAAGAAAATAATAAGGTAAACCTAATAGAACTCAAACACAAACATAAAAAAGCTATTCCTCTGTTGCTTCTGAACTTGAACCAGAGGCTGCTGCCTCTGTTGATTTTGAAGCAAGAAGATGGATCAATCGATAAATGATAAATGAAGAAAAAAGATATACATGAAGATGGATCAATCGAACAGGTTTGTAGAGAAGAAAATCCTTGTCTTCTTTTTTTTTTCTTAATTTCTTCTTGTCATTTTTTTTTAAAATAAAAAATTAAGTTTCAAACTGGGTCACCGGTTTTTGCCGGCTTTGACTAATTCGCTCCAGTTCGCTCCGGTTTTTATGTGATCGGGTATTTTTATCAAATCCGGACCGGAAGAGGGATTGGTTCCCGGTCGGACTGGTCGAACTCGGACCGATCGGTCCGGTCCGGGTTTGAAAACATTGCAGTTGTCCCATTTCCTGTTTGTATTCGTTAGCCATTGTCATGTCATACTATCACCATTGTCAGTTGTATGCTAAAAAGCATAAATTCACGAGTGTTTGTTTTTATTATAAAAGGACAACTATACTTTTATTTAAGCATTTTTTTATAACAAATAAAAATTAATTATAAAATAATGAAATTTTATATTTTTATATGTATATTATTATATAAAAGAAATTAATTTTTTATACACATGACGGTTAATAACACGCACTATTTTTTTTGTAATATAAAAAATAAACCTCAACTAATATGATAACTACTTTATTCAATTTTTTAAATTTTATTAATTGATAAATTAGTTTTTTTTCTTTCTTTTCTTTTTTTTTTAATATGATGTGTTAGTTTATATATTTTAATCTTATTTATAATATATTTTAAAACGTAAAAAAATATTTATTATATGCACGCAGAAAACGACGTGCCCCGACGGTTAGTTAATTATAAAAAAAAAAAAAATGCAATTTATTTTAGATATTTTACAAAATTTATCTTTTGCTTTTGCATAATCTATTTTATATTTCTTTCTACAAAATGAAATCTATAATTTATAGAGGCAAAAGTAGAATTTTAACATAATATTGGTAATTCTAATACCAAATTTTTAAACCACGTAATATGTCTATTTTTAGAATCTGTCATTCTTTTAAAAAAAGAAAAAACACCTTCCACGTTCTCATCTCAATCCTCTTATTAAAAAATGAAAAAAAAATCATGTTATTTATTTGAGAAACCACTTATCTCCTCTATTAATTAACAATATTCTCTTGGGACTTTAACAATGTAATTATTTTATTAAAATTATTTATTTATATTTTTAATTAAAAATCGTTAATTATAGCAACTTTTAACAATTTATATCTCTTAATAGATATAACAATTATATAATCAAAGTTACATCTTAATTAATTTTGAAAAAACTTTATCTATTTCTGGTTATAATTGTTATAGATAAAATTAATAGATGCAATTGTTAATAAGATTTTAACTAAAACAATTATTGTTAATTTACCTATTTTTGAAGAAGATACGATACATTACCACTTTCTTATGCTAAATTATTATTTCACAAATGTATTTTCAGTTATTCAAGTTTTGTGATTTGAATGGCAGTAAGAAATTCTCAGAATTGGTTTCTTCTACCTTTTAAATTTCAAGAAGTTGCATTTAAAAAGTGAAAATTTTGCTTTACTCCTTTTTCTTATTCCTAGTAATTTTGTGATTATGTGTGCTGTTGGGAATAGTAGTTTATTTGTAGAGATTTTCAACAATTTTGACACTTTGTACCTAAATATTTGATGAAATTCATCCAATTATAGATACTAGCATTCAACACACGCGACCCTTGCATGCACAAATTT
The DNA here is from genome assembly GCA_034509735.1 of Sesamum alatum. Taxonomy (NCBI): domain Eukaryota; kingdom Viridiplantae; phylum Streptophyta; class Magnoliopsida; order Lamiales; family Pedaliaceae; genus Sesamum; species Sesamum alatum. The sequence goes on from JACGWO010000006.1 coordinate 29,120,095, forward strand.
TTAAAGAGTCACTCTCTAGGCTGCAAGCCAACGCAACCAAGAGTCGGGTTATTCTATCAACGGCCGTTGAGAGTGTTAGTGTTGAACTGTTGGGGATTCTTGGCTTTCAAGAGGGGCTGCTCCCTGTTATATATGTGGGGCTGCCCCTTACATCATCAAGATCACTCACACGGAGTGATTGTTCCACGTTGATAATGAAAATTGAAACTCGAGTTGCGGGACGGAGGCTTAAATGCATTTTTCATTTCATAACTTATTTTATTTGGTATTTTGATCATTTAACTTATTAGGGTAGTATTTTGGTCCTATATCTTTTTAATTTTTGTGGTTTTAGTCATTTTCTCGCCGAAATTTACCTTTTTGCCAAAAATAGGGATGTGCCTCTCACGTGGCATTTTAAATTTGGGGCTTTTGTTTCTATTGGCCCATTTCTGACAGTATTTTTGTCCTTTAACTTTGTAGAGTGGCATTTTGGTCCTGCATTATTTTAATTTTTGCGATTTCGGTTATTTTGTTCGCCGGAGTCTACCTTTCCTGCTGGTGGAGGTGAACTCCGGCGAACAAAAATCACAAAAAATTAAAAAGATGCAGGACCAAATAATACCCTAGAGAGTTATAGGACAAAAATACAAAATGACCTAAGTTACGAGATCAAAAATACATTTAATCCCGGGATGGAAGCACACCCCGTTGTCCTTTGCAGGTAGAGTCCAGCTTATTAAGTCGATGTTATGTGCTCTACATATTTAGTGGGCTTCCTTACTTGTCCTCCCCAAAGGTGTGATCAAGGCACTAGAGAAGAAGCTAAGGAAGTTCTTGTGGCAGGGACACACGGGCAGGGGGTATGCCAAAGTTTCATGGGGCCGGCCAAGTGTGCCAGCCCTTTGATGAAGGGGGATTGGGTATAACGAATATTCAGGCGTTGAATTCTACATTGATGGTCCAACATCTATGGGCTATTCTACAGCAGCAACCGAGTTCACTATAGGTGGATTGGGTCATGAAACATTGCATATGGGATTACACTTATTTGGGATCACATTGGAAATTGATTCGGCTGCGTAGCCAACTGAAAGAGGGGGTGGAATTCAAGGTGGGAACGGGGCAAAGGTTCAAGCTCTAGCTGGATCCTTGGCATGGAGAGCAACCCCTCATTCATAGATTTCCTCGAGGCCCGAGTGTCACTGGCTTGCATAAAGGTTCTTTGTTGGGTTCTGTAATTCTTGATGGAGAGTGGCAGTGGCCGTCTACCCACTCTGGTGAGGTTGCTGCGATCCTGGCATATATCCCTTGCATAAATCCAGGAGAAGAAACCATATGCAGGAAGGGGGGCAAATTCTTGACGACTGATGCTATCTCACTCTTTCTATCAAGATCGAGTGCAGTCCAATGAAGTTCATTGCTGAGTGGACCTTACAAAATAGCAAGGAAAAAATTTATTTTGTGGCTTGCTATCTTAGACAAGTTGTCCACCATGAACAAGCCATGGTGTTTGCAAGCTAACACAGAGTGCATCCTATGTGCGGACCACCAGTTCAAGATAGTGATGGCAATGGGGCGTGTATGGGGCGAGTTTGGGTGGACCCGAGACCTGCCATGACAAGTCCAAAATAGACCCTGGACGCCTTGCTACAAAACCCATTGGGGCGGTTTTGACCTGGCCAACCCGATTCTTTTTTTTTTCAAAAAAAAAAATGATAAAAGCAAAGAGAGAAAGAAAGCAAGAAGGAAGAGAAGGCGACGACGAGATGTAGTGCAGAGAAAGGGCAACAATGAGCATGGAGAGCGGAGAACGAAAGGAGGCTAGTGGGAAGCGGGGCAACGACAAGTGGCGGCAGAGAGAGGGAGAATGGATGAGAACAACAAGGTGAGGGCGGCGAGTGAAGCGAGGGCGATAGAGAGGCGACGAGACAAGCAACGGAGGCAAGACGACCAAGGGCTAGGAAAGAGAGAGTGAGAGAAATAGGGGGGGGAGGGAGAGAAAGTGGACATGCTCATCCAAAACACCCAGTTTCGACCCGATCAGAACCACAAAATCAGTGGTACGCAAGGCATATGGAATATCATGAACATGTATTTGGAAAGGACACCAGTCTAAATCCACCTGTCTCCGAGATTCGCCCGGACCCAACGGCTGGAGAATCAACAAAGATCAAAAGTCCACAGACGCATCTCCAACATGCGCCATAAATCCACAATATGAGAGAACACAAAACAAAAACGATGATCATTCACCCGATGAATATGAAGACCATGCGTGGGGCGAATAAGCGAAGTAAGCGTCCATACGAATGCCTCGAAATTAACATTCCATTGAGTAAGAAGACGACCCACGAGCGTCAGGCCATACTGATTAAGATGACTAGCCCAAGCTTCCGACGAGAGAACCACTCCGGCGTCCTCCACCTCTGTTAACGATAAGGAGGAACCGAGATGCAGTATGGACCCCTCCATGAGAGGCTGCAAGCTAAGAGAAAATAGGAACACCAACCAGAGCAAAATAGACCTTCCAACTGGGCTTGATCAACACAACATGGTTGAGGCTGCACATGATTTATTTGGGCCTCACTTAATGGGCTGGAAATCTGATATGTACATATTTTTTGGCCTTTTTTGTTTCTTGCTTTTCGTATCAGGGTGTAATATCTTTTAGAATTAGTGTTCTAAAAATATTGTACCAGTCGAACAGAAGGAATAGGGACATTCACAATTTTGGTAAACCGGCCTAATCAAACGAAATAAAAGAACTCCATTTTTGTTTGGATAAATTATAATTAACTCCTCTAAAATTTGGCATAATTATAAATACCCCTGAGGTTTGTAACCGTCTAACGAATAATCCATTTTCATATAATTTTATGGGTAAATTGACCAAAATACCTTATGCACTGAATTTTTTTTTATTTAATTCTTAAATTTTTTGGGACTACAATGCGCAGGGAGATGTTTATTAAATTTTTTACACAGATGAGGAATAATGCAATTTGCTTTGGGTGATTTTTCTACAATTCTTATAAAAAATTCAAGGGCGAAATGGTCAATTTCAGGCCTTTGGTTAAAAATTACAAACTTCAGGGGATATTTGTAATTTTGCAAACAACGAGAGGGTATTTATAATTTTGCCAAACCTCAGAGAAGGTAGATGTAATTTACCATTTTTGTTTATATAAAAGTTTGGTATTTGATTTGATTTTGAGTTTTAGTTTTGATTTATCAAATTGTATCGAATATTAAAATGTCATTTATAATTTTTTATTTAATACTGAAATATTGATTCAATTTTATTAAGTAGGCACGTATTAAACCGTTCCAATGACTGCATTTTTTTGTAGTGTTATGTTAATTATATTTAAAGTTATTTATAACATAATTTTCTACTAATAGCTTTATTATAAAAATATTATTTTATCCATCATGTTATTAAAAGAGATTCTAGAACAAAATTCTAAATTGATTAAACCGTCTATGAAACGATTTAAAGTGGAATAATAAGTATTAAATTTTTAACGTAGATGAATTAAAAAAAGTACTTCAATTTTAAGTTTTTAATGATAAAAACTTCAATTTATTAAATATTTAAGAGTCCAATTTGGTCTAAAAGTATTACTTCAATTTTAAAGTTTTAATGATCAAAACTTCAATTTATATAATATTTAAGAGTCCAATTTGGTCTAATTACACTTTTAGTTAGACATCCATAATTGATGTGAGCAAAACGAGCTCAATCAAAATTGTCTTCTTAGACTTGAACAAAGTGGGTCTGAACTTTTGCAAATTTGGACAGGGAGTCTGCCAAAATATATATATATATATATATTAGCACTCCGATGCTCAAGTCGGTAAACAATTTTAGAATAAATAAGCTTGAATACAAGAAGATTTTAATGAAAATAACGAGCATCAAGGGTGCCAAATGGAATTCAAAGAGAAACTCGAAAAATTCAGAGAGTAGAGAGACGTTGCTTGCCCAGCCAAGAGGACTGGTATATATAGAGAGAGCTCTTTGAAGTAGGAGAATTCTGAGGGAGTTAGGATTCCTTGGAGACTTGACTGACGCCTCCCTACAGTCCTATCGGGACTGACCTCCTAAAAAAGGGGAGGCGGTTGCGAGATCCACCCTAGATAAAGGGGAGTGTTTGGATAATCCTTATTCGATTTCCTTGACTGAGTCTATCTCTTCTTTCACAAGTCCTTCCTCCACAGGTCTTTCCTCCTGGGCCCAGATGGGCTTCCTTCATGGGCTTCCTTCCTTCCTTTACACGGGTCTTGCTCCCTCCCCTTGAGAAGGGCTTGGCCTGCTTCTTTGACTGAGGTGGTGCTGGATTTTCCAGGTGGGCCTGGGAGGCTACTGGGTCCCTCTCTTGGGCTTATACCTTGTAAATGGATACTCCTAGTACTTTGGGCCGTGAGTATGGGCTAACCTTTTTAGGGCATATCAATAATATTATTTTTGCCATATAAAATTGTAGCTATTTATGTAATAATTCAAACAAATATTATCTATTTCTTTTTGTCTGATATTTTCTTAAAGAAACATGATAAAAATCAAATTACAAATACACCAGAAGAAAAAGTATATTAGAAAAAAATAAAAAAAAATTATTAATTATTTAAGTCTCTCCTTTTTTTTTTATCATGTATCCTTTTTATATTTTCTAGAGGACCATGTATGATTTGATTAGTCTAATCAAGAAAAAATATGAAAATAAAATGTAATAGTATAAAAAAATTACCTTTCTCACTTTTATGTCTTTTTCTAAATCTGAATACTTAAAAACTAAAATACAAACTCAAAATTATTTACTCTATTGGACTTGTTAATATGAATATGTACTTTTACAAAATAAGTTTATATTACAAAATATATCATGAATAATTAATTGGATAAATAGAATTGAAAACGTGTATATCCAAATAATATTATAATTTAATATATATTTATTTACTTATTTAATCAATAGTTCTTTTTGATTTAGTAGCAAAGTTTTAAGGAGTTAAAATTTTATATTTTTTCTTTATTTTTTCCTATAAATTCATCTTAGTTTGTACTTTCGAATTATGATAGATGGACAATATTTAATTTGTGTAAAAAATCAGAAAAGTATCATTTCATCTCCCCAATTATAAAAATATATTAATTTAAACAAGCACAATTATCTCATAGGAAGTATTTCATATGAGTATCACCTATGACTAAAATGCTCTTGAAGTCTAGTTTCAAACGAATAGATTTTATTTGAAAATCTAATGTACTCAAAATGTTACGATAGAATAAAACCACATTGCTAATTTTATAACATAGAAAATACCCTTGGTATTATATTTTAACTACATTATCATTAAAAGAAAGCCCAAGTATCCCTCTTTTTCTATTATTTAGTACCGGTAGTTATTATATTATTGGGTATTAAGAAAAATCTGTTTCAAGAAACTTTTTGAATATTTCACAAGTCTTGTGGCATAGAAAATTTAAATTTTTTCAAAATAATTCAATTTGCATAAGGGCATTTTGGTCAGTTCACCCATAAAATGGATGGAAATGGGTTATTTGTTAGACGGTTACAAACCTCAGTGGGGTATTTGTAATTTTTGAAACAACGAGGAGGTATCCGTAATTCACTCTATAATCTTATATATAAAATAAATATCTTGTATGTACAAATCTATACTTATACTTTCTGTGATCAAATGATGATTAAAATTAGGACTTTTAATTTAAAATTTCAATAAATATAACGCTAATTGATAACCATTAAAAATCGAATGATTAATGTCATTTAAAAAAGACCACTTAATTAATAGCTCCCTTGAATCTTCTCTTATGTTTCATTGGACTTATTACCAAAAAAAAAAAAGTAGGCATTTTTACATTTTAGATATTTTCCTCTTATAAACTTTTAGATTTTAAAACTAATTCTCTCCATGATATTTATCTTTCATCTCTATATTTGTGATGAGAAATTCACCATTATTTATGTGAAAAACATCGATAATTAATCTTTTTGTTCTTTTGCCTTCTATTGAAATTTTAGATCTTATAATTATTTCTCTTTATAATATTAATTTTTCATCCTTATATTTGTTTTACTTATAATATATTACTTTACTTTTTACATGCCTATATTTGTAATAGAAAGTTACCATTTAAACTAATCCATATTCTAAATTTACTTCACAAAAAAAAATAAGATTTTAATTTTTTTTGTAGTTTGCAAAGCAAGAAATAAATAAAAATTAGCTTTTGATTTTGATTTTGAGTTTTGAACGCTTATACTAATTATCAATAAAGTTTTTTATAATGTAATTTTCTTGTAATAATCTCTTTACTTTTTATTTTATTCCTCATGTTGGTGCAAAATAGTCTAAATTGACAAATAGTATCTTATGGGATGAATTGAATGGAATAAGCATAAAAATCATGGACTAATTTTATAAGTCCGGGTCGAATTAAAAATATAAATGTACATCAATTAAATTACATATTATTGAAAATGATGTATTATAGAGATCTAGATCAAATAATCTGTGCATTAAATAATCGAAAAAAATCATAGACTCATTTAATACATAAAATAAGTTTTGAATAATATTATTATAATTTTAGAATTAATATTATAAAGATAATTAATTATAAAACTACTTATGAAATAATTATCATATTCTAAGCTTGTTTTTTTATAAATAATTGATTTTAAGATAAACTTATATAATGTGTTTGTTTCTCATTGAAGTTTATTTTCCTTGAAGTTGCGGTATTACACTATTAATTAAGTACCCCGGAATATTTTTTATGGACATATGAAATTATACTTTCAGTGCAATTTTAATATTTTTAATCAACACAAAAAAATTAAGAAAAATATGAAACATCTCAAGTTGCTCATATTTTTATAATATCTTATTATAAAATTTAATTTACATTAAATTAATGGCAAATTATCCCATTTTTTGCTTTCTTGCTTTCAAAGAGATGATTCTTCAACTTTCTAAAGCGTATCTTCTCCTAATTATATAACCTATATATTTTTTTTAGTTAGTATTAAGATTTTTAACTAATTTTATTAATTTGTTATAAATAAAACTCTGAATTATGAATGGAACTCTTTATTATAATTTATGTTTATTATAATTCTATTTCAATTCAACTATCTAAGTTATTAACAACTATTACAAAATTACTTATTCGTACACATAAATTTATAATCTAATATTATATATATAAAAATGATGTACTTGACATTACAAAAGAGAAAGAAACTAAAACATGGCAACTCGTCCACACTTTTATAATATACATAGACATAGACAATATTTATCTATGGTTGTATGCCCATTGTTTCTTCTTTTTCATTTTTTGTTTCGGAAAAAAGATATGTGTGGTGATGACTTAAGAGTAACATTTACACCTTTTGATATTTTTTTACAAGAAGCAATTTTTATCGTATATTGTTGAAAATTATGTACACTCTCATTTTGTTCTATTATACTAGAGATGATTAAAGAATCATATAACGTACCTATTAATGACATCTCAAATGCTCAAATTACGTTTTAGTCTATCTTACAACAAAAAGTATTTCACTTTACATGATAAGTAATTTAATTGATTCTCATTTTTCTTTTAACCTATTTTACTCTTCAAAATGTTTGTTTTACATAACAATTCATTTAATTGATTTCATTTGTCATTCAACCTCTATATTTGAATATGTCTAGTGATCTAACTAATTCTCATTTATATCTATGCTAAAAAAATTCTCAACATTAAATCCTTTCAATTTTGATGATTTTTTCTAGTGATTTCATGTTATATCATAGGGCTAGTTTTGATAGCAAGTGTATTATATTATGAATATAATATACAAAAAAATGATATGGGTTAATAAGTATAATATGAAAAGTAATTAATAGGAATAATTATAGATAATGTGAAAGTAATAAATAAGAGTAAATATGTATAATATGGAAAGTAATTAATAGGAATCAACAAGTATATTATTTTACAAGGTTAATTTAGTCCAATTAAAAAGAAAGAAACCAAAATCCCATTTCATACTTTTATATAGAGATAATAAAATAAATAATAAAAATAATAATAATATAGATAATTTATTACTTTATTATGTTACTAATAATTTATCATAAATCATGAGTGATAATAAGTTAATGTGAGCATGCAGTCAAAAAGTCTTGAGTCCATTGATTTGATTTGTCTCTAAAAGTTTGCTAGAAAAGGATTTTTTTTTTCGAGAGGAAGCGAGTAATTATTATTGCCAAACATATCATCAAAGTTCCAACAATGTAGTGCGAATGTAAACCAGAATCCTGAAGAAAGAAACCTATACACCTAGCAACCTGCTGTACCTAAACACTTGCTTGCCGAACCACCTGAACGCCCAATTCCCCCGAAGCCGGCGCCGGTACCTCTCTAGGCTGAACTCGTGCTTGCCGAACCACCTGCTTCCAAGCCATAGGCACTGCAGACCGAGAAGCGTCCCTTTTTATCATAATGCCACAGCACCCTATCCGACCCCTGACCATCTCCAGCCTCTGCCTAATGCAGTCTGCGTCTATGCTATCAAATTCTGCCTCCACCAGCTCCTTATTTCAGCTGCCGTCTGCATGCAATAGGGCCGCCACTCTTGCATCCCGCGGCAACGTTCTAGGTGGGGAATAACTCTGAATATTGGGGGGTGAGCAGCCATGGATCCCCCATAATAGATACACTTCGATCATCTGAAATGGCCTATCTAACACCCAGTCGTAGAATTGGCCACTCCGCAAGTAAGGAACGCCACGTGAATGATGGTTGCCCCCCGAGTTCAGCGTCAAAGATGTTAGGAAAAATTAAAAGCGTCAAAAGATGATTGGGTATTACTTAGTTCAACAGAAGAATAAAGTCAAAAGTGTAGGAAAAATCACACTGTGTCGTGGCAAAAGCCACTGCCCTGAAAGCGAAATTTCGATACTACCTCGGTGCAATAGTTAAACCGATCGCTCCCCAAGGTTAACACAGTTATACTCCCTAACACGTGCACTCGTGGTAGAGAGTTTGGAACTATGAACTATACACTCAGAAACCCAAAATGAAGAAGAAGAAAAATAGAGAAGAGAAGCTTGTGTCCCCTTTACAAATGAAGGCCATCGGACTATTTATAGAAAAAATAAGAAATAGATTGGTTGAGAAATATTAGGATAGAAGCCAAGTCAAATAGGACTCTTCTAATTTTTGGTAAGACTAATTCAAAGATTTGATAGTCATTTCCTACAAAAGAAATCCCCCTAGGGAAAATATTTGGCCCGAAGGACCTAGTGCGCCATACTGTTCGGACTCAACGCCACCCTCCATTCTTGCTTCGGTAGTAATCCCAAGTTTTGTGCACAAGCTTCTTGAAGCCCAGGCCGCCCTTACTGCGGCACAGCAACGCCCACGATATCTAATGGATCCTTCGGTGACAGTCTTGATCCCAAAAGAAGTTTTCCACCATGCCTTCGAGTTCAAACAGTAGAGAGTCAGGGAGGAGGAAGCAATTCATGATGTAGCTTGGAAGCGCTTGGATGACTGCCTGGATAAGGATGGCTCGGCTAGCTTGTGAAAGGCGCTTGGATGTCCAACTCTGAAAGCGCTTCCAAACCCGCTCTTTCAGCCCTACGAAAACCTCCTGTTTAGAACGACCAACAATAGTGAGAAGGCCCAAATATGTGTCATGTTTCAGCACATGGCCTACCCCCAAGACCTCGGCCAATGCCTCCTATTTCTGTAGCGGGGTGTTCCAATTGAAGATGATTGCCGACTTTTGATAGTTCACTTGCAACCCCGAGCCCCCCTCAAACCGGGCTAATAGCCGCCAAATACTGAGCATAGCTGCCTGCGTGGCGTCACAGAAGATCTTTGTGTCGTCTGCGAACAACATGTGCGACACTCGAGGGCCATCCCAACTAACCTGTACTCCATGAAGCCTGCCTTACTCCTCGGCCACCCTCACCATGCTACGAACTACCTCTGCATAGAAGAGAAACAAATATGGAGAGAGAGGATCCCCATGACGGAGGCCCTGTCGGGCTGTAAAAAGCCATAAGGCGTGCCATTAAGCATAAAGGAAAATGAAACCGATGTAACACATAACATGATTAGCACCACAAAGCACGAGTGGAGCCCTAGTCTAAGAAGAACCTCTCAAGAAATTTCTATTCACGGTCATAGGCTTTACTGAGGTGAAGCTTTAGTGATTCGTGGCCAGTCCTCCCACTATACTTATGAGATAGGTAGTGGTTAATCTCATAGGCGACAAGGACATTATCAATGATCATTCAGCCGAGAACAAAAGCGGATTGCGAGGGGGAGATAATGTCGTACAACAGGGGCTTGATACGATTGGCAATAGCCTTAGAGGCCATTTTATACACTACATTGCACAAGGACATTGGGCGGAAATCAGACATAGTATGGGATTAGGGCATTTAGGGAGTAGGACAATATGCATATGGTTCAAATGGGGTGCTAGCAATTGATGATTAAGATTTGAAGGGCACACTTACTAACATCCGGACCCACTATAGACCAAAACTTTCGATAGAAGATAGGAGACATACCGTCAGGGCCTGGTAACTTAAGGGGGTGCATCTCGTCTAGCGCATGCTTGATCTCCTCCACAGTGAACAGAGTAAGCAGTGCATGGTAGGCCGCCGCGGCCACTTTCGGCTCTAAGCCGGCCACCACGTCCTCTATCACATCCTTCAGCGGTTGTGTCGAACGGAAGAGGGTCGTAAAGTACTTGAGGATAGTTCTCTGAATAGCCTGAGCATCGGTCACCACAACCCCCGAATCACACTTGAGGCGTGTGGTATCCTTCCATTGTTGGCGTTCCCTTGCTCTTGATAAAGCAAAATTTCAAGAAATCCCTTTCAGATTTAAAATTCTACATACTCTTTCATGTAAATTTATTTGAGTTCATTCACCATCTTTATTTACAAGGTGGAATTGTCTTTCGTGAGTTTCAATGAATACTTGTATATTAGAGGACATAGTGGACAACTATCTCTTCTTCGTGAAAAGCACAATTCCCTCTCCAAAGTGTATGTAAACAAATTTTCGTGTTTCTCTATTTATCAAAATAAAAAAATATTACAAATAAGTTTCTTGAATTGATTTGAGTATTTGTAGGTGCGAAATCTCTATTGGAACCTCTGATTCTTTACTTGGGGGAGTGCTCGAACATGGGGTAGCGAGAGGGAGCATGGTGGTGACCATTATGAGACGTGGGGAAGAGAAGAGGCAGGGGGGGTGGAGTAGTTGGTGGGCTTGGGGCAGAGGGCGAGATTTCGTTGAAAAGGAGGGAAACAGTTGTGGAGGGGGAGTTTATATGTCATTGCCCTAAAAGGGGTCCAGATAATGTGGGCCAAGGAGGCAGTCCAGCTCGCTAGGGGATACTACGACCGAGCCCCACTCTTCATCAAGACACTTCTCACAACCTAGTCCTTGATACTATCTTCACTGAGTCCAATTTGACTCCACTACCCATTGGGCTTCCTCTAAGCCTAAATATGGCGCCTACTTCTTTAAACAACTCAAGCCCACCTACTCTATTCATGACCTCCCTTCAAGTCCATATATACAATATAATCTTAGTCAGACTCCTTTAGACATACAGCGAACCAGGATTGACTCGGTCTCGCCCACCCTTGTACCTAACGTCATGGATTGCATGAGCCAATTCTTGAAGACCTTAGTCCAACCGGTCGGTCCCCCCAACCACTTAGCCCAAAAACGATCTCCATACACCCGCAACCTCCACTCCAATAGGCCATCCTTCACAGTCAGGCCCTAAAACCGATCTACTCTTGGTGGCACCGACAATTTGTGGAGTTACCTGACTTCCTGTTAAGGGACTTGGAGTCAACTATGGCAGATTTTTGGTGGCATTCTCGGGAAGAGGGGGGGGGGGAAGTGGGTACACTGGGTGACATGACAAAAGTTGTGTCACTCTACGGATAAAAGGGGTTTGAGCTCTCAGAGTTTTCGGGCTTTTAATGTAGCATTGTTAGCTAAACAAGGGTGGAGGCTGTATTGGATTCTATGTTGAATAAAACTTTGAAGGCTAGGTATTTTCCCCGATAGTCGTTTGGGATGCTCCCTTGGGTACTCGAACATCATTCACATGGCGAAACATTGTAACCATGATTTAAAGTCGTGGTATCGGCGATAATATCGGCGGGTATTATTCCACATTGGTCGCAGCATATCAGAATATTATTGGGCGATACGAAGTAAATGTGTTATACAATGCTTAAAAAATTTCCAATAAATTAGTAAAATTAACAATAAAGCATCACAAATTATTAAATAATATTACAAACCAAAAGTTTTATAATATCAAATATCAAAAAAATAGTACTGCATGTTCACTTCCCTCCAATTAAGTTAGATGGCAATGACCACTTATCCAATCCAATACAAAAACAATATATACAACTTTCACATGTTTCTTCCCCATCTATCTCCAAGAAACCAAATGCAAAAGCCCCATTTTCAGATACCTAATTTTATCTCTATCAAAAGAATTAACCTCAAAACAATGAGGAATAGAAACCATAGTAAAATCATCACAAAATCCTTCAGGAAAAAAAGCAGAACATAGAAATAGTAGCATTAGAGGAACACAACAGTACATTGTCAAACAACATTTCTTCAACTTCTCACCATGGATATAATTAAAAAAAAAACAAAACAAAAAGAACGGAGAAAGGGGAGTGAGGATATCTCTAGGTAGAGCAAAGTGACGGACTCATTGTATCATCGATAACATCGAATATTATCGGATATGAGCAATAATATCATTATATCAGTAATAATATCGGATGATATCAGCGACATCATAACATCTCGAATAATATAGGGTATCGAGCATTTTTCTCTGATATCATCAGATATTGGCTGATACTTCGAACCATGATTATAGCAGCTAGGGATGTGTTGAAGGTGGGCTGTGAGTTGCAAGGGAGTCAGGGTGGGGTAGGTGATGCGAGACTTAGGTGGAAGCTCACTAAAACAGGCTCCTTCTCAGTTCTAAATGCTAATGGGGTTCGTATTAGAGATTGGGGAGGCCAATGTCGCGTCTACTTCCCGCCAGCTTCTGTTTGTGGGTGAAGATAGTAGGTTGTTTTGGCAGCGATTGTGGTCCCTGCAGGTGCCGCCAAGAGTTCGGTCCAGGTGTGGAGGTTTTGTTTTGATGTGTCCCAACATTGGGAAATTTGGCTCAAAGACGACCGGTGTTGGATACCCACTGTGCATTAGGTAATGCGGCGATAGAATCTCTACAACACATCCTCTTGGAATGTCAATATCATGGATGGTATGGGCCATCCCAAATCTGTCGTGGCGGATTGTTTCTGCGTGGCCAGGATCGGTATCAAAATGGTTCCTAAATGCTATGAAGTAGTTGGAGAAATCAGGGAGGGCAAGATTCTTTACGCTGTGTTGGGCGCTGTGGATGAATCAAGACAAGAAGGTGATGGAGGATGTGGATCGAAAGCCACAAAAAGTTGTGCAGGAAGCCTACATACTGCTGCATCAATACCAGGAGGGTTCGAGTTGAAGCAAGAGTGGGGATGAGGTATTTACTTTTACTGTTTCACTGAGGATTAACAGAGTATGGATTGTGGTGCTTATATGGTGTTTAACTTGGTTGCTTTGTGTTTATAAGAGAAAATTCTTGTTCGGACCTGATTCGACCAAACCTGAACCAATCAGATAGCAAGTGCAATACACTTATCGTGTGATTGGTGTATCGTTAAGGGAAAGTGACTAATTACATAGCAAGTGTATCCCATTTGCTATGTGATTGGTTTGGTTGGACCAAACTTAGTGTGGGCAAGAATTTTCCGTTTATAAAATTGCTTAGTTTATTTGTTCTGTTTGGTTTTTAGTTTGTTTATTTTACTCACAAAGTGATATGAGTTTGCTGTGTCTTGTAAATACTTGGTTTGGGTTTATAAAATTACTCATCGCTCTTTTCGTATATAATATATATATATATATTTGTCGAATTTAACACATATCTTTAGTAAAAATTACTTGATATACATCATAAGACACAGTTTTATTTAGCCAAGACCAACAAAAGTATCCACACAAGTGAACATTAGACAAAGAAGTTTGGTTCAAATTCAAATCGATTAAAAAAACTAAATGTATTTGATTTTGTGATAATCTTTCCCTTCGACTTTTGCCCTCCACTTGAAGTGATCCGGCATCGCATTAATGAATATATCTTTTAACATCGGGGACGAATTTCAATTCCTTTGGAATCATCTTCAATTTATTGCAGCGATAAATCTCTAGACTAGAGAGATTGCGCATTGCACCTTTCTCCACTCTCCACTCCACTAAATTCGACAACTCACCAAGTAAAAGATATCTGAGTTGAGGAAATCCAGTTGCCCTGCAAGCCATCTCTCTGCCTACATATGCATCGCTCTCCAAGCGAAGTCGTCGCAACACAGGAAGCTTCTCTAGTATTTCCATTGGGTCTTCCTCCATCTTCGAATACTCAAGTGTCAAGACAGTAACATTCCGATACAATATATTATACTCATATGCTGGTAATTTGCTCACACCACATAAAGTACGCAAGTTACTTAGTGAGTGGCACATCACCAACCTCCTAAGAAGAGTTGAACCATTGTTTTCTCGATTCACATTGCAATTTTCCTGAATCAAAAGCTGTGTGTCATGAAATTGGGCTTGATGATTTACGATGTGACCGACAATCATTGACAGACTGTCTTGATCAGGAATTCTTCCTTTCAAGATTCGAAGCTTCTGCAATTTAAGAAGATGGGTAATTTCAACTTTCAAACTGCTGAACCCAATTAACGTCTCCAAATCATTCAACCCATCCAGTTTCAATTTTCCACCTCCTATGATGATGCTCCTATTCCAAATAAAATCAGGCAAATATAGATGCCTCAATCGCCTCAATTTATGTAGTAAGTTAGGTAATTTAATCTCCTTATTTACTTGTAGATTCAATGACTGCAGACAAGGTAGCTTACAAACAGATGCTGGCAACTCTTCTATTTCACAATTTTCGATACTCAACAACTTCAACAGGATCAAATTTTCGACTCCTTTGGGGAATTGTCTATTCTTAAATTTGTACCCTTCCAATATTAAAATTTTTAGAGATTTGAACACACCAAAATGAATACCTTTCATGTGGTTCCACTCTCTAAATTTCCAACGCTCTCGAAGGAATAAAAGAGATCTTAGATTTTTATTTTTCCCAATATTGTGAATATGATCATCATCCAACTTATCTAAATGGATAGCCAACCTACTTGTCATGCAAATTGATGACTTCTCTTCTCTTCCTATGTGTTTATCCACAACTTCCACAAATCCTTCTTTTTTTCCTTTGAACAAACACAAATCCCGCATCAGATCATGAAGCTGGCATGATTTAAACCTATTATATATCGAAGATTCATCAATTTTCACTTGAACCATACACCTGTTTGCTAGCTCAAACAAATAGCGTTCTGCAACATCACGTAAACTTTCTCCTCTTCCTCTGTCTTCCAAAGCAATCATTCCTTCAGCCATCCACAACAAATATAGATCTTTTGTTTCTATATAATCATCCTCCCGAATACATGCCAAATACAGAAAACAAGGCTTCAAATTGTAAGGGAGCACATTGTAACTCAAATCCAATATTTGCTCTACTCTTTTGTCTTTCTCCAAACCTTTCCCATGTTGAAGGTACGAATCAATATTTTTACACACCTTTTCCCACTCAATTGGGTTTTTGGGTTTTTATCCTGACGAAGAATTCCCCCAATAACTGAAATAGCTAGTGGTAGACACCCACATTTTTTTACTATTTGTCTGCCAAATTCCTCCAACAACTTTATTTCAATTGTTGGTAGCTCTGCATACATACATAAATAAATTAATGCAGGTTATCTACGTTTTTTAATTAAAAATATTTATAAAATTAACTTCCTTATGAATTTTTATAGTAATTAAAACCGATCAAAATTTGAGAATTTCACCCTATAGTTAAAAAATATTACTCAATAATCCTTAGCGAAAATATAAATGAAATATGAAAGCATAACTTTTATATTACTGAATCCATTTCTTCTTAGTTTATGTTTATATTTTTGTTTTTCTTTTATCATATTTTATTGAGAGGAATGACTGGGGCTGAAGAATAAATATAATAGAATAGACTATATATATTAATATAAATAACTATGACCAGTTTTATAATTTATTCTTTACTTTTATACATATATAATATAAGTTACTACAAAAAAAATTAATATTTAATCATGTCTAATTACCATGATTAATAATAAACAGCCGTAATAAATAGTCATTCACCACGCCAAGCAACAGTTGTTGGTCGTGGTTTGCAAGTGTGGCTAAAACTTTATCATGACTAAAAGTCATGGCAAAAATATTTGCTATGACTTATAGCTATGGTAAAAGTAGTTTTCATGGTAGATAATCTAGGTTTTTGCAATAATTTTTATTTACGGTGGTGAATAATAATTATTTTGCATGATTTTAGTCCATAGTCAATAATATAAATGTAGTCTTAAATTATATATATATATATATTTATATATATATAATTTAAGTTACATTCTAATTACATGTGACACGCTCTAATTTAGGTTTGAAACTCTCTTTTTATCAACTTATAACTAGGGTACTACCTCAAATGATTAAAATTAGAGACGTGAAATTGTTAAATTTATCATATACGATGCATGGAATCACCACAGTGAAAATAATATATATTTTGGTAGAGCATGTCCAAATTAATTCTCTATCTTGTTTTGATCTTTTATTATGCGCAATAACTCAAAATGTTTATGATATTTTATTTAATTTATTTATTTCCGGGTTATATTTATTTTTATATATACTATAGTAAAATGTACGCGCTTTATAAGTTTTTTTGAAAATATGAAATTTATATAGAATACCAAATATAAAAAATCTAATAAACTAAGAAATATCATTTTTTATGATAGAATATTATACTAATAACAACAAAGAAGCTATCCATGCATATATGCAAATATTTAAAATTGTAAGATTAATATATGTTATATAATATTCATTAGGACTAAAACTATAGGGCTCAATTGCCGTTTCTGGAGGATTTTGTTCTTAATGTACCAATGTTTTAAATTGCCGGGCTTAAAATAATACTATAAGTTTATTATAGTATATACATACCGTATACATGTTTATAAAATACACATAAATTGTTAAAAAAACCTTGAATTTACGAAGTTGATATTTCATTATTAATAAGTGACGCTTCACGCAGGATTATCATCATTTAAGTTCCTAATTAGTAATTTTAATACAAAATTTTTAAATATAAATAATTTTATATTCACTAAATTGCATATTATGGAGACAGAGAGATATAGATAGTAAGTTTGTAACAGATTGTGCATTTACTGCATAAAAGTAATCAAATCGTAAATCAAATTAATGTTTTGGTTGAATTACAATGACCTCCCTCATACTCCTTCGTTTTTTTAAAAATTACAAATACCCTTTTCAGGTTTGTAACCATCTAACAAATAACACATTGGGTGAACTAATCAAAATGCCCTTATTCAAATTGAATTATTTTTAAAATATTTTTGAATTTTTTTTGACTAAAATGCATAGAGAGAGGTTTCTTACGTTTTGTCCATAGAGGAGCAATAATGTAATTTACTTCGGCTGATTTCTTTATAATTTAAAAAAAAATCAAGGACAAAATGGACAATTCCGGACCTTTGGTTAAAATTACCAACCTCAAGGGGGTATTTGTAATTTAAAAAAAAAAAAAAAAAAACGAGGGATTGTCCGTAATCATGTCAAACCTCAGGAGAGGTCATTGTAAGTCACCCTATTTTTATAGTTAGTAACAGAATGTGCTTCATCTGATTGCATGACTAATAATATAACCAACCATTAATATGTACAGCGCAAAATTTATTTGAAAAATTCAAAGGAAGTTCAAAATTCAAAGAAAAATCACAAACTAACCTTGTGAGCAGTTGGTTGGAAGTGCTATCTTTTGGAGTAGCTCCCACCCTTCGTCTTCACTCAAACAGTCGAGTTTGTAGATATATTCTGTGGAAGCAATGTTTTGATTTCTGGTAGTCAGCAAAACTTTGCTATATGCCTCTGCAATGGGAAAGGCACTCCTTAACAAATTCCAGTGATCAACTTCCCAAACGTCGTCCAAAACTACTAAACATTTTCTGTCTTTTTGTACTTTGTACAACTTTCTGACCAATGCATCTTCGTCTTGCTCCTCACTTTCATGTGGAAGAAGTTGCTTTAATAGTTGTTGGAGAACAGTTTTGGGTTGAAACTGTTGGCTTATGCAAATCCAGGCACGAACTTGGAACCGTTGTTGGGCGGCCTTCCCTTTGTAAATTTTATTGGCAAGGGTGGTCTTCCCTAAGCCTCCCATGCCACATATCGAAATCACTCGATTTGATCTGTCATTGCTTGTGAGAAGTGATTCTAGTTTTTCTATGTCCTTTTTCATTCCAACAAAATGTTCTTCAATTTCATGACCGTAGGTCTTTCTTGACCAATCGATATCATCTACCGATCTTGGTGAGGTGTCTCCTATGCCCATGGACTCCAACTGTTTGGTGAGGTCGGACATACGAGACTTGATACCTTTAATCTCTTCTCCAGTTTGGTGCATGCTCAAGCACTCGCTCAGTATACAAGTGAATCTTTTGAGTACCTTTTTTAGGCTTTTTTCTTCTCTTTTAGACACGATTTCGATAGCATATCTTTCTAGTACATTCTCAGCTTGAATGGACAAATCACGAAGTTCAGCTACCCAATCCTGGACTGTCTGGGAATTGTATCTATCTTGCCTCCTATCGGCATCCTTCAAGAAGGAGTGCATGGTGCTGAGCTGCCTACGAACTTCCTCAACCTGACCGCTCACACTTGATAAAAACTTTGCTTCCTCGATCAACAGGTCACGAAGTGTTTCGAGCGCCATTGTTGCAACGTAATCAACCATTTTACTTTCTATTTGGATTATCTTTGGGGAAAAAACTTTGTTAGATCTATAGGGGCTAATTGCAGGGTTCTTAGATTTTATGGTGCCTTGATCTTTTTCATTTCACGCATTGGCTTCATTTATATATGCACTAGCCGTCGGGCACATTGTCCCTACGTGCATATAAAATAATATTGCACGCTTTAAAATTATTTTAAATAAAGAAATATATATATATATATATATATAAACCAACACATTGTATTTAAAGAAAGAAAGAAAGAAAAGAAAACTACCTTATAGGTATTATCGATATAGTCAAAAATTTGATGTCGCGGTGTCATTAACCGTCATTTGTGAGTGAGAAAGATCTTTCCTTTCTATATATATTAGTATAGATATACCACCTCACATACTTGCAAGCAATTCCAGGCATGCACGGTTCGAATTCTTTTCTACTCCTTCAAGCAACTTTTTTTTTAAGTTATCCTCTATCTTTACTTGCAAAACTTCAAGTTTAGATTCTTTCTCGCCTATTTCACACTAAGTTGATTCTCACTTTTAATTAAAGTTTGAAAGAATTATAATTTTAGTCCCATATTTATAGGGGGTGATAAATTTAGTCCTCATGAAATTTAGGGGTAAAATGCCTTTTTTGGTCCCGTAAGAATAGGGCATTATTTATTTTGGTACCACAACTTAGGTAGGTGGCTGTTTTAGTCCCACAAAACACGTTTTTCAGATTTTTTAGTTCCAAAATATCATGTGCCTTGCACATGGGACATAACATTTTGAGATCAAAAAAACTGAAAAAGTGATATTTTGAAATCGAAAAAACTGAAAAACGTGTTTTATGGGACTAAAACAGCCACCTACCTAAGTTGTGGTACCAAAACAAATAATACCCTAATATTACAGGACCAGAAAAGCATTTTGCCCTGAAATTTAGTTTGGTAATTACGCCGTACAATTTAAAAAAATTAACACATTAAAAACAATATCTGTCGTAAATTACAAATCTGGCAGAATTTGGCATGTATCCCTCACTGAAACCTAAATTCCGATCAGATTGCAATTGTAGGACTTAATGTTCGAATTCAAATCCAATGTATAAAATTAAAATTGTCATGATCTGCCTTTAGTTATGGCTAAAACTACAATTTCCCCAAAGGTTAAAGCAAAAGCATCTACTATTCTCTGTAACAATATTTTGCAAACCTTGGTTTGTTTATAGGGTAAATTACATTTACCTCCCATGAGGTTTGGCATAATTATAAATATTCCCTCGTTCTTTGAAAAATTATAAATACCTCCCTAAGGTTTGTAACCATCTAACAAATAACCCATTTCCATCTATTTGTATGGGTAAATTGACCAAAATGCCCTTATACACAG
Source organism: Sesamum alatum (assembly GCA_034509735.1). Taxonomy (NCBI): domain Eukaryota; kingdom Viridiplantae; phylum Streptophyta; class Magnoliopsida; order Lamiales; family Pedaliaceae; genus Sesamum; species Sesamum alatum. The sequence goes on from JACGWO010000006.1 coordinate 29,140,542, forward strand.
AATTATTTTTTTATTTAATTCTTAAAAAATTTTGGAACTACAATGCGTAGGGAGAGGTTTTTTAAGTTTTTTACACAGAGGAGGAATAATGCAATTTGCCTCAAGTGATTTTTCTACAATTCTAATAAAAAAAAATTAAGGGCAAAATAGTCAATTTCAGGCCTTTGGTTAAAAACTACAAACCTCAAGGGGGTATTTATAATCTTTCAAATAACGATGGATTATTTATAATTATGCCAAATCTCATGGGAGGTAGATGTTATTTACCCTTATTTATATAATATGCGTACTACTTATCAAAGAAAAAGGCATCTGCTGTTCAAAAAAGAAGTTGAAGAAATTCCTTTCAAATATTAAATTGAACGTACTCTTGGTACAAATTCTTTGCTCTTTCATGTAAATTTCTTTGAGTTAATTCTTCATCTTTATTCACAAGGTGGAAAATTGTGTTTTGTGAGTTTAAATATATGGAGACACACTGAAAACAAAACACATTTCTCTCTCCAAGGAAGTGTAGGTCCGCGTCTTAGTGTATTTGGTGAAGTTGAAGTGCATGATTTTTTTTTTTTTTTTAAGCGCATGATTAAGAGGTCATGGATTTGAGCGTTATTAATATATAGGTATTTGTCTACTTTAATAGTAATATGGTTGATCCACTGTTATAATAATTAGTTAGTTATGCATATTTGATATTGGTATTGGCTTATAGAGATTTGTTAGTCATGGGTTCATTTAATTTTGATTAATGGGAGGACTTATTTGTTAGACGAAAGCAAACCTTAGTACTACTAGATGTAATTTTTATGAGAAAATTGTAATTTCAGTCCCAAAATGTAGGGTGGTTTGCAATATTAGTCTCATACTTTTTGAAATAGTCAACATTAGTCTCATACTTTAGAAAAACGTTGAAAAGTTAGTCCCGGCGTAGCAATATTAGTCCCGCACTTTAGGAAAATATTTCAAAATTAATCATATATTTTAGCAAAATGTTGCAAAATAAGTCCCAAAGTTTATCCCAAATGTTGCAAAATTAGTCCCAAAAGTTACAATTTTTTACGGTGGGATTAACTTTGCAATGTTTTCCTAAAGTATGGACTAATATTGGCTATTTTAAAAAATATGGGACTAATATTGCAAACCATCATGTACTTTAGGACCAAAATTACAATTTTCTCAATTTTTAAAATTATAGAGAATTTAGGTGTAATTACACCAATAAAATATGTAGTAAGATTTTAAAAAAATAGATATAAAATAAATTTAGTTGATTAATTTATCAAAAGTTTATAAATTCAATAATTTTAAGTTAATCGATATATATAAATTATGGGGTATAAAATTTTACACCCACGAGTATGTTAGGAAATGCATATTCTAGTGGAGGGAAAATAGTATTTTTGGTCTCATAACTTAGGTCCTTTTCATTTTCGGTACTATCCGTTGCGAAATTAATACTTTCAGTCCCGTAACTTACAAATATTAGCAGTTTTCGTCCTCCCCCATTTTTCCGTTAGTTTTTTAACGGAGATGGCCATTTGGTTGATAACTTTTTCTAATTGAAAGAAAAATTGACCCCTTTTGTGCTTGGTATCAGTTTTTTGCGGGAATATAACTACTATTGAGAGCTAAAATAAAAAAAATTGAAAAAAATTAGAGCAAATAAAGGTCATTTCTATCCTCGCTGACAAAAAATAATCTTTACTTCTTTAATTTTATTTGTGTTGCAATTTATCATTTTGTACGAACTCTATAAGTATCAGAACAAATGCAAACCCACAAAAAATTCAAGTAACCCAATGTAAGCACATAAATTACAAAATTTAATTACATAAATTACATAAATATTTACTTGAATATTTACAAAAATCAAGAACATATTCAATTACAAGTACTTGAATTTTTGTAATTTATATCATTTATGTAATTTATGTGCTTACATTGGATTACATTAATTTTTTATGGGTCAACACTTATTCTAATATCTCCATAGTTCGTACAAAATGATAAACCACAATGAAGCAAAATTTTGGTAGAGCATGTCCAAATTAATTCTCTATCTTTGGTGTTTTATTATGCGCAATAATTCACAATATTTATGATATTTTATTTAATTTATTTAGCTCCCGGTTATAATTATTTTTATATATACAATAGTAAAATATATGCGCAACTTTTTCTAAAATATTAAATTTATATAGAATACCAAATATAAAAAATCTAATAAATTAAGAAATATTTTCTTTTTTATGACAGAATATTAATTATACTAATTAATAACAACAAAGAAGCTATCCATGCATATATGCAAATATTTAAAATTGTAAGATTAATTTATTTTATATAATATTCATTAGGACTAAAACTGTTGGGTTTAATCCCGAGGAGGATTTTGTCCTTAACGTCAAATATTTAAATTGCAGGGCTTTAAAATATCTAAAATTGTGTTTATGGAACTAAAAGTACCTAATTTTGTGTTTTATGGGACTGAATCATCACCTTCCTAAATTATGGTATTAAAAAAATAATAACCTAATTTTTAGGGACTAAAAAAAATTTAGCCCCATAAAATAAAAATTGCCATCCTGGTTAAAGCAAAAGCATGTGCTACTCAAAAGATAATTTAAAGAAATTCCTTTCAAATATTAAATTCGACATATTCTTGGTGCAAATTCTTGTTCTTCTTTTTCATGCAAATTTTTTTGAGCTAATTCTCCATCTTTATCTACAAGGTGGAATGGTGTTTTGTAAGTTTGAATGTACAACTTACACTTGTTAATGCGCGGGTGATACTCAAACTCTAACTTAATATAACAGTTAATATTCAGACTCAAATTCAATAACTTTATATTAGATTTATACCCGATCCATACTTATTTAAATAAATATTTTAGGTATGGGTATGAGCTAGACCTTAAAATACTCATGGGTATGGGTATTGAACGGGTAAAATCTAAAAACTCATCGAATTTGTAAATTTGTTATATATCAATCAACTCAATTTACTTGTCATCTAAAATTAGTTAAGCTCGACTAGTATATGAAACTGACAAGATTTGTTTGAATTTGAGTGGTAAAAAAACTCATTAAATTAAAGTTGAACGTGTTATCTCAAATCGATAAAAAAATATTATTTTAAAGTTAAAATACGATTTTCATACATATTTTTTTCCTATCATTCTTCAATTTCTATCATATCTCAAATCTATCTATAGTGTAATAAATTAATAACTGTGTAACATTTGAGCAAAGTCAAGAGCATTATTTATATCTCAACGACACCGCCATTCCCTCGCTCGTCCCCTCCTCTTCCCATAATCGCCCGCTCCCCTCTGCCCTACAGATCTCATCGCCCCCCCCCCCCCATTTTTCCCCGTTGCTGCCCGCTCACACTCCCTCCTTAGTTCTCGTCGTTGGCCCACCATTTTCCCTCGTCGCCACACCTCCCTCTAGCGTTGTCGTCATCCTCCCCCTTCAGAACTATACTCAATTTCAGTGTGATGCTCAAATTCAGAATGATGCTCAATTTCAAAGTGATGCTCGAAATGGGATTGCACTCTCATTAGGATCATCCACTAAAAATTTGCAATGAATTTCCAATCACCGTGAAGGTCATATTTTGTTGCAAATTCTCCAAGTAAGTTTGAACACCCTTCAATCCATCGTAACTATGTTTCTAAGGAAGGGGATTTGGCTTATGAACAGAGGCGAGAGAGAAGTGGTGAAGGCGCTGAACTGGGGGTAGAGCAGGGGCTCATGGTGGTTTGGTCGTCTTTCAGGCAGGTCGAGGAGTGGTAGGGGCGGCATAACCGTGGGGCTTTGAGGATGTATAGGGGCAAGCGAAATAGGGGTTTAGTCAAGGGAGGAAGGCCTTTGAAGAAGACACTTCTTGATACTGATGTGAGTTTTGATGTTTTGGCGGAGGCTGAGATTCAGCCCCGCCAGTCTCCATGTGTATCCTCGTGCGGAATTTTCGAGGTTTAGGGAGGGATCTCGATAGTTCGTAAACTCACGAATGGGTCCTAGACACATGCCCTTTGCTGGCATTTATTTCTAAGACAAAATGTGGTAAGCACAAAGTTGATAGAATTCATGATAGGTTAGGGATGTTTGGTGTCACTATGCCATCAGTGGGGTTGTCGGGCGGGCGGGCCTTATTCTAGAGGAAGGACGTAAAAGTGCAGTTGAGATCCTTTTCAGTAAACCATATTTGACGCGGATGTACTTTGGGATTCTCATAGTGCTAATTGGAGTTACAGGTTTTTATGGGGAACCCGACGCAGGCCGGGGGAGGGTTATCTTGGATAAGCTGATTTAGTTTGGTATGCAGTCTGATGCTCCGTGGATTTGTGCAGGGGAATTTAACGAGATTTTAGGACAGCATAAGAAAACAGGTGTGGTTTGGCTTTGCTGGTTGGTGGAAGACTTTAGACGAGCTCTAGTATGTTCTGTGATTTGGGGTTTAGAGGATGTAGATTAATGGTGGAATAGACGTCAGCATCCTGATACAGATTGGGCTAGATTAGACAAAGCATGTGGGAATCCTCGATGGTGTGCCCGTTTCCTGAATATTGTTGTGGAACATGTTCCGACTCTATTTTCAGACCATACTTTGTTGAGGATTCATTGGGATCCAGGCGGGGAAGGGGAACAGGTTAAGCGGAAAGTTCAATTTCGATTTGAGGCTAAGTGGGCACATTCAAAGGAATGTGGTAAGTGACGTCACTTAGGAAACAGATTAACGAGATTCATGTTCGGGAAATGTTGAAATGGTAGCAGCGTAGTAAGACTCACTGGCTAGGTGAGGGTGATTAGGATATTCATTTTTTCCATTCGTATGCTTCTTCAAGGCATCATCATAACGGATAGCTAGGCTGAAAGATGAGGGGAGGACTAAAGGGAAAACGTTAAGGATATTCAAGGGATACTCCTTCGATACTTTCGGTCTACTTTTACCTCGTCCCCCCCCCCAATGTGTCATGCTTGGATCAGGTGTTGTCCACGATAGAACCGAGGGTCAGCCCTGAAATCACTCTCTTGCTCAACCATTCACTGCTGAAGAGATCAAACGTGCAACTTTCAGTATGTTTCCCTTTAAATCTCCTGGTCCGGATGGTATGCCCCCATTTTTCTTTCAAAAGTATTGGAATGTAGTCTGGTCTGATGTAGTTTCTGTTATCCTCCGTATACTTAATGAGCATATCCTTCTTCATAAATTTAACTTCATGCATGTTGTTCTGATTCCTAAATGTGAAGCTCCGGAAATGGTAGGACAACTTCGTCCTATTAGTCTTTGTAATGTCATTATCAAGATTGCTTCTAAATGGGTGTCGAATCGTCTTAGTCCCATGTTGGATGCTTTAGTGTCTCATTCTCAGTCTGTTTTTTGTTCCTGGCCGACTGATCACTGACAATGTTTTATTGGCTTTTGAACTGAACCATCATTTTAAAACCTCAACTCGATTAAATAATTCTTGTGTGGCTTTGAAACTGGATATGAGCAAAGCTTACGATAAGGTGGAATGGTGTTTTCTCCGGGGTGTTTTGATTAGGGTGGGGTTCTATCATCGTTTTGTGGATTTGATTATGCTGCTTGTTTCAACTATTTCCTATTCGTTAACTTTGAATGGTGAACCTTTTGGCTATTTTAGATCGGAGATGGGTATTCGGCAGGGTGACCCTCTGTCTCCCTTTCTGTTTATTTTTTGTGCAGAGGCTCTATCCAATTGGATTCAGGTGGCTGAGATGGAGGGTAGGATTGTGGGGGTGTCAGTGTTTTCATCTGCTGCTTGGGTTCGCATCTTTTGTTTGCAGATGATAAGTTAGTGTTTGGTCGGGCTAGGGTAGAAGAGTTGAGGGAGATTTGGCGATTCTGGAGGTATATGCTACGGCCTCAGGTCAGGAAATGAACCTTCAGAAATCAAGTATGGTGGTGAATGAGGGTGTGAGGGTTGAGGTTAGACAGAGTCTGGTTGTGGTCTTGGGAGTTACGTTGGTGGCTTCCCATGATCGTTATTTGGGTTTGCCAACAGTGAGGGGTAAGTCGAGGATGTGGTGTTTAGGTATGTTAAGGATAGAGTATGGGATAAGACGAATGGGTGGAGTATGAAGTTGTTGTCTCAAGCGGGGAAGGGTGTGCATATAAAGTCGGTCTTGCAGTCGATTCCAACGTATGCTATGTCTTGCTTTCAGCTTCCGAATTATTTATTGCATCAGTTGGAATCAGCGACATCTAATATGTGGTGGAATAATAGAGGGGAGAGACGGGTGCATTGGGTGGCGTGGTCCAAATTGTGTCATCCGTTAGCTAGGGGTGGGTTGGGTTTTCGTTGTTTAAGAGAGTTTAATTTGGCTTTCTTAGCTAAGCAAGGGTGGCGTATCCTCACTCGGCCTGACTGACTCCTTAGTAGGGTTCTAAAGGCTAAATACTTTTCAATCGGCAGTTTTTGGGAGGCTTCTTTGGGGTCGAGACCTTCGTGGACGTGGCGTAGTATAGTGGCGGCGAGGGGCTTTTTTGGGAGAGTTGTGTGTGGGATGCTCAAGGGGATAGTGGGGAGGGGGGAGTGTGGAGATGGTGTCTTAACAGAAGAGGTATTTTCACGGTAAAAAGTGCTTACAGGTGTGTTGTTGCTAGACGGGACAGGGATTTGGCTTCAACGTCAGGTCAGGAGGTGGCGTTAGCTCAAGGAGGAGGTTCTTTGTGGTCAGCTCTATGGGATCATAAGATTCCTCCTAGAGTCCGGGTTTTCATGTGGCGCTTGTGCACTGAATTAGTTTCGACTATGGAGAAGTTAGCTCAATGAGTGAGGAGTATTGATACTTGTTGCTGTTCATGTGGGAATGGTGTCGAATCTGTTCGTCATGTGTTTTTGGAATACCCTGTTGCAAGACAAATTTGGGCCTTATCCCCGTTGCCGTGGCAGTTTATTTCTCATTGGAATGTTGATGATGCTGCTTGTGTTTTCAATGTGGTGCTGCGGATGAGTAAGGATGTGAGACAACGTTTTTTTTGCATTTGTTGGGCTATCTGATACAGACGGTGCAACAGAGTCATGGAGGGGAAGAAGCATGGTCTACTGGAAGTATGCAATAAAGCTTTACAGTTTCTAGTGGATTAAGCTGTGAAGTCAATGATGAGGGGAGGTTGATTGGAACTGTTTTTTAGTTGATTAGCTTTTTTAATTAGTAGATTATGTTGGTGATAGTGTTGTAGGTTGGTTTTAGTAGTCTTCTCTATTCAGGTTGTGTTTACTTTGATGTAATAGGTTTAATAGCACTAATAATGTAGGATATCCTATGTTTACATTGCAAGACAAGGGCCCGATTTTTGTGGTTGGGCCTTACTAATTCATTGTAGAAGTGGGATAACTCAATCCTAGGTAGGTTGAGTTGTCCGGCGTTTAATGGGGAAGAAAAGTGGTTTCAAATTGTCAAATGTACCCTTACTTTACCTTTCCAAATTACACAATTTACCTCAATTACCCAATTGTACATATTTATGTTGTCTTTAATTTTCGGACATTAAACCAGGAGGAGTTAGGTTATTGCTCTGGAAGAAGCCAAGGCAGGTTCACCCTAAATTTTCACAATCTTTGGGAATTTTACAACATCGGAAATGAAAGTACTTTAGCTAACTTCAATTTTTTTTCTCCGTTGACTGCAAGTGAAGGAGTCGAGTTTCGGGTTCAAGGTGGGTTCTTTTTCAAGGTTTCTTTGGTGAACTATAAAAATATTTTTAATAATTTTTTGCTTTATTAGCTTAGTAATGTTGTTTTGTTTTAGTGTCATTGAACTGTTGTTTTGTTTGTTAATGTGTTTATGCATACCTTTAATTTCATGTTGTTGGGTTTATGAAAAAATTATTGAATCTAGAGTGAGATTTGTGTTTAGCTGACTGGGGTATACTCGACTGAGTTCTTTTAATTTTTTGATAATTTTCATTTGATTTCTCTATTGTCGTTAGGTGTCCGTAATTCTGTGCCATTAGCTTCATTTCTGTTAAATTTCATAAGTTGTCTGGAGTGGTGCGTAAATTCCTTAATAATTTGTCTAATTACATGGAGGTGGTATTTATGGGCTTGTTTTGTTTACGATGCATGTCGAAGAAAGATTAGAGGTATTTGTTGCCATTCAAGCGTTTATGGTTGATACTATGAGGATGTTAATGTTGTTTTATCGTTATTATTGTTACCGGAGAGCTCAATTAGATGTTAGTTGGGAACCCTAGTTGTAATCAAAGATTAAATATCGATTTGCTACATAATTGTGCAGCTAAATTATGCAATATGACCATAAACAAGATTAGAAATTGCAACATATTGACCTGAACAACCACGAACCTCCGGCCCATAGTCGAGTTTGTCCATGAAGTTTTGTAACAACGTCATTGCCGCAGATGCACAATTCAACCCACCTCCGTTCGGACGATGTGGTCGAACGTTCGATTTAAGCGACCCAACACAGGTTCACACGGGTCGTCGGTCCGACCACTGGGCCATCCAATATTGAAAAAATACAGCGGTTTTTCATCCCCTCCGGTTTTCTCCTCTCACCCAACCCTTTTTTTTGCCCGAGCGGCGGTTTGACTGCCCAGCCAAGTTGGGTTTCAAAACACTGATTGCCGGAAAACTCCGACGGAAATTTGACATTTTGGTGGGCGGATACAATGTCGCAGCTGAAGAAAGGATGGGGGCGTTCAATTTTAATCGATTAGACTAGGGTTTCATACAATATAAATTTGGGGATCCAAACATGAAAGAGGCATAAAAGTCATTTGAAAGTAAAAAAATAATCTATCCATCAAAGTAAACAAACTTACTAATGTAATCAGAAAAACATTATCCCACAATGTAAACAACTTATAACTAATCCAGGGCTATTTTATCATGCATACAGTCAGATTTATCCTATCATCCATTTAATCGAATATTCAAAGTAAACGCACCCTCATAGTATTGTTCCTTTGGTTTATTTTCGGGTTGTTCCCAGACAATGTGTTTTGCTTTCCTTTATATATTATCATCGCTAATTCATCAAAAAAAACCTTAAATTTGTAATAGCACACATTTATATTAACCAGCCTTATAGAGTAAATAATTTTGAAACTATTTCTTTTTAAATTTTAGTTTTTAAATATTCAAATTTAGAACAGACAAGTAATAAAGGTATTTATTTTATACTATTATAATTTTTTCATATTTAATTTTGATTAGGCTAATCAAATAATATAAGGTTTGTAAAATATATAAAAGATAAACGATAGAAAAAGAAAGCCAAAATAATTAATAATTTGTTGTTTATTCTTTCTAATGAGGTAAATAATAAACTTTTCTTTTGGTGTATTTATAATTTGATTTTACCATATTTCTTTATTGAAATTAGCAAAGAAAAAAGACACGGATAGATTTTTGCTACATTATTATGTAATACTTATTTTCTTATTCTTCTGTTGGTTAATTAAAGGAACTTAATATAGTTTAATTTATAACTATGTCTTGAATTATATATCACAAAAAAAAATACTAATATAAGAATTAAAGATGGAATTTAAAGGATACATATGTCTATGGAAAAAATTATAAAAAAAACCTTGATCATACAAAATTAAGGCTCCAAACTTATATTTTAAGTAATTGTATTTAACTATAAATTGTAAGTTTTCGTATTAAGATAAAAACTTGAAGTTTGTGATTAATGGAATGATCTTTTATTTATATATTTTTTCTGTAATATTATTTTTGTTATAATATTTTAATGTTGTCGTAGCCTTGATAAAGAAAATTATTCAGTTTACATAAATATAGTTTTAGTAGATATTGATAGTTTATTTTTTATTTTCTTGGTCTTGATTGACTATGACTATTAGTTGATTAAGAAATTTAATACTATTATTAACAGTTGAAAAAAAATGCATATATCAAATTTTAGCATATGAAATTAGTTGACTTGGTCTTATGTTATGCGTTTAAAATGCTATGTTATCGATCAAAAGAAAATTTAAACTTTATTTAATAGTATTTTTTTTTTAACAATTTTTACTTCTTTATAATTTGATCTTGAAATAAAGGTCCTTGATCTGATTACCATTTATGTATTTTATAAATGATATGTTACAAACTTAAAATATTGGATAATGATATTATCAAAATAAAAATTTAAAATAAACTTTGTCACGTTTTACGTTATTACATTTTTTGTAATACCTATTAAAAAATTAACACATAATATAAACTATTAGTCGTTTCCACTAATATATTTAATTGGTATTTTATCAGGTGTTAAACACATATAAAGTTAAATGGTATAATAGAACACTAGTGGAGATTGAGACAAATTAAGTTAGACTAGATTATATATTATACGTCTTATATATCTTTCATTGAATAAAATTTTAGTTTTAATGAATTAAATTATATATGTTATATATCTTTCATTGAATAAAATTTTAATTTTAAAATAAAGTATCATAAAGTATAGGGATAATTACACTCTCCTCCTTTGAAAAATTACACCTAGTACCCCTTACTTTTATTTCCATCCAACAAATAGATCCTTCAATTAATAAAATTGACAAAAAGTGCTAACATCAGCAGAAAATTGAATGAAAATTCATTTTTGCCCTTGGGTGACTTATCGCAAGTCAAATAAATATATTTTTATCAAACTACCCTTATACATTTCAAACACTTATACATGTGAGTTTGTTCTTATAATTAAGTTAAATCATAAGAGTAAATAGTGTAATATATTTAATATATTTAAAGTATTATAATATTAAATAATTATTGATTAATAAATAAATTAGATCAGTCAAAATAAATTTAACTCTTAACATATATAAATATATATATATATTATTTTGGACATATTTATATACTACAAAACTATATATATGCACTATATTATGTAATTTAACTAAATATTCTAGAAGACTTATAATCTTATAAGTCAATCGTACAAACATATCACTATAATAATATAAATATAGTATTTACATCCCTTCTGATATTTTAATAATAGCAAAAAAATATTTCCTGCAATTATGTCTTTTTAGTTTAAAGCGTATGTTCAATTCTACACATATCGGGCGCCAATTTTGTCTTTTTAGTCTTTTAAATTTACATGCTCTTTTCTAGTTTTATTTAGTCACATATTGTGGGTAGAAGGTAAATGGATTACTTTTGTTAGGGGTCTTGACATCTTTTATAATCAATGATACGTATAATTTTTCAAACCACAGGAAATCTATGTATAATTGTATCAAACCTCAAGAGGGGAGTGAAACTATCCCCGAAGTATATGAGTAACTTAATATTTTTTAGTTTTTAAATTTCTTTTTTATGACTAAATTAATCTTATAAAAATTACAAAATATATACAATTTTACAAGGCCATACAATGTCAAGGAGTCATAATCGATAGTATAATTAGACTAATAATTGACTCTTAAATATTTAATAAATGAGTTATATATATTAGTCAAATTGAATTAAAATTTCGTAAAAAAAAAAGGAACAAAAATTATTCTTATTTATTTTAATGTCAATTATTTAAATAGATTGAAAAATTGAGAGAATATTAGTGTTTTGAACTTTAGTTTAATAAATTATTAAGTTGACTTCAAATATATAAACTGTAATATGAACTTAGCTACTAAAAGAGAAATAATTGATCCAAAAAAAGATGATAAATTTTATAACAAAATGCATAATTTACTACAATCTACACAATAGAACAATATATTTTTCTTAAAACTTTTCATAAAAAACCAATTTAGGATTATATGTCAATAATGTCACAAAAACAATCAGCTTAGTAACACGAAAACAAACAAAAGTAAAGAAATATGCAGAAAGATAGTAGAATCAAGAAAACTCACAAATTTTTCCATGAAACTATATATTCACTAATGACAGTTCATTTAAAAAAAAAAAAAAAAAACTTAATAAGTTACTATTATTTATATACCATACAACAATTATTATATTATTACTTATATAAATAATAATTATCAATTATATTTTTCAAAACAATTCAAAATTTATAAATATTTATAATTTTTATGACTATTTTTAAAAAGAATAAAACGAATATCAATTGTCCACGCACAATGCACGTGCACCTTTCTAGTTTTTTTGAAAATACAAAATATTAAAAAAAACACAAACACCCAATAAAATATATTACACTAACACCCCCTTAGGGATGCATCTCTGTATATTTGAGCTAATCTCAACAGATGTTCATATAATTTACCCTATTTATAAAATGTTTTAAAGAGTTTATAAACTAACCCCAAACACGAAATATAATACCAAAAAGGAGAAGTAAGAATGTCGTTAAAAAAGAATAAGGAGCAAAACTGGAAAATCAATCCATTGAAGAGAGATTATAAGTGAAATATATGTACAAAGTCTCATCTCAACATGCAGAGAGAGGATGAGGCTAACAATCTGGAGAACTGAACAATTCTCTACATGGGATGGACTGAAGCACAATTACATGGATCTAGAGTTGCACAACAACTTGGCCATGTCCACAAGAAACACAGAAGCTTCTTTCTCAACCCTCGAGAGATTCGTGTCGTAGGTACCATCTCCAAACAGTCACAACTCGAATTGTTGCAGGGTTGGTTAGAAAGCTTTGTTTTGATCGTGAAGTTAACAATTCTAGAAAGGATAAATCATCGTCCTTCCTGAAGATCCTCAGAAAATACAGCTGTCCTAGAAATGTGCTCGTTCTCAAAGGCACTTAAACCAGAGTAAGGACCAGAAGAGAACATAGACGATGTACCATCAGACTCAAAGGTTGTCGATGACTGCCTAAGATTGGGTGCAGTGTTTGGAGGTACTGCAGAATCATGGTATTCTGCAATCCGTTGCACCATTTTGAGAGACTGAACGACTTCTCCCATTGTAGGCCGTTGGCTGGCTTCTGGGGCGACACAAGCAGCTGCAATCGTGCAAACTCGGAAAAAATCTTCCTTTGGGTACTTTCCTTCAAGTCTTGGATCAGCAAGTTCCTCTAATCGATCCTTATCTCTTAGAATCGGTCTAGCCTGCAAAAAAACACCACCATTGCTTACTTTCTTGAACTTGACAAGCTCTTTGATGAGAAACAAAGTTCTCTTTTCTATCTCAGTCGTAAGTGATCCCTATTAATGTACACTATAAAGATCAAGAATTTAGCCTCTTGCATCTTAATGGCTAATGAAATTACGCATCCATGATATATGTGAACCACTGAAAAAGGCAGAAAAAAGTGAAGATTGAGATTTGAGCAGGCGATATAACTAACCCATGTAACAAGGTTCTCCTGGCCTGATGGTTGTGACATGTCTACAGGCTTTCTACCTGTCAACAACTCAAGAAGAACCACCCCATAACTATATACATCACTCTTCACCAAGAGATGCCCTGTCATGGCATACTCGGGGGCTACATACCTGTAAAAAGGTTGGAATCAATCCAAGTGTTAAATAACAAACAAGAAAGAAAGATCAGGCCTTGCCAAAGTGGAAACGAGAAAGGGTAAACCAAATTTGAACAGACTAACCCAAAAGTTCCCATAACACGAGTGGAGAGGTAGTTTGCCCTGCCTTCAGGAGCCTGTTTTGCAAGGCCAAAATCAGAAACTTTAGCATGAAAGTTGTTTTCAAGCAGTATATTTGACGCCTTGAAATCTCTGTGAATGACACAAGGTTGAGAGTCCTCGTGTAAGTATGCAAGTCCTCGTGCAGCATCAAGAGCAATTTTCATTCTGGTGTCCCAGTCAAGTGGGCAGTTTAGTCCCAAGGGCCCTGCAACACAACAGAATCATTACAGGGAGGGAGATTTCAGACCTTACCATTTGAGCTAAAAATGTATTTTTATTTAGAAATTTGGAAGGTACTTCTACATTCGTCAACCATTACCGTGAAGCCAGGCCTCCAAACTTCCATTTGGAACAAGCTCGTAACAAAGGAGGTTTTGTGAGGCGTCTCGATTACTATAGTACCCAACAAGTTTCACTAGATTACGATGATGCAGCCTGCTAAGCATCTCAACCTCAACCAGGAACTCTTTATCCCCTTGTTGTCCACCGCTGCTAAGCCTCTTTATGGCTACAGCAGTACCATCACTTAATACACCCTTGAAAACTCTACCGAAGCCACCCTCTCCAAGAATGCTACCAGGCTCAAAGTTATTTGTAGCCTCTTTTAATTCTTCATAGGTGAGAAATCTTGTGCTGGTTGGATGTCGAAGCGATCCTACTGCTGGAATTGCTTCCACACTCGTTTGTTTGGCTACTGCAGAAAAAATACGCAGGTGAACCCAAAAGTAACACGAAAAGAAACTATGACTTGCAATGAAATACCCATAACCGAACTTAGGCTTGGGCTGATTGCTAGGGAATAAAATGGTAAGTTCCAATGTTAAGAAATGCTGCGTTGAATAGGAAGAAGTGGAAAGGCCAAAAAAAAAGATGAAGAAACAAGGGAGGATGCTTCTCCCTTGCCAGCAATCAAGTATTTCCTCCCAGTCATAGTAACAGTGACACTTGACAAATTTTAGTTCATGCCATAGGGCATAATAATGGTGCCCTTGCAAAGGAATCCACAAATTTTAACAACTAGACAATTATACGCGTGGTGTGCATACAGTTAGGAAACGTAAAAAAAGATTGGTACTCATTAGTATTTTAATAATACCTTATATATATGTGTGTGTATATTATATATATAACCTAAACTATATAGATCTAGATAGAGGTTAAACATATTAAATATATAAATTGTTAAAGAAATATATACAAACATGCATAGAAAATGACATTCAAAAAACCAATTAATACTTACTGTTTTAGAAATGAAGTTATATAATTCAATGAACTAATAAAATAAATAAAGCCTAAGTTCAATGCTTCAAAATAATATATCTTGCATTAACCAATGTAAAGTTAATTAAAAATTAATTGGTAGGAGTTAAATAGAATTCAATTTACATCAATTACCTTGAAAAAGATGACATAACAAGGACATTTAAGTGCATCCCAAAAATGAACGAAACATTCAAAAGGATAAAATGACAGATGCAAAATAAAGCTACCAATATATTTGTTCAAACAAAATAAATAAATAAATGGAGCTGCCAATGTACATATGATTCATCTTCAAGTACCTGTTTCTTTGAATGGTTTACTATGCTTTTCCCGACGAGATAAGCAGAAACAAAGTATAACCACAGAAATGACAGCAACTATCAGGATTATAGCTCCAAGTCCAATAACAAGAATTAAACTTGGCCGTTTCACTTTTTTTGAGGTGACAAGTGCTGCAGGAGTAGACGGAAGGTTTGGAGGTGCTTCCGCTGGAGACATATTAGAAACTGGAGCTGTATGAAAGAGAAAATGGTTCGTTCAGTTTCAATTTTTCTTAACTCAGGAACTGAGGGCAGGGGATGCCCAGGAACATGACAACTTTGTAGGAAATAGGGTTAAAGACCACATCATCGAAAGACATGGAAACATTCCATTAAATGCTAAAGATAAATAAACTGCACATAAGTTTAACCAACTTGTTGATTTTTGCAATAATATAGTGCATAGCCCACAGCCTAGCCAGCTGCTAGTTTTAAGAAACAGAAACAGAAAGAACAAGGAACACGAGGAAAGCAGTCTAGCAAATGACTCATTCCTGGTCAAGACGGCAAAATCTAACCCTAGTTGATGAAGCACATTAGTAGCCTTTGCTTTTCATTAGAATAACATCCCCTTGTATGGAATACAAGACAGAAAAGAAAGAATAAGCTCCCAACTCTAATTTGTGACGTTCATAAACTTTCTGGCAGATACATATCATCTATTGCTGGGTAAACCAATACCCCAACCAATGAGTAGAAACTACAACACAACATTTTATAAATCATCATGCAAGAGCAGATTTTCATAATAAAAATAGGTTAACTTACATTTTGCCATCTGAATTATGCCCGTTTTTACACTTGTCATCTAAATCTTTTTTTGTGCCAACTTACCATCTCAACTTTGCGAAATTTGCACTTTGCCATATATGACCATTTTCCGGTCGATTTTTCTGCCTAAAAAACATCACATACAGTGCACATGTGACATTTAAGGCCAATGTTTTGTGATGTTTTTCACATGAAAACTGCGCATGTGATATTTTTTCGGCAGAAAAATCGACAAGAAAACGGTCATATATGGCAAAGTGCAAATTTCGCGAAGTTGGGATGGTAAGTTGACACAACACAAAAAAAAAAAAAAAAAAAAAGTTTAGATGATAAAGTATAAAAACGGGCATAGTTCGAACAGCAAAATGCAATTTACCCATAAAACTATTGCACCATCAAAATAGAACTCTACACCATAACTAGAAACATGGAGATTACCTTGAGGCAGTAATGGTGGTTTAAACCAGGTAATGTTGAGAAGCTGGTAGTCACCCACTAAAGCAGGATCTAGATGTACCTTGTGCGCTGACAGTGAAGAGTTTATTCCAGCGGCTTCACTTGCAGAAAAACTTATGCCCGTATGTGGGGTGATGTCCATTGATATATTAAGGCCAGATATACTGACCATATAAAAGTTGATGAGCTCAATCTGTGACACTCGCAAGCCTAGTTGGGAAGCAAACTGATCTAGAAAAAGATTCCAGTTTGGATCAGATGAGACATTCAAAAGGAGAATGTCAAGCTTTATTGGATATACACAGTGGCAACCATGGCTCCCACGTTTGAGCACCATGTCTGGTCCACAACAATCTGCCACAACGAAAACAAAAGCCCATATGAAAATTTGGCATAGATAGCATAGTGAGGGGAGGGGACAAAAGGCAGGACACATTAATTGGGAACTATCCAGATTGATTGTTTAAACATTAACAAAATGTTATAATCAAGTGAAGAAAGATCACTTCACAGTTCCTTCAGCTGAAAAATGTAGTTAGGAGAATATCAATCTTACTAGAGATGCCTGGAGGTAAAGGTGGCTGAGCTAAACCAGCAGGTATAGTACTAGGATCACGTTGAGCCGGTGAAATT
Organism: Sesamum alatum; assembly: GCA_034509735.1. NCBI lineage: Eukaryota > Viridiplantae > Streptophyta > Magnoliopsida > Lamiales > Pedaliaceae > Sesamum > Sesamum alatum. The sequence continues at coordinate 29,157,578 of JACGWO010000006.1, forward strand.
TCTGCAAGGTGTGGAGGTGGAAGGCTAGCGCTGGCCGGTACGGTTCCACTCTTCTCCATTGAAGGTTTGGACAAACCAGAACTTGAAGGGGGAGCAGAAATCACATAATGACCATAATTAGGAGGTTGAGCAGGTGCACCATAAGGGTTTAGACGATTCCGATGAGGTTTATGAAAGAAAGGCAGCTTGGCAGGCAGGGGCAGCTCAGGCATGGCAGGCGCATCCAAAAGAACGGTAGCTGGAGATACAGCTTCTCTTTCCAACATTTTGTCACGTAAATTAGCATCAGAAAAAGATAATAAAGAACACAGAAGAAGCAACTGTTTCAGGACAGACCAATGGACCTCTTCTAGCAACCCTGTAATCACATTGCAAAGAAAGACGCAAATCAATAAACTGTTAGCAACAGCTTAAATGGGGAAGGACAAGATAAAACTGTCATTCCAAGAACCAAGCGCATAGAATATTTCATTTTGAACTGATATAACAACTTCACAAGAAAGCTTCACCAAGAAATAAAAGAAAAGAAGCTTAACCAATATCCTCCTCTTGACAATAGCAAATCGTTCATTCTAAATATACATCACTTTCGACATACAACTTATTACTGCCCCCAACCTCACCCTTTCCCCTAAGATAAAACGAATCACCTTCCATCAATATGCATTAACAAAATAACAAATTTATAGAAAATTCTGAACTACAGAAATTTTACAACTTCCTACTGCCCTAAGTCAAAAGTAGTCTAATATATTTAACAGACTTTTTTTTAAGGAAAAAAAATCAATTATTGGAGTAATCCGTCAAAACCATATAAGAATTCCTAAAAGACAAAAAGAACCCAACTCAATCAACTACCAAAACAGCAAAATTCTACCCTTTCTTAAACTCTCATACTAAAACTCACCACCAGATTGAATGAAGAACCGAAATTTATTGATCTGCAACATTACCGAAAGTTCCAAACCACTTAGATCAGAAAATAATTTGAGTACCAAACGGGACCAGCAGTCAGATTTCACTGCGATTTGACTCCTGAACTACGAGCAAAATCTGCATCCACAACCCACAGAATGAAAATCAAACACCTGCGAAACTCTCCAAATACTCACTCCAAACAGAGAATTTAGCAAATTGCACATATCTCAGATCCAGAAAGTAAAGAAATGAAACTCTAGAGAAAGAGAATCAATGAATGTTTGTATGTATAGGTGTATGTGAAATGATTATGCATGTGTGTATCTATCGTTTGTTTCACACAGATATCAGTACTTCCTCCTTCGTGTTTGTTTCAGTATATAATTTTATCTTGGAAAGAAGTGTAGGGTAAGATGGCATTCCACTTTGTGGTATTATTACAGTGGTGGATTATAAAAGTGTTTGTCTAAGTTATATTACTAATTTAACAGAGGATGTCGGTCACGTCAAGTGTCTGAAAGGAGAGAAGAGACTGGAGTTGATTGGCTGCTGCGGCAGTCCATTGTTAGAAAGTTGGCCACCAATTGCATGAGGACTATTACAGGCTTAGGGCAGCAGTTGAAATGGGGATTTGATCTCTATAATAAACTGTGTCATTCGCCATGTTGATCTAAATCAGAGTTCGTCCGGGCAGCGGGGGGGAGGAGGTACAAACTTAATGCTTTTATATTATTACATAACTTTTATTTACTTTCACATTATTATTTTAAAAAACATAACGAAAAACTAGTGATGTTATATTATTTTTAATTAAATGAATAGTTTAAAAAAAATCAGAAAATAAAATTTTATTTCAAAGGTCTCTACAGAAAAGTATAATTTGATGTGCTGAATTTGAAATTGACGGAGTATCATTCCATCAATTCTTCTTGCTGATAAGCAATTGGATAATTACCAAAAAATATGTCTTACTTATTTTTCTGAAATTCAGGTTTATGGGTATGTGAAAAATAATTCCAAGCAAAAAAAAAATTATTAGATTTCCCATATACTCTAAACCCTAAATTCTATACCACTCCGAAATTTTGGGGAAAATATCATCTCTATCACCTATCCTATTTGAAATTATTCTCATCTATTACACTTCATCTTTAACGAATTCTATTCCCAGTTCCTCATTAAGCCTACTTTTGGATAACATTGAAAAACACAAGTTTCATATACTTTTATATCATTATTAACAAAAATAATAATTAAAATTATTAGGAACATGTTTGTTTTGATGATACACAAATGAAATTTGACCAACAAGTTGCAAACATAGGAGAAAATTTCCATAAGCTGATCAGAGAAATCAAGAGTAGATCAATGAGATCAGATTAGCAGCAGATTAGAGAGGTACAGTCAGCACAGAGCAAAAAAGGGGATCAAGTACATTAAAGTTCTTCCAAAGTATTCAATGTATTTTTGAAGAAAAACACCGGAATAGTTAAGATAGTTCTCAAAGAAGTCGAAAATTACAGCAATAGTTTTAAATGGAGCCATATCAGTGCAATGAGGAACAAGTAAACCAGTGGGTCAACTGAATGATTGCAAGGGATGCATCAAGAGAAATTCAAGTCATATAGATACTTGTGGAGTTCGAAGAACACATCAAATAAATATCTAAATCTAACAAATAGAATATGATGAAATAGTCGGTAATTGGAAGGGACTTTCCAAGAAAAAAAGGTGAATAGAATTCAAAATTTGGAAGAGAAGTGAGGCAGGGGGAACGTCGATAAATAGTTGTGGAATTCAATTGTAATCCTGCATATTAAAACCCAAGAATTTAAAATCAAGAAGCACACACATATCAAGATCAATTCTTGGGCCAAAATTCTAAGCCTTATCGAGAAAATCCTTCTCCGTCGGAGTATTGAATCATCAGTCAAACCTTTTAAAAAAATATTTTTAGTTGATTAGTTCTGGGTGTAACTACTTTACTTTTTAAAGTTGTTTAGCCTTGAATTTCTCCTCAGAATTTTATGTAGATTGAGTTGGAACTTCATTAAGTACTAAACTGCAACCTGCAGTTAACCAAGACATGTTTTACTTGGTTGACCCAAAATTAATTCTTCAAACATGCATAACCTGCGAAACTGACTCGTTACGCAGAAAACCAATTTTTTCATAAAGCAATGCAGTATTTAAAGCTGTCCAGAGAGAGCTCCCTTAATTCAATCCCTGTTCAAAAACTTCACCACTTTACAGATTTTCTTTATTAGAATAGCCAAAGTCCAAATACTACCACATTAACATAAAAATTTGTTGCTTCATGCCTCTCACAAAGTTCGGTAACAAGATTTAAGCCAAATAACCATATTTTGATTGCTCCACTATTTCCTGTCGTTCAACCACAGTATTTTCAAATATTACAAAGCCTAACCCAACAACCTAATCAGCAGAGAAAAGAATGCTTGGAAACAATAATCAGAATACACTACACTCAGTTGGGAGTTTATAAGGTTCATCGAGGAATGTCAGACCAAATAACTGTTTTGTGCTTGACTAATACAAGTTCGAGAAAATAGTTCTGATCCGAGATTTACTTTTCAGCTATACACTGTCCAATATGTAATAACTTTTGCTGCTGAGCAAGCCATTGCCCGTTTTATGAGACTTCACAATGCACATATGCAAGTTTGAACAATATACGCAACTCCCAATATTACTTTTTCCTTGCAGATCTACTCTACAAGCAGAATATCTACATTACTTTCATTCTTCTACTAGTTCTCCGTTCACTACACTTGATCCATGAATTATTCCACTCTCAACAAAATAACATATCAGCTTCTTGCCCGACGGACAACTACCCAAAAATCATACGAACATAACTCCAAAACCACTTCCATTATTCCATAAACTCAATCACACTGGAAATTCTCCAAGTCTTGAGCTTCTATTTATTCTTAAATCATTTATATTAAACATTCCAATCCATCTGAAAGAAACTACCTCAAACTTTAAGCTACCGCTAGCAGTTGAAAATAAACTTACTACATCAAACCCAACTCAACTGTGACCTATAACAAAGCATAAAAGCTACATTCAGAGCAAGCCCACAAAAAATTTCACATACCCAATTTCAGCCTCCCAAATTACCACCACATACGGACTAAAACCATCAAAAAATCAAAATGGTACGCACTACCCGGAATCTAAAACTTAGAAACACCCCATAAACATCCACCACCAAGCAAAATGAAAGCAAGACTATCACTGTTCAAGAACCAAATCACATACAAGCACCCACTGCAAACTGATAAAGGGTTGTGAAAATGCATTACCAGCACAAGATTTAACAGTGTGAAGCTTGAGGAGCAAAACAAGAACACTCGCCAAATGGGTAATGTCCCCTGCCGACCCGAATATACTCATCTTCTCTCTCTCTCTCTCCTCTTTCTCTCACTGAAAATCAACCAGGAAAATTGTAGATTTCACTTGTCAAAGAGCCCAGAAAGGAGATCTAAGCAAGAATTACAGTCTTACTCTTTTTTCTGCTCGCTTTGGGTCTGAAAGAGAGAAGAAAAGAGATCTAAGCAGAAACTAGTGTCTTATTTCTCAAGATTTTCTTTTACTCTTTTCGGGTCTGAAACAGAGATCTTTCCGGGTCGATCCCAACAACAGCGGAACGAGATTGTATTCAATATTTCTCAATCAGCACAAAGTGAGAAGCAGTAGCAATGTGGGTCGGAATCAACCCGATATTATTTGGATTTGGGTTGGGTTTGGGTTTGGGTTTGGGTTTGGGTTTGGGTTGGATTGGTTGGGATTGGATCTAAAATATTTTATAATTGGATTTAATAAATTGGGTTTAATTAAGTCTAATTAAATCATAGGTCTAATATCGATTTTTTAATTGATCCTAAATGAATTTTTATAATATTTAGGTGTTTTTTAATTGAGTGCGTTGAATTATTACTGATTGAAATAAATCGATTATATTATTCCCGTCGAATATCAATATCTAACAAAGACAACACAACAATCATACTCTAATCAATAATATCTTATAAGTTAAATATAAACAACACATATTATTATAGTAGAAAGACGACACCTACTATGGAGTGTCTCACATATTGGTGGAGTTCGAATTCATGACCTTTAAGGTCATGGGGTTTCAATTTCGCCAACTAAACAATCAAATATTATGTAATTGAAGAAAAATATTACTAGAAGATGATCGTACAAGCATTTCTTATATATATATATATATATATATATATATATATACTTTTAAGCTACATAAATGTAATATTTTGTAAATAAATATATTTTCATTTGACTAAAAACGAGGGGTCGTAGAGTTTCAATTTATTTTAAGGGTAAATTACATTTACCTCCCCTGAGGATTGCGGTAATTACAAATACCCCCCTGTTGTTTCATAAATTACAAATACCCCCCTGAGGTTTGCATTTTTTTACAAAAGGGCTAGAATTGACTATTTTACCCTTGTAACTAAAAAAAAAAAAAATAGAAAAATCTGTATTTGTGCAATTACAGTGTTGCCCCTCTGTAAATCAGCTTCATCTCCCGCCATAGAACTCCTATTCATTCTCATACACAAACCCTATTTTCTTCTATTTCTCTCCCAAACCAAACCCTTCGAAAACCCTTCGAAAATCCATTCTTTTTGCACCATTGCGGTCGGAATCTAGTGTTCTTGAAGTGAAGAAAGTGTTTGAAGGTAGAAGAAGACAATTTCCACAATTTTCACCGAAGAAAAGGTATGTGTGCTTCCCTTTCCTTTTGTTGATCGTGGTTTTTTCTTACTTTTATAGTGATTTGAGTTCATTCAAGTAGGAATTTTATGTTCTTACAACAAAAATCATACTTTGTTATGTAAAAATCGCAAACCCGACGTATCGATTTGGGGTTTTCTATTTTTTTTTTTTTTAATGTAAGAATCGTTGAATGTTTGCTTTGATCTTGCTGATTATTTTTCTTTGATCATACCTCTGTTGTCCTGATTTTGATTAGCTTATGATGGATTTTGATTAGCTTATGATTTTTTTTTATGAACTACATGAATCTATGCGACGAAAAATGGCTCAAACATTTGTTCAACCAGTATATTTTCATAAATACAACAATCATTGTAAAAAGTACACAGCTTACAACACACACTTACCGAAAAACAAAAGATAAAAATAACTAAACAGAGAGATGGTAAAATAGCCGAGGAGAAACATGTTCTGTTATGTTGTGCTCTGCAATTCTTAAAGAAGTTCAATTTCCCTCTTCTTAACTCTTGATCAATAGAATTACCATTTTAAGTTGTAATGTATAGTACTTGTAGACATTATGAAAATTACCATTATGTAATGTAATGTAATGTATAGAATTATGTAATGTAATGTATAGAATTAGCATTTTAAGTTGTAATGTATAGTACTTGTAATGTATAGCAAACTGAAGAACCAGACTGTAATGTATAGTACACTGTTATATTTATTTTTTTTTTATTTTTTTTATGTTCAGGAATGGGAGACAAGGTATATGATCTGCGGATACATTTTAAGGGCAAATGCAAAAAACTGAAAAATATCGATCCAGATAAATATAGTTACATTGACTTTATCGCAGATATTAGAGAATTACATGGTGTTATGGATGAGGCTATGTTTAGGATTACATGTGGTGTGGATGACAGTGATGTGCTTATGAACATTAGTAATGATAATGATGTGTTGAGCATGTTCAGTAGAAATGCAAATAAAATTACCTTTGATGTTTTTGTGGAATTTGTTGAGGTAGGGGTAGAGTCTGGAAATGAAAATGGGGAGGAATTTGGGGATGGGACTGAACTTGGGGATGAAAGTGGGGAGGAGTCTGGGGATGAGACTGAACTTGGGGATGAAAGTGGGGAGGAGTCTGGGGATGGGACTGAAATTGGGGAGGAGGCTGGTGATGGGAGTGGGGATGAAAGTGGGGAGGAGGCTGGTGATGGGAGTGGGGATGACATGAGTGATTATAAGTCTGATGATCACTGTGAGAGTAAAAATCAAAGTGATTCAGAATTGGAGGATGATCCATTGAAAGGTGCATTAACTAGGGATGCATGCATGTTGCCTAGTGAAACTGGTGGCAAAGTCAAGTTAGAAAAGGGTATGATCTTTGTTGATGTCCATGCAATTAGAAAAACACTAAAAGAGTTTGTAATTCAGGAGGGTTTCAAAATAATGAGGATGAGAAATGAAAAAACAAGAGTGACAGCTCATTGCAGTGTGAAAGATTGCCCTTGGAGAGTCCATGCTACTCCATTGGTAGATGGTGTCACATTTCAGGTTAAGACATATGTGCCTAAGCACACATGTGTTAGGGAAGATCCTACCAAAGAGGCAAGTAGTGAGTGGATAGCTACAAAAATTGAAAGTGTGTTGAGGGAAAACCCGGGGATGAAGATTAGAGGTATTAGAAATGAACTTAAAAAGTTTGGTGTCAACCCTCAGTACATGCAAATCTATAGGGCTAGAAGAAAAGCCTTGGAGTCGATAGAGGGTAGCTACATTGAGTCCTTTGAGAAGATGCCTTATTATGCTAAGCTTGTGTTGGAGAGAAATGAGGAGAGTGTGGTAACCCTTCATTCTGATATAGATGAGTCAGAGGTCATCCATGCTACACCTGTTTTTAAAAGATTTTTTTTTGGGTTGTCTGCATTGAGAGATGGATTTTTGGAAGGATGTAGTCCTTTCCTAGGCTTTGATGGGTGTCATTTGAAAGGTCCATTTGGGGGTGTGTTACTAGCTGCCATTGGGTTGGATGGGAATAATGGTTTATTCCCAGTTGCCTTTGCTGTTGTTGAGTCAGAATGCAAGGAATCTTGGAGCTTTTTCTTTGAGAATCTGTCAAGGATGTTGGGAAGCTTCTCTGTTGACAAGCCATGGACATTTATGTCTGACAGACAGAAGATAATGTTCCATTCCAATCATCTTTTTGTTGTCTGTTTTACATGTATTGTGAATCGGACTGAAATGTAATGCATGTAATTCATATGGATGTATTTGTTAAATTATACATAAAGATGGACTGAAATGTAATGCATGTACTTAATATGGGTATATTTGTTATGTTATACATAAAGATGGATTGAAATGTAATGCATGTAATTGCTAAAAGAGTTGGTGAAATGTAATGCATGTAATTCCTTTGGTTGTTGGTGAAATGTAATGCATGTAATTTGGGTGGACTGAAATGTTATATTATACATATGGATGGACTGAAATGTAATCCATGTAATTCCTTTGTCTGTTTTTTCTTGGTATTTTAGGTTAACAACAGTCGAAGAGACTCAGATCTCAATGTTCCTTTATCACAACTAGCAAGAAAGAGGAGGAAATCCAAAGACCAAATAGAAGCTCAAGTTGGTAGGAAAAGGAAAGTTGCTACGGTGGCCCAGCCTCCAGCACAAGTTTCATCATCCCAGCCTTTGTTCAAAACACAACAAGTACCTCCAATGCATGCTGCGGGTTCATCCTCACAGCCACAACCACCCTCACATCTTGGAGCACCATATCTACCGCCAAGTTTTTGGAGAGGAATAGGAGTCTCCCCACAAAGGGAGATAAGGAGTAAGAACAAGAATGATGACAAAGAACTTAACAGTGAAACATGCACACAACAGTGATGATGAAACTGGCTTTTTGAAGTATTTTGCACAGTTTGAGGAAACTGGCCTTTTGAAGTATTTTGCACAGTATTTTCTGTAATGAAGTATTTTGAACCTACATTGGCATTTTGAAGTATTTGTCTGTTTGGGATGCTTTTAATGGAATGATGTATTCCTTTTGTCAAGTTAGTTGTGAATTAATCCTGTTGTTGTCAAATATTGTTGATATTTTGTTGATGAATTGTTCAACTGTCAACAAATGATATTATTGTTGATGAATTAATCCTCTTCTGATGTTCAGTTGTCAAATATTGTTGTTGATGAATTACTCCATTGTGATGTCCAATTAAACTCAACAGGATTTTGTACGATTACAAGTTACATTCATTTAATCTTAATAAGAAAAATATTACAATTTCATCCAAAAGTCAATATTCAAATAACAATACCTCCATCTAATAATTACAAAACTTACATTAAGGTCCGCAGGGTATTTTAGTCCGAAAAAATATTCAAAATATTTTAGAAATAAAATAAAAAATTAATTTAATTTGTACAAGGGTATTTTAGTCAATTCAACCATAAAATTGAGCTATTTGTAAAAAAATGCAAACTTCAGGGGGGTATTTGTAATTTATGAAACAACAGGGGGGTATTTGTAATTACCGCAAACCTCAGGGGAGGTAAATGTAATTTACCCTAATCAATAATATCTTATAAGTTAAATATAAACAACACATATTATTATAGTAGAAAGACGACACCTACTATGGAGTGTCTCACATATTGGTGGAGTTCGAATTCATGACCTTTAAGATCATGGGGTTTCAATTTCGCCAACTAAACAATCAAATATTATGTAATTGAAGAAAAATATTACTAGAAGATGATCGTACAAGCATTTCTTTTATATATATATATATATATATATATATATATACTTTTAAGCTACATAAATGTAATATTTTGTAAATAAATATATTTTCATTTGACTTAAAACGTGGGGTCGTAGAGTTTCAATTTATTTTAATTGTTAAATTATTGCTACTTTTAAGTGAGTTTCCAACAACCATGTTAGATGAAATGTTGTACTTTAATATTTTAAAATTTAAATATATTTTCTATTTTTGGGACCTTTCATTAAAACTTGCACCTTTTCTTGAAATAAAAAATTAGTTTTTCCAACAAGCATATATTTTGTAAATGTTAGAGCATAAATATTACAGCATAATTTTTGTTAGGGTGAACTACAGCTACCTCCCCTGAGATTTGGCATAATTACAAATATCTCCTCATTGTTTAAAAAATTATAAATACATCCCTAAGATTTATAATCGTCTCACAAATAACACATTTCCATCCATTTTTATGGGTAAACTGACCAAAATGTCCTTATTCACTGAATTATATTTTATTTAATTTTTAAATTTTTTTTGGACAACAATGCGCAGTGAGAAGTTTATTAAGTTTTTTACACAGAGCAACAATAATGCAATTTGCCTCGGCTGAATTTCTACAATTTTCATAAAAAATTGAAGGACAAAATGGTCAATTTCAGGCTTTCGGTTAAAAATTACAAACCTCAGGGGTACTTATAATTTTTCAAACAATAAGAGGATATTTGTAATTATGTCAAATCTCAGGGAAGGTAACTATAATTTATCCATTTTGTTATGAATTTTTAAATTTAAATTAAAGCTTAAGAGCCCAAGAAATGGAAAATTAGGTGGCAATACTTTTTTCATAATTTTTTAGATTATGGTATGTTAGATTGTGCAATATTTAAAACAATTATTATTAAAGTCATATAATTCGTATTATATTTTGGGATCATAATTACGCAAACAGTTAAAAATTAGCAAAAAATTCAAACAATATCTAGTGGTAGTTCAATAATTCAATTCACAAGATCACCCGTCCCAACCTATTTTCAATTCGATTCAATTTTTTATCTATATATTTTGAATTCGTTTTCGACCCAATTCATTTTGAACTCAGCTCATTTAAGTCCCGTTATTTGCCACCTCTAAGACACGCGAAGCGGTATGCTGCTACGTGTCTCCTCCGAAAGAATTCCGGTGTAAAAGTATCATGTATTTATATTATTATATTTTAATTATACTAAATTATAATTTATTTCTGACACGGTCCAAGTTGCAGTTGGGCTTGGAGAGCAAGAAGAGAGTACTAGTCCAAAAGTTAGGAAGTCAAATTGCTGCAAATTTAATTTGGCTTATGGACTATTATTATTAATTAGAATAAAGGGTTAATTACACTTAGATCCTCTCTAAAAATATGAAATTACAGTTTTCCCCTAAAAGGTTTTGAAATATCACTTACATCCCCTCCAAAATTCCTCCATTTATATCTGACCACATTCCATTATAATTTGGATAATAAATACTGACGTGAGCAAAAATTTTGTAATAATTTTGACTTATAAGGGGGAAATTGCAATAATGTTAACCTCACTACGTATGTATATATCATAGTTATCCCCTTATAAGTATAAAAATATATATGAACATAATAAATGAGTGGTAAAATTAAAATTTTAATGTAATTCATTTTATTTTTGTCAGCTTTTTTTCGTTCAAACCCTAACGAAAATGGGTCAGGTGTAAATGGAGATTTTTTGGAGGAGGTGTAAGTGTAATTTCAAATTTTTCTGGGCGAAAGTGTAATTTCATATTTTTAGAAAGAGTCTAAGTGTAATTAACCCTAGAATAAAATAGATAGGACAAAAGTTGTTACAGCAAGATAGAGATGGTGACACTTGTCTACAGATCCTACATTAGGTTTTTGTATTTAGTGTTATGGAAAGAAATGAAAGAGATGGATAATAAACTTGGCAAAAATCTTCATCTTCTTCCTAAATTCTAGAGCCCTTCCTAACTCGAATAGGAAAATACCAATCATGTCCGTATCAATTTCCTATACAAAAAATTGTTATATCTTGAAAAGTTTCGTTAGAAATTTGTCTTCGGGAAGTTATAGAAGGAATTATTTTTCCTTCTATATGGTTTTTTGTGGTTAGTCCATTGTGTATTTATTATATACCGACAATCGACACACTCAACACGTGTGTAAAATATAAATTAGTATTTACGTATTCATAACAACTATATACTTGTGAAGGGAAACTTATTAAATTAAAATCTCTGTATTATTTAAATTTTAACCATGAAAAATTTAGAATTAAATGTTGAATAAAAGTAAAAATGTTATAATAATAGTAGGATATCAAGATGGAATTATCAAATCGAACATGTATTATTAACTCCCGTTTATGGAGTAATGTTATGAGGAACAAATCATTAAAATAGTATAAAAAAATAAGCCAGAAATCTCTTCACACTTTATAAATAGTACAGACAAATTTGGCCTATGTTCTACTGACAAAGTCAATTAAAAAGATATTATTCATTGATATATTGGGTAAATTACAGCCACCTCCCATGAGATTCGACATAATTATGAATATTCTTCGTTGTTTAAAAAATTACAAATACTCCCTGAGGTTTGTAATTTTTAACCAAATGCCTGAAATTGATCATTTTGCCCTTGATTTTTTTTATTAAAATTATAGAAAAATCAGCCGAGGCAAATTGCATTATTGCTCCTCTGTGTAAAAAATTTAAAAAATATCTCCCTGCGCATTGTAGTCCAATTTTTTTTTTAAGAATTAAATAAAAAAAATAATTCAATGTATAAGGGTATTTTTTGGTCAATTCACCCATAAAAAAGGATGGAAATGGGTTATTTGTTAGATGATTACAAACCTTAAGGGAGTATTTGTAATTTTTTAAACAATGAGGGAGTATTTGTAATTATGTCAAACCTCATGAGAGGTAGTTGTAATTTACCCTTATATATTTACTATTTTCCGACTCATTTGTATATAAGTTGAAATGTTTTCATCATTTTAGCATATGTACCCATAGTAAAATAATCGTATTTGCATTGAAAGATTTAGCACTAAAGATTTAAAATTAATAATGATAATTCCATTTGAATGTTTAGATATATTTGTAGATTGGGCCTTAATAATGCATTTTAACTTTACATAGAATGTTTAGATATATTTACAGATTTGGCCTTAATAAAAAGGCGGAGATTAAATACATTTTACACCCCTAAATTATGCATGAAGTGTATTTACCCCCTTAAATTATAAAATATAACGAAATATCCCCTCATGATATGAACCAATTTTTTTAAACTAAAATGCCCTTATTATTTTCACCCTTAAAATATATCTATTACAATCATTCCCTAAAACATAATTTGAATTATTATAAAAATTTGATTTAAAATAAACACTATCCAAAATTTATGATTTTTATAATTAGTACATAATCTGTATAAACTATATAAACAGTTATATATATTGAACTTTTTTTAAAATAAATTAGCAATATAATTTAAAATATTACATCGAAGATGTATATATACACTATAAAATATGCAATCTATAACACAACTAATCTATAATATTCTATAATTTATTGAGTAATGATATTGTGTATCTTAATTTTAATTGCTACGTGTAATTGATTAAAAAATTATAATTTTTTTAGGGAAAAATAATTATAAGTTATATAACATAATTTTTTATAAAATTATATGCATGATGTATTTATACATATTTATATGTATTTTTTAAGATAAATAATTTACTTTATAAAACTATTTGCATATGTTGAGCGTGTAAATATTTTGTGTTAAATCATTTATAAAAAGGTATAAATTTTAAATATTATTTTTTTAACTAAAATTTGAGTAAAATTTTAAATCATCAAAAATAGTTTATAGGAAGATTTCTTTTAATAAAATATAATTTAGGGACTAAAATGAAAAGTATAGGGGTGAGGGAGAAGGCATTTTGTTTTGTCAATGTCAAATTATTTTGTCGGAGGATTTTTGTTATTTTTCATACTTTAGGAGTTAAATATGACTTTATGCATAGTTTAGGAATGCAAAATATATTTAACCCTAAAAAAAAAAATCTTGATTCTTTTATGACAATTAAATTTTATGTATTTTTAGGGTAAATACGGACACTATTTTTCCACAATCTAGAAGGGACATTATACTTTGCGTTGTTTTTCCAATTTATGCGGTTGATACCTCAACTTTTATAAAATATTCTCGAAATCCCGTGATTCTGTCGTGGTCAAATAGCATAAAACCTTATATTTTGAAAACTTAGCTAAAAATATTTACGTGTTTTAAAAATAGTCTAACACTCCCCCCCCCCCCCCCCCCCACCTCCCAACCCCCTTTCCTCTTTATTTTTTTTAAATGTTGCTCACGCCCCTTCTTCGTTAAATGTAACTAACAAATGTTAATTTTTTGATGAAGTGGCCGTTATGCCCTTACCTGTGTATATTATTTTTTATTTTAATTATCGTTGGATTTTTTTAAGTGTATAAAAGATGTAGGATCTAATCAATTAATCTCAACCGTTAAATCCTAAATTTATAAAAGATTAAGAGCCTAGATTTAACTAATTTTAAAAATATATATAATTATAAAATATAAAATTAGTATTTTAGTTAATTAAGTGCAAAAGAATCAAGCCCAAACGCACCACCCACCCGACTACTCCACCTTCTATTAGTTTCTGATGAAATAGGATTTCGCATTGAATTTATTAAAACATGAGGATTTTTAGCCTATTTGTGAAATACAGAACTTGGGAAAACTATATTTTACATCCCATAACTTATACTATTTGCGATTTTGGTTCCATTAATTTTTGGCGTAGCAATTTTAATCATATAAGTCCACAAACGTTGCAAAATTTTAATCCCATGGACAGATTTCGTTAAAATCTTAACAGACGGACGTGCTCCGAGTCAAACACAGGTTAAGCGGAGCACGTGCCATGTACTTGCTCCATTCGTTAAGATTTTAACGAAATTTGTCCATGGGACTAAAATTGTAACCTTTGTGGACTTATGGGACTAAAATTGCTACATCAAAAATTAATGAGACCAAAATTGCAAACAATGTAAATTATTGAACGTAAAATGCAATTTTCCTACAAAAAATGATAACTTTCAAAAAGAAACAAGTGGAAAGTGTTGCTGCCCCGCGCGTTCCTTCCTTTTGGAAAACTTATTTTTACTTTTATGTTCTAAATTTTATTGTATCTTCTATTCTAATTAATATATGCAGGTTACATGTATATAAATTTTACTTTAATAAAATAAATGACGTAATCTTTATACACATAACGAACATATATTAATTGAAATAGAAAATGTAATAGCACGCAGATAGGCATAAAAGATTTCATTGAATGGTTGCAGAGGCACACAAAAAATCAGTATCATAGCTAACATGGCAAACTGCATGAGCCTTCGACAACGAACTTTTGCCAGTCATCGGAAGAAACAGCTGCAATCTAGCATCAAACGACTACGATCCGAACACGAAAGAAGCCTACTTACTACACAAAACTGTGCTAATCTAGTCCTCAAGATTACAGAACGTTTGTTAAAGTACTTTGTACAGGCTACATGGTTGGAAGATAAACGAGGAAACGAGCAAGAAAATCGCATGACACAAGATTGTCTTTATTGACATGTAGGTCGAAGCAGTAGACCTGGGGGAGTCGGGGATTACGGGTCCCATTCCTGGATTGTATCCTCCTCCACCGCCATACAATGGCGTGGTGGTTCCTGGTGGTGGCGGTGGTCCTGTTATGGTCGGTGTTGTACCTGGAGTTGTTGTACCTCCGGTTGTTGGAACCACCCCTCCTGCCGTGCTGAAAATTTGCAAAGGAATCAAGTAAATTAGAACGTCGGCATGCAGAGCAAAACAAGACACGAGGAATTCAGGAACGAAAAATCTTAGCCATATCGAAAAGTATTTGCATTATTTTCATCTGAATCAGATGGCAATATCCCAATTTGATGCATTTTATCAGCTTGTCTCAACCTCTGCCCTCATCCTGGGCTCTTGAGATGTGGAGATAACTATTAAGAGCAGAACGGTAATGAACGAGTTACACGAGCAACAGAGCATCCAGTGCTAAGATCGACTAGCAAGATTATCTCAGGAAAATAGATGCAAAATCAGAAAAAAAAATAATGACGACCTCTATTTTTCGTAACTATCTCTGCTAAAAGACCTTGGGAAAGCCAAATTATATAAATTCTTGATGTAGCAAAATGGCTGTCAGCAGATATTTCACTGTAATTTTGCTTCAGGTAACTCTTCAACAACATGCACTAGGACTACTTCAATCTTTTACTGTATATTCTGGTGAAGCTTTGTCGTACAATCCTATAATCTTTCCAAATCCAAATCAAAGTTGAGATGCTAGATTGTCCCATGAAGCAATGCGGGACAAGAATCTAACATGGATTTGGACAAGAAACAGAAGTCCACTTTCACCTAATCCAGTGCAGCCTCATAAATATGGTTTTACGGAAAATTCTAGCTCGAATTGGATTTGGCAGAACCTCACGTGGGCAAGAATTTACCTATGGTAAAAACAATTTATCATGCGTGACCAAATAAGAGTTCCTCTGTTTGTGTTCAAGCAAAGAGCAACCCCGCACTCACTACTAAAACGGTGTTTGCAATAGTTTAACTTAAGTGCTTATCAATTTTTTTTTCGTGAAAATAAGCTTAAAAAAAGTGCTTTTAATTTACAGCCTATACTTTTGAACCGCTTAAATCAAGCTCATTTAAGCCAAAAGCTATAAGCTTCTCTTCGCCAACTTTTGCAACTAATTGGTAAAATTATACATATTGAACTTTTTCCACGAACACCCCAACTTCAACTTTTTCTACTTTCACTTGTGGTTTCAACATTTCCAACTTTCACTACTTACAACTTGCTACAAATTATTCCCACCAGAAAGACCGAATCTATTGCAAACACTCACTAAATATAAACTTACAAGCTTTAAAACCTCATTGACTGAAACTGGAATCCTATTTTCATGGTAAAATAACATCTTACAAATTTCAAAGGCCATTATGTTCGGTGAGAAATTATAAGATGTTTCACCAAAACTCGGCAACCTCCCATGAAACATGTGTGTGTACTGGCCTTTTCACTCACTAGAATATAGCACTTGTGTAAAATTAGCATTAGCTAGCAAGAAAATAAATGTAGAACCTATTGACCGTACATGGACTTTGGAACGTGACGAATGATATTAAGGCCTACATCGTTTCCAATAAATAGGAGACATAATATGGTAAAATCATCTTGGAAACTTTTTCTTTCCCCTGTTTTCATGATAATGTTGTTGTAATTCATCAAGGCCCTAAACTGACTCCTCAAAAGAAGTCCTTACTCTCCTGATGCTAATCCACACAGTATTTATCAAAAGATCCAAAACAAAAGAAGACAAACCTAAGGCTAAGTGCCCACAAGTCCCCACATGCACACACCTCCAAGTGAGAGGCACAAAACAAACACACAGAGAGAAAATCAACACTTTAGCCCTTCACACAACCGTCAATACAGAAAAATAAAAGGAATCACAGCATAGAATCACCTCTCAAAGACATGTACTTAATCAAGATTTTGGTGGGGCTTATCTACAAAGCATACATGTCATTATGTACAGAAAATTCTAGCCCGGGCCTGGCTCGGCCAAACCTAAACCAATCAAATGACAAGTGCAATACACTTGTCGTGCGATTGGTATATAGTGTAGGAAAAGTAACCAATCATATAACAAGTGTATTACACTTGCTCTATAATTAGTTTGGTTCGGCCAAACCGAACAAGAATTTTCCCATTATGTACATTTTTGGACACTGAATATATTGCAATCTCATGCTTTATGTGCAAAATCCATATAAAAATCAGTACAAGAAACAAGACTTTGGCAATCTTTAAGAGATTACAAATAAGAGTAGTCATGGCTAATCAATCTCCACAATTTCCTTGAAAAGAAAAAAAAAAAAAAGCAGATGAACAGCTTTTGGAAAAGCAACAAGCAGGTTCAGAAAAAGAGGAAAGCTGCTTAATCGAAGACCAGACAAAGGGGAAAAAACGTACCTTGGAGATGATGGATAAACACAAGATCCATAGCCTGAAAAAGTTCAAAACCCAATATATAGTCAAGAAAATAAACAAGAAAAATTAGTTCCGCAAACAAGAACCTAAAATACCCAAAAATCTCTGCTTAATACATGCAGATATAGATATAAACACAGATGCATGTCCGTGTGAGGAAGAAAATAAAGAATTAAATTATAAAAAAAAAAAAAACCCACGATTCTTTGAAGCATGTACATAGAGTCATAGACAGAACAGTTAAACCAGTAGCAGAACTCATTATTAAATCATAAAAGCTCCTCATTCAATGAACCCAGAAGTGTTTTTAAGCCCTAGTGCGTGTACTGTGTGTTTAGAAGAGTAAATATACAAACTTGGGTCAGTTCTGGCAATGGCGGCCGTGCCGGCAAAAGAACATGAGCCAGGGGCATTGCCCTTGCGCTGATAGTAACTGTTGAAGGCATAGGAGGCGTGGGCTTGCAAGGTGTTCGGCAGATAGCAAAGCCCAGAAGACTGAATCGGCGCGCAATCCGCGCCAGCCCCGCATGCATAGTCCAAAGCTGTTTGCAGAGCCTGGTCACTGGCGTCGCTCCTGGCCACACACCAGGTGGCTGCCGCCAATCCCGCGGCGGAGAAGGCTGTTGTGGTGCAAAGCAAGAATAGCAGCGCTGCAGGTGGTGCCGCCATAGCTGGCGGAGATGAGTACTGAGTTGGTAAAGCTATGTGGGGAGAGAGAGAGAGAAAGAATCAAGAATGGAGTTGTGCTTATTTTGTGTTGGTTTCTTTTGCTCTTTTTGGGGTTTCTTTTTTCTTTATTATTATGGGTTTTGAGGCTCTTCTTTCCCTTTTCTGTTTGGCTGGTTTTTGCTTTCTTTGTTTGTTTATTATTGTGAAGGAATTTAAATGTGTTTTGTGGTACTTTTGTGTCTGTATGCTTTGCTTTGCTCTGCTCGAGCCTCAAGGGTCATGTCTTGTTTCCATCATGTACATCTTCCGAGATTTGTGCTACCATTGTCAACATTTGCTGATGGCTCAAGTGGTAAAGACCATCAATTGCAGTCAAATGACTCTTGATTTCATTTACTTTGTCTGTCACTATTGAATTTTCTATTTTAAATTTAATTTATACATATACTTTTAATTTAGGAGTCGTTATTTATGTACGTAGGATAGATGATTGATAAGAGCCGATCAGATAAAATGTGTAATATGATAAATTAATTATATTTGTTGTATTTACTTGATAAGTCAAAATGTAAGATCATGGTCGAATTATACTGTCACACCTCCAAAGTAAGATATATTATTGAACCTCGTTTAGGGTTGGCCTGATGAATTACAATCGGTAGTCATTTCTTATAGTAAATCATGGATAAGGGAGGATTGAAGGCTCAATCCACTCTTATCAAGACTAGTAAATAGTTATGTTTATTTAGTGAGTTTGAGTCAGATATGCCACGAAATTCGACTCAATATGTACCTTATATTTCGTGGAAATGACTTTCTTTACACCTTGTAAATTTACATTAATAACCGAAAAACCCACCAACAATTCTTCAAACCACCCCCACCCAATCCCCCAATTTCTCTCTCTGGGACACACACAATCGAGTGCCCATGTCGCTATATTGAATTGACACCAAAGTCGAAGACAAGCCATGCCTGTTGAGGTGGAGCAAACACTCCATCAGCAATCGTGCCACACTGTCATCGATATCCCTCCATCGTGGCCTATCTCCATTGTCCTCTGAGTACCACGCCTCCATCGACTTTGACGATAATGACAATGGGTGAGATTTGTATTCCCGAGATTGCTCATTTCATTCATATATCCAACCTTTGATGCCTCACTATCTTTTCCCGAACGACGCCACTAATTTACTTACATCAACAAAAAGTTGGAAAAAATTTATATTTACTCCTAATTAATTTATTACAAACTTACTGCAAAGTAAATAAATCATTTTTTAACCAAACTACGCTTATAAGGGTGAAGATGCACCTCCTCATATATATTACTGTATGAAGATGTATAAAGGGTGAGGACGTTCCTCTTCACATGCTTAGTGTGTGACTATGTATAATGGATGGAGATGTATATCCTCACATGCATTAAGGTGTGAAGATGTATAATGGTAGTTTAGTCAGAAAAAATTTATTTGCCCTACAATAATCTGTAGTAAGTCAAGCGGAGGGTAAATATGAATTTTCATTCAAGTTTTTTGTTGATGTCAACAAATTTCTTAAATTTTACGAACGAATGGATCTATTTGTTAGACGGAAACAAACGTCGGGAGTACCAAGTATAATTTTCCAAAATACAACGGATCTACGTATAATTACATCAAATCTCATGGGAAGACGGTGTAATTATCCCTTTAATTTACATAAGTTTGGTAATCTTCTCAAGTGATTGTTGTGAAGTTCCAGTGGTGTGATTACCTTGATTACTTCTATGCAATATTTTAAAACTCGGATCATTGATCAAATGAAAAAATTGATTGGGTCAAGAGTTACTAATTCAACCTTTGAGTGAACCGTGGTTGAATCAATGATGTCATAATAAAAATTAATATATAAAAATATATTAACATAATAAAAAAATACAAAAATATAAATAAAAGAATAAGTTACTATAGGAATTAAAAGTATTCCAAAATTGATAATAAAATCAGTATATTAAATATTCTGAATTAAGAATAAAAATAGAAGAATTACGTAAATAACAAATATGACGAACTATTTACCATTATACTTAAATTAATCCTTCAATGAAGTGGCGAGTTCGGCACCACTTATCTTTATCGCGTAATGAAAATGCTGACATCCCTCAAGAAGATTTGAGAGTATTAGGGGATAAAAAAAAAAGGGCAAACAAGTGATTCAGGACATGGTTGAGCCATGCAGCGACAAATCTGAAGCGCTAAGCAAGAACAAAAAACGCAGTGGGTACAAGCGAAATTCAAAATTCTGCAGATTTGGGATACAAAAGTTGAACACTCGAGCGAATTTGATAAACTCAGGAGATCAAACAGGGAAAGACCTCGATGACATGCCGCCGCTTGTGGAGGTGCAAGAAAGATAAGCAAGTGATCCAAGAACACAAGGATTGGGTTATGTGCTTGTGAAGACGGGTTGGAAATTCAATTTGAAGAAAAATACAATGTACAAGAAGAGAATGCCCTTGCAAGTGTTTGATCAAATGACAAACCAACAAAAAGATTGTGCTCATAAGGAGTTTGATCATATGATAGGTCCGAGCTAGGACTATAGGCCCTACTCAGGCCCATACTCTAAAAATACCCAATGCAATAATTAAAGTAGAGACACAAACACAATGGGTCCAAGACCCGATGGACCCAAAATTCAAATATATTATGCTAGACTTGAATTTTTGGGTCAGGTCATGACCCGGCCCGACCTTTTATTTTAATGTCCTAATCAAATTTCTGTCTCTCTCTACCACTAGCAAGCTCTCTCTCTCTCTCTCTCTCATTTACATGCACACAAACATGCCCTCTTGGTTTTTGTTTCAAGGTTGGGAATTAGTAGATTAGTGAAAGCAAATCAAGAGAAAAAAACAAATGGGGTATGTTTCTCTGAAAATAGGAACAACAAGATTCAAGAGGGTATCAATGTGTCCCTTAGCAGTAAACTTGCTTCAAGCGGCAGAGCTTCAAGCGGAAGATTTGGGCGGAGCTTCAAGCAGTCGATCAGGGCGGCTCTTGGCGGAGGAGGGTTTGTAGAGCAGCGATGTTTCGCGGAGGCAAAGGCGATCTAGGAGATCAACACACTTGTAGTGGCGGAGGCGGCAACAGGTTTGGAGAGCAGCGACCTTGCAGTGGCGGAGGTGGTGGTGGGTCGGAGTGCGAGAAGAGATTCTCATCTGTATGTAAGTTGATATAGTTCTCAAGAGGGTGGTGTGTAGAAAATTGGGGAAAGAATTCGGTATGAGTTGGGTATGGTAATAATGGGTATATTACCCGATCCATACCCGTCCATTTTAATTTAATGGGTTTGGACCCGATTTTAAAGCTATGGACCTAGGTATGAGTCTAGACATAATGGGCCTGGGTATGGGTAAATATAGCCATTTGACAAGCCTAGTACCAACGAACGATTGAGCAAACAACGAACCAGGGTGCAAATGTTCCACAACTGTTGATCAAATGCTAAAGAGAATGAGGTTGTGCAACACTTGTCATAGCAATAGTGAAAGTATTTAAACCAATATGATTGTTTGTTGGGATGTTTTTGAACTTCACTTGCACACGAATTATCTCTATTTTTTTGTTTTTGCAGCTTATTCATACTCGATTACTCACCACACAACACTCTTTTACCATTTTTCTCACTTATTTTAAGTTTTTCCGTTTATTTTATCAGTAAGAATATTGCCTAAGTATCGGAGTGCTAACCCCATTGCAGGTTAATCCCCCCTCAATTTTTGGATTTTCGTGAATGTCCCTCGATTTTTGTGGTGCTGCTGAATTTTGGTACGCATCAACCACAAAAATTGGATGAAAACCTAACGGTATGGACTCATTATTAGACGCGCGTTAAAGTTGGGGGCATTTGTAATTTTTCAAACAACGAGAAGTTATTTATAATTATACCAAACCTAAAAAAAAGTGACTTAGTTTACCCATAATAGTATCCCGTGCCAAGGAACGAATTAAAACTCATATAAGTAAAATTTAGTAAATTTATTTTATTTTGTACTAGTCATGGCTTGTTTTTTAATTGAAATATGAGAGAATAAAGATATTAGGGAAGTTGAATTAAAAAAATTATAAAAGGGGATAGTTATACCACATTTTTCTTGAGGTTTGGTGTAATTACATGTAAATTCCTTGTAGTTTGAAAAATTATATGTATACCCTTTACGTTTATTGACCTCCAACAAATAGATCCCGTTAGTCAATTATTGTAAATATGAATTCTCATTCATTTTTCTTTTAAGATCAACAAATTTGGTGAAGTTTGACCAATGAAGGGATATATTTATTGGAGGTTATTTTCATTTTAGTCCCTTTGTTTTTAGTCAATTTTTAAAAACGTCCAATTTTTTTGGTTAATTTTCAATTTCGTCCTTCCGATGGAATTTCGGCCAATTTTCCCTCCAACTGAAGGGTATTCTCGTACTTTCCTCTATATTTTATCAAAAATTAAAAAAAAATTATGGGTTATAAATATTATGCCATTATCTTATATATTTTTTGGTTGTTAGTAGGGGTGTGAACTATTCGATTTACTGGTTGAAAATCGATCGAGCCGAAATTCTGTTTGATATTTGGTTATTTTTCTAAAAAAAATTGCTTTTTGGTTCGATTTTGATTTTTTGTGCCTATTAATAGACAATAACAAAATACCAATTTTTTAAAAATATATATTACATTATATTAGAAATATAATAAAATTAAAATTATATGCAAACTTAATTTTATTTATTTATAATTAATTTAATTAATTAACTTAAACAAAATAAATTATCATTAATACTGAGTTGTTGAATTTGAATTGTATTCGTAATATTTTGTATTATTGACTGGTGCATTATAGACTTTTATTTGGATTTGTTTTTGGTTATACATTTGTTTTATAAATTTCTATATTGAATTTTTATTGGAATTTGTACAGGTAATTTTGGATAAAAATCGATTGTAGGCATTTTTTTCAAAAAAAATTTTCAGTTAGTTCAGTACAAAATCGACCCGAATTACAATAAATTTGATTTTTACTTTGGTTCGGTAAATGACGTAGCGAATTCTAGCTTGATTCGATTTGATTAGCCAAATTGAACACCCCTAACTGCCTGATAGATTTGAATTTACTAGCATAGTATATATTAGGGTTAAATACAATTACCACCCCTGAAATATTCACCCCACATTAATTACCCCATAAAGTATGAAAACCTTCAACAAACCCATTGGCTTTCTAACTCCTTTCATTTTTAAGTTCAAAATGTCTATTTTACCCTTACTAAAAGATGTTTTTTGAAAAAAAATTAAAGGAATTTTTAAATACCAAAATCACTCTTTTTTGAAACTTTGTCTAATTTTAGTTTCACTTGTTCATCGAGCTCTTTTTATTTTCATAATTCTAAAGTACTTGGAGCTCATTTTATTTTACTTTTCCTTGTTTGTCAAATTAAATTAAAAATAAATTTATACATGCATATATGTATATATATATTTATATATTTACTTAAACAAATATACAATTAATAAAATCGAAAGAGCTGATCATGAGCTAATAAGAAAATATACAATTAATATATATTTATATATATGGTAATTATATAAATGTGGTAATTATATGAATATATAAATTTATTTTTAACTTGGATTGACAAATAAGTGAAATGAAAATAAAATGAGCTCCAAATATTTTAGAATTATAAAAATAAAAAGAGCTCGATGAACAAGTGAAAATAGAATTAGATAAACTTTAAAATAAGAGTGATTTTGGTATTTTAAAAATCTCTTTAATTTTTTTTCATAAATCAATTTTTAGTAAGGGTAAAATAGACTTTTTGAACTTCAAAATTAATGGTATTAGAAGGTCAGGGTTTTTTTTTTTTTGAAGGTTTTAATGCTTTAGGAGGGTACTTGATGTAGGATGGATACTTCAGGGTGGTAACTGTATTTAACCCTATATATTATATATGATATATCTTACATATTTCATATCGTTGCTCCGCTGATGCTGTTGTTGTTGGTTAAACTTGAAGAGGGCATGGTCAATCTATAAATATTAATTGGTTGGAAATTATACGTGCTTGATAACTGATTTTTATATGAGATAAGTGAAAAAAATTGGGTTGATTGCTATTGAATACTTGCAAACTTCTTGCTAAAATTTTGTTATTTTTGTCAAATTTGATTTTGTGCATTGCATTTCTAATTGCACCATATATTTATACGGGAGTATGTTTGACAAAATGCTAAATTTCAACTGTCAATTGAGGCCTTCAAACAGTAAAATTTCAATGGTCATAAAGGACTAAATTGAAATTGATTTTGAAAATAGAGGGATTTTTTTGTAATTGTACGTATTTTTTACCAAAATTTTGAGGGGTATTTTTAACAGAGACCATTTTTTGACCGAAAAATAAGTCGAAATTCCACCGAAAGGATGAAATTGAAAAATGACAAAAAAAAAAAAAAAAAAAAAATTGGACGATTTTAAAAATCAATTAAAAATACAGGAACTAAAATGGAAATAACCCATTTATTGGAGGAAACATACGTATACTAAATATATTTTTTCAAATTATAATATATTTACGTGTAATTGAATCAAACCCATAGGACGACGGTGTAATATAATTAATTTAGAATTTAAATAATATAATTATTATTACTTTTTCAAAATATATATTAATTAAATAAATAAAAAGTAGTAAATAAAATAGAAGTTGCGGGAAGTTATGAGAGAAGAATGCGGAGAAAAAGAGAAAATTAGAGATTGAGAAAAAAAAAATTATTGAAATAATTTAAAAAATAAAAAATGACAGATAAAAAAATTGAAATATTATTTTTCTACATAACCTCAAAAAAAGTCAAGTCCTGAATTAGTAAAGGTTGAAGTATATATAATGTGGAGCTACCCACAAATTCTGGGCCTCCAGTTGTTGCAGGTCTACTCTACAAAGACGACTTCTTCGACTGATCCGGCGTCGTTTCGCCATGACTCATATCCTTCGATTTACAGTTGATTTTCTTCTCGAGTTCAACGAATTCCTCGCTTCTGAATTTTCTAGGAATGATCTGTTTTGATTTCTGTTTTTTGAGGTCTTTAATTTATTTGTAGTTCTTTTTGTTTGAGGTTTGCCTGTTCTTTTCTTAACTGTATCTAACGTGGAAATCAAAGAGAACGCGACCGAGAAAGGGCTCAGGCCCGTAACGGTGGGAAAGGCAAGGGTAAGGATGACGGCTTGACCCCAGAACAGCGTCGTGAAAGGTGAATTTGATTTGATTGATTTCCTTTTTTTTTTTTTTTTTATGCTTTTAATTTTTTGGGGATTTCAAGATTCAGATTTTTCTTCATGTTCTTGTTAGATCAGAGTTCATGGTAATTGCTGCTAGTCTTAGTGCTTTGGCTAATTTGGAAAAAAAAAAGATATGGTTGAAGATTTGTTTTTTATTATTTTTTGGTGTTTTTGCCTCAAGATTTACCTTATCCATGGTGTTTCAGCGCTAATCAGGTTATTTGGTATTAAATGTCTTCATGAAAATATTTGCGATTCAACTTTTGACATTGATTATGATGGTCATTTTAGCAACTTATGTAGTTTTAATTGTTTATGATAATTTTGTCTGTAATTATGTATGCAGGAATTTTCATGGTTTCTCTGCTGTCTGCATTCTGTTTTCTGTTACCTTTCTAAGATGTCCTTTTTGGTTCATTACTGAGATTTATTACTAGTTATTTAGTAGATTTGACATTTAAGAGAAGGATTTGTATGCAACATAATTTATTTTATTTGAAGAATTGAAGTTTTGTATTTCGATCTGCTTCTGATTATATGCTGTGTTTTGTTTGTGTGGGCATGCATGGTTACGCAGGGATGCGAAGGCACTTCAAGAAAAGGCGGCAAAGAAGGCGGCTCAGGCTGGTGGGGGTGGTGATGCTGGAGGTAAAAGCACCAAAAAATAAGGAAACTTCTGTTTGATCGGTTTCTTCAGTTTAGTTCTTGTAATTTGACCCTTCTGTATTATGTAACATCTTCGCTGCTTCATGTTCAATGGTGATCAACTCTCCTTTTGAATAAGATTGTAGTACCAAATTACTCTAATTGATATGTGAAATATGATGGTTTTTTGGGTGTTATTTTGTTACTTATATCTACGGTTATCATGACTGGTTGATTTTAATTGAGTTTTCTTTAGTGGTAGTAAAATAAGGTTAAATTTCTGTGTTTGGAGCCTGTTTCACAAATTGTTGACCTACGTTTTGTTGAGGTCGACATAACTGCTATTTTCATCTATAATGTTGTTGAAACATGAATACAGAGTTGATTTTACTTCGAGTTCAAACACTCTGACTAGATTACTTTTAGCGTTACCCTGATCCTGCCCTCGCAATGCTGTTTTACATGTCACTTGTGAATGCTTTTTAGGTTTATATAGATCAATACATATAAAGCTTAACGAAATGTTCAATGAATTGTGAGCACAAGTGTGAATTTGAGGTGCTGGACCTTTGCATGATACACGTTTCGGTTTGTGTTAGGGGAAAGAGTTAACAGAAAATTTATCCTACTTGCACTTAGTGTGTCAAGTTGCATTGATTGGAAAGATGCAAGTAAAGTGATAGTGATACGAATAACTTTCTATTTCCAGTCTTACTCTCCATATATAGTAGAACGGTTATAATGACTGGGTTTGTGTGGATTTCCTTTGTACTAGTATAGAGAGTGAGAAGTTACTTACTTTGATATCGCACCAACTGTTTGAATAGATTGAAGTGTTGGAACGTGCATATGTTTTTGTTGGAGATTCAGTTGGTTTGTGCTTCAGTTTGTTTCGTACTATCATCTTTGTTTATTTTTAAATCGGCATACTTTTCTTCACTTTACATCTTTAGGAACAACTTCTCCTTCCCATTGCTTCTTTTCATCTTGCCAACCTCAACATCTAATTTTTCTCTATTTGTATTATTCCTGCACCCTTCATCAGTTGTCACCCGTCCTCAACCCAAGAAAGTCGTCTTCCATTTATATGTCTGTGATGTAGTTTTTATATTTCAGTATCTATGTCCATATCGATACATATTCAGATTATGTACATAAATTATGCATGTGACTCTGCTTATGCAGATTCTGGAGTATTTGATTCAAGTTTGGTTTCGATTCTGGGGTCAAGTTGATTTTATTTATCGATTCTTTTTTCTTCTCGTCATCGTCTTTGTTTCTTCTAGGATGGTTTTACTTTGGGGACATGTTCTGAATATTATTTACAAGTATGCATTTTTTGCCTTTCGCTTTGCCTTAGGCATAGCCATTGCAGTCTGCTACTTGTTGTGAGAGCAAATGGAAAGAAATGCAGGATTTGTAGAATGCTCATAGACACTCTTTAAGAATAAGTTGAACCGGTGTTTGATACCTTTAGAGGAACTGAGATTTACTCCTCAAGTATTAATGAGAAAATTCTTTTGGGGTAATTACACCGTCCTCTCCTGATACTTGGTGAAATTATATGTTGACTCTTTGTGGTTTGGAACATTACATTTAATGTCTCTGAGATTTGCTTTCGTCTAACAAACAGGTACTTTTGTTAGTTAAAATTCATCGAATTTATTGATATTAACAAAATAAATAAATAAATAAAAATCGATATTTATTCTTGATTGAATTATTACAGGTCAAAGAAATATTTTCTGACTAAACTACCTTTATACGAGTGAAGATATATCTCCGCACATGTATTAACATGTGAAGATGTATAAGGGTAGTTTAATTATAAAAAAAATTGTTTGACATGTAATATGTCAATAATAAGTCAATTGGGGTATATATAGATTTTCATCTTTTTTCTTTTTTTTTGTTAACGTCGACAAATTTAGTGAATTTTGACTAACAGAAAGATTTATTTGTTAGATGAAAACATACTTTGGGGGTACCAGATGGAATTTTTAAACCATAGGAAGCTTATGTGTAATTATACTAAACTTCAGGGTAGGACAGATGAAATTATTCCAATTCTTTTATACATCTACGTGTGAGTATCTGATGGTGTGGATAATATTACGACAGTATAGTATAGGTTTTCGCTTTTAATACGATGTGGTTCGCTCTTTTTAATAAACACTCGTAATAATATGTTTTCTTGTTAATTTTTGAAATATGTTCTATTAAATTCGTAATTGATTTACCTTTCTTTTACTCATCTTTTATTAAGATATGACACTTTTTTTGGCTATATATGCTCAATTTCAGAAAAAAGGTTCTATGCATGGAGAGAAAGGGACTATTTTGAAATAATTATTCTGGACTTAATTAATTTATATTAATGTATCATATTATTAATAATCAGGGTATGTGTATCCATACAATTTCCTTTAATTTAAAGGATTATTTTGAAAATAAAGGGGCTAAGTGAGGATTTCTTTAATTTAAAGGGGGTAATTGACGAGGGTGGCATACTTTAAGGGTGAGACATGTATTTAACCAATTAAAAAAGATATAAAAATGACTCCAAATATGAATCAATGAAAATTAATCCACACATAGGGGGGAAATTTATTTTTTTAGTTCGTTAAGTATGCCCAATATTAATTTTAGTCCGGTAACTATGCCCATTTTTTTCTAAGTCCAGCAACTTGTAAAACTGATGAGATTTAGTCCTCCGGTGGTCGATTTTTGATTTCTTGGCCGGAAATATTACATGGCATGTGAACTGGACATATTTTGAAAATTTTTAAGTCTATGTGGCAATTAAAATGAGGTGGATTTTAATTTGAATGCCACATAATACATATGGTTGTACAAGTGACAACTAATATATGTGGTTGTACGCATGTATAAGTTGCCGTAAATTAACCAAATAGTTGTCACATGTGCATTTTCCTATTGATTCTCAAAATATCGTCGGAAAATTGAGTAAAAGACCCTAATTCGGACTAAATCTCATCAATTTTGCAAGTTACAGGACTTAGAAAAAAATAAACATAGTTACCAGACTAAAATTAATATTGGGCATACTTAGCGAACTAAAAAAATAATTTTCCCATACATAGGGTTGTGAATACAATTTTGTTCTTCTTGAAAACATAAATTGACATATCTAAGACTCCAATTTGATCCATGGAGGTGAGTGCAACAACTACTAAGCCAATTTGATCAACTTTAAAAAATAAATAATTGACAATAAAATCAATTCCAAATATTTCTTAAAATATGAAAGAAAAAATTAAAGTAACATCTTGTTATGGCCCCAATGTATTTTGAATGTTCAATTGCACATACATTGTGATGTTTCTAAAATCAAATAGAAGAATCACTAAAAAAAAAAAAGTAGATTATTAATCAATTGGGCTAAAAACTAAGCTAAGTCTTCTATTATTACCTAAGAACAACAAAATTACTAACGCAAAATTTAAACTTTGATCATTATTTATTATGATTTCTAGCTGATCAAAGTATTCATCATTAATGTTCTTAGCTAAGATCAAAACATTAGACAGAACTTTTAGTTACCATTAATTTTCTGGCGTTGGCGATTAAAACAACGATCAATATTCGTTACATAGCTGTGGTTAATTACTATTAACCACGAATTTTCATTTGTCACCATTGATACGTACTGGGTCCCAGCATTACAACAAAAATTCGATGGATTTTCAAGAAAATTTCAAGATAAACGGGGGACTAACTTGCAAAGAGGGGTTAACATTCGATGTTTAAGTCACTAATGTTCTTACTGAATAAAATAAACGAGAAATTTAAATCTAATTGAGAATAATGGTGACGTGTGATTATATAGTGATAAATTTGTGTGTAGTGAGCTTAAAATAGCTTAGAAATATAGAGAAAGTGAGTGAGAGTGTAGTTGTAAAGTAGTGAAAGTGTTACTTGACAAATAATTGCATAAAGAGTCATTCTATAGGTGCTTGTGGAGCCAGATTCGGAGGGCTGTTACTGAGTGTCGTACGCCATTAGAAAGCTACAAGAGTCAAGTATCTTCTCGAAAAAATCACGTAGGATTTTGATAAATATTGACTGAGATAAAACTGTTTCGCTAAGTCTTGTCATGTCTTTCACATTTTTCGGAAATCAGTTACATGCTGAACAAAACTTGAATTCTAGCCGGATCTTTAGGAATTTGTTGAAAATATTTTAATATGATGTGTCTCCATGTGTCAACCATCTGTATGACGTGGAGTCTCTGATGTATGCTAACTAGGCTTGCTGTGTTGAGCTTGCCAGATTAGTAAACAGAATATTGCTAGGTGGGCTTTGCCTGTTGGGCTGTTCGACTAGAGACCCACCTCCTTTCTCTTGGGCTTATAAAGTGAATGTTTGAGGGGACACCACCCATGATAATTAGCCGTGACGTAAAGTCACATTTTGTAGTGAATTAATATTTCTTACTATAATTTAAGTAATTATACAATAAAAAGGAAAGTAACCAATAGAATTTTGTCTAAACAACAAGAACCTGGTTAAATACTTTACCAGAGGTTTGTGCACTGGGAGTACGGATGAACATCACAAACCTTTTAATTTTAAAAATATGCTATACGTTAATCATTCATCCACCTGATATATTGTACATTGATTATAGTATCTACACACTCTAAGAATTTATAATTGATTAAATTGATTTATTGTGAGTTTGAGTCTCACGAATGTATTTATTGATTTGAATTGTTAATGTGTCGAATCAATATTTCAGTTTAAATATATTGAATGTGATAATAAATAGCATACTATAAAAAAAAGTTGCAAATAATGAAAATATGCAGCATGCATCTATGCATTTGTGATCCAATTCGAATGTTGAGCCTTACATGACTAACGTGCAATCCACGCCATTTACTAACAAATTAAGTCCCAATTAATTAATAAGTGGTCACATATAAGTTGAAGTCAGGCTATATATTTTTTCTATAATCTATTTTAGACCAATTTTTAGTAAATAAAAATCAGCATGTTTTTGCATGTCACTTTTCTATATTTGCTCTTTGACTTCATACTAAATTAATTTTAACCAATTCTTGGATAACTGAAGATCTTATATCTGGCGGTAAATAAATACATATAATAGGTTTGAGTCCCACTGAATATGTGGATATTTGTATCACTTTATGTGCGTTTATTATAATTTATTTCATAATTTTTGGTCCCATAAGTGGATTTATTTTCAATTTTGGTCTCATAATGTAGATGATTCGGACATTGCATTCTATATGTGTATTTTTTTTTTTCCAATTTCAGGATACAAGAGCGAAAACAGTTAAATTGCTAACGGCTGGTGATATTTCCGTTAGGTGGGTGCAAAATTTGAAAGGAAAATTTGGTGGGAAAAGCTTACTTTTTCTTCTTCCTCATATAAATTGAAAATATTTTAGTGTTTGTTCTTTTTTTTTCTTTTAAATAGCTTTTACACTATTATAAGATAACATAAATTATCAGTTTCAATTCATTTCCAAAATACGGAATAGGTCAAAAAATTCCAATTATTTGAGCCTTAAAACATTTCAAATAAATTATGCCATAATTTCTCGGGGACCATTTCCTTCATATTATACTATGATGATAATATGTTGGTCTATTAATTGTTTAATTTCTTCATCAGTACTTATCAGTAATTAATTATATAAATAGCATCTATTTTAATCGTTGTGATTAATTACTTGCAATTAATTAGCAACAGAAAATACATAAATAAAGAAATAGGTCTGTTAATGGAGGTGTTGAGGGTGGATCCTTCATTAAAATATAGAGTAGTATATATATAAACAGAAAAAGTTTGTCATTTGGTGAAGACATGGTTGTCAATAATTAAAAAACATTATCCTAGCAAGGATTTTCACATGTCAAATGAGAATTAATTTGGCTAAACTACACCCTATCCATTAATTTACAGCCTTTTCCCGTTTGACTATTTTTTTTCTTTTCTTTTTTTTTTTTATAAATAAATCGATTATAATTACATTATAAATTTCAATCATCAACAATCAGAATACCAATTATTAATATCTGTAACCAATTAACAAATAATTACTACTAGTGCGTGTGACACACTCAAATGAGTGTACATAATTAAATTTTATAAATTAATTTTTATTTTTAAAATTATATATATTTTAATTGAAGAAGTTAAAAACGTTAAAAATGAAAAAGAACCACGAAGTTATAAATATTAATGTTAGTGGAAGTTGAGAATAGTGGGCAATTTGCGGGTTTAGAAGAGTAGAAGGGTGGGAAGGTAATTAGTTCATTAAATAAATATTAAAATAATATATAAATTGGCATACCCAAAAAAGTGAGATATCAAAAAGGTGCTCTCACTTAGTAATAAGGTATAGATACGGTAGACTAACAACCACTATTAAAGTGGACCAATACCCACATATTGGTGAGATTTGAATAGGGTCTCAACTTTGCCAACTAAAATATCATTGGCCCTGTTTCAGTGTTTATTTATGGATAAATTACAACGAGCTCTCCTGAAGTCTGATATCATTATGAATACCCCCTTGTTGTTTGAAAAATTACAAATACCCATTGTTGTTTGATGAAATTATCTAATCCTTGGATGAAGGCTTCAAATTGTCAATTTTGCCATTCCTGTATTTTTCTGTTTTTTTGAAAAAATAAAAAAATATTTAAAAATACTGACGAGGTGGATGAAAAAAATTAAAAAATTATAAAAACAGTCCATAAAAAACTTTCAGAAATTTTTTAAAAATAAATAAAATTTTAATTTATAGTGCACAAGAGTATTTTGGTCAGTTCATTACAAAAAATGGATGAAAACATAACGGAGACTAACGGATTGAACTAGTTGTTAAACGACCGTTAAAATCAGAGGGTATTTGTAATTCCTTAAAAATGAGGAAATATTCGTAATCATGCCAAGCCTCGAGGAAAGTAGTTGTAATCAACTTAATTAATTTTTTGAATTAATGCAAAATTGAATAATATTTAGTTGATGGCAAAATTACATTTTTGGTCCTATAACTATAGGTCGTTAGCACTTTTGGTCATGTAACTTACTCCATTTACACATTTAGTCCTTTTTTTGACGAACTTAGTCCTGAACATCTCACATTTAGTCCTTTTTTGGCAAATTTCATCCTATGTTGACAATTTTGATCCCATTCTTATTCGAGTAAATCTCATTTTTGGTCTTGTAATTATATGTCATCCGGATCAAATTTATCAACATAGGACTGATTTGCCAAAACAGGACCAAATATGATACGTGTTGGACTAAATTTGTCAAAACAAGGACCAAATGTGCAAACGAAGGAAATTATAAGACCAAAAGTGCTAACGACCTAAAGTTACAAAACTAAAAATGTAATTTTGTCATAGTTGATTTTGAAAATAATTTACGTATGTACTATTTGTTCGTTAGCAAATAAAAACTCTTGTTTGTATTACATTATAATATTGGTAAGAGTTGAAAAACTAAAACTTTTGCATATATTTTCTTGCTTACTAGAAGTAGCGGTTACAAGTTAGTGGTGTCACATTTTTATTTTAATCAGAGGATAATTGTTTTAAAAAATATTTTACGAAAAATAGAATTTTGTTTTAAAATGTCGAGAAAAGGATATGTGATTCATAAATTAAGAACAAAGGGAGTATAATTTAAAGAAATATTAAAATACTAGTTATTTATATAACTTCGTAATATAGCTTATGAAGTCATGAACTCCAATATATTTAAATGAAAAAATACATGTATTTATTTACTTTAATAGTATAGTATTATGTCGATTGTTGAAAGTAAAACTTGTAGATAATTGATTCTTAATTGTTAATTATATTATCAAATAGCGACATTTATATAATATAATGAGAAGCAAATATTGTTTTACTCTAAGAAAAAAAAAAAAAATACAAACAGGCAGTTGAACAACTACCACTAAATGTATTTTGAATATATTATTAAACACATGTTTATATGTTGATAAATTTGATTTTAAAGCTTATATTAATTAGTGGTGATCCCAAAATTAGTCATAAATGTCATGACCCGGAGCTGCCATTTATTATTATTATTATTATTGTTATTATTATTATAAAAACAACAAAGACGTCGTTGTCTTAACAACACGATGACTTTGTTTTTTTTGTTTCCTCGTCGGTTTTGTCCCACAAACACTAATTAGTTAATCTTGTACTATTCTAAGTTGCTGATATTGCATAAACTAGATGATAAACCTAAAAGTGAGTATGATAAGATGATAATTAGGTTTTTTTTTGGTGGACGTCGTTTGTCTGCGTGTGTGTGTGTGTGAGAAAATTAATGTATGCATGTGTTAGCCATTTTACTACCAAAAAAGAATGATGCAAGAATGTGGACAGGAATTAATTCATGTTGTGATTACTTATTGGTACAAATGAATTGGCATTTCATACACACGAGTATATTGTGAATTTGGCAAAATTATAAAATCAGTCCTATATGTATAGGGGTGTAAAATTGATCCTGTAATTATGAAATTGGTAATTTTAGTCCTGTATATTTTAATATTGTAGCAATTTTGGTCATTTCGATCAAAATTGATCGAA
Source organism: Sesamum alatum (assembly GCA_034509735.1). Taxonomy (NCBI): domain Eukaryota; kingdom Viridiplantae; phylum Streptophyta; class Magnoliopsida; order Lamiales; family Pedaliaceae; genus Sesamum; species Sesamum alatum. The sequence continues at coordinate 29,192,445 of JACGWO010000006.1, forward strand.
AATTTAAAAACTAAATTGGGGCTTAGGGTTTCAGCGGCCAGGTGGATATATCTTAAACAGTCAACATCCTACGTGGACATTCCACCACCACCACTCGCAGCAGAATTAGATACAGTTGGATAACCACCGCCATTTCCTTTAACAATAGAAACGATGTTGTTTGGCTCCTTGAAAAGCTTCGGAGATTTGTTCGCACCGACTGGTTTCATGGGGTCAGTGGGAGCAAGAAAGGAGAGGTTTAACGATAATCTCTTCATCTCCCGTTTCATTCCAGCCATTTTCTTGTGTTCCCAAACACAATCACGTAACGGTTCGCGAGAAATTTGTGTGGATTCTTGGCTGCAATTTTCTCTCCGTTGCACATTATCACATAGAAAAATCTTCAAAAGTAAGAGACTTTCTTGGTGGGTATGAAGTGACATGCAAGAAATTAGGCAAAATTATAAAATTAGCTCTGTATATAAGGGGGTGGAAAAATTAGTTCTGAAAGTATTGCATTGACAATTTTAGTCCTATAAATTTCAATCTAATGGCAATTTCAGCCCTTTCGATCAAAAAAGACCGAAAATTAATCGAACAAAATGTGGATTAGGATTCTGCCTGCCAAGTGGACTCGATTAAAACACGGGGCATCCCACGTGGATGCTGGGCAGGCCAAATAGAGGGAAAAAAAAAGCACCCTCTTCCCACCTTCTCCTCACAAAGAAGAAATATGGGGAAGATGAGGAGGCCATGACATGGACGGTGCCGTTGACGGATACTGATTAAAGAGATGTGTGCGTCGTGGGAGTGGAAGGTAGGGGTGGTGGTCAGTCGGCGAGATGATCGCTGGTGGCGGAGGTACGATGGAAAAACAGTGGCGGCTTCGCAAAAACAGTTGCAAAAATGCAAACGGAGAGAACTGGGCAGATAGTGGACGAAATGATGGGCCTAGGTAATCGACTCGCTAGAGGATGGGGAGTTAATTTGTGGTGGTCTCAAACAGTTGGCAGGTCGGACGACGATGAATTGAGAAGAGAGAGAAAATAGATCTAGAATTGTAATCGACAATTAGGGGCTGAAAGAAGTTGTGTTTCATTCCTCACAGTGGCCGAAATTACAGAGGCTATATACATCACAATATCTTACAATACAAAGTCAATATCTACCTAAAATAAGTTGGCTAAATAATGTGAGTTATCAACAGAATATTCGCTTTACAATATATACAATAGTTGCCTTATATATGCTCAATACTCCCCCTCAAGTTGGAGCATGAAGATCATGAATGCCCAACTTGCCAAGTAGGTATATAAATTGTGGTCGTCCAAGAGCTTTCGTAAATATATCGGCAAGCTGATTTCGAGAACGAACATGAGTTGTAACAATAGTACCCGCCTGAATTTGATCACGAACATAATGGCAATCCATTTCTATCTGCTTGGTCCGTTCATGAAACACCGGATTAGCAACAATGTGTAAAGCAGCTTGACTATCACAAAACAATCGCATAGGCTGAGAATGAGAAACTCCAAGCGAGTGCAATAAGGACTTAAGCTATGTTAATTCACAACTAGCAGCAGCCTTGGAACGATATTCAGCTTCAGCAGAAGAACGTGAAACCGCAGGTTGCTTCTTTGTTTTCCAGGAGATAGGAGAATTCCCAAGGAGAATAAAATAGCTAGTAACAGAACGTCTTGTAAGTGGACAACTCGCCCAATCCGAATCGCAATAGGCATTAAGATGCAATGCACTATCATGTCGTAAAAGAACACCTTGACCAGGATGACCCTTCAAATAACGAAGGACGCAAAGTACAGCCTCCCAATGTGCATCACGCGGAGCGTGCAGAAACTGAGCCAAGATATGTACAACATAGCACAATTCGGGCCGAGTGATAGTCAAGTAAATAAGGCGACCAACAAGGCGACGGTAATGAGCAGGATCGACGTACAAAGGCCCATCATCGAGAGACAAATTATGATTCTGCTCAATAGGAGAATCAACTGGTTTGGCTCCCAAAAATCCGACTTCAGATAAAATATCAAGTGTATATTTTCTTTGAGTTAAAAACAAACCATCAGGACCGCGAGCAATCTCTATACCCAAAAAATATTTCAGTAGACCCAAGTCCTTCATGTGAAAACAACGACTTAGATAAGCCTTGAACTTGGAAAGAGCCACAAGATTATCGCCGGCAATAATCAAATCATCAACATAGATGAGAACATGTAAAGAGGCATCTTTTCTCTCACAAGTGAACAGAGAATAATCAGCGTAAGATTGTTGAAAGCCAAAAGATTTCAAAGCACTAGCCAATTTTGCAAACCAATTTCGAGGAGCTTGGTGAAGACCATACAAAGATTTTCGAAGGTGACATACCTTGCCGGGAGTACAGATAGAAAATGCTTGTGGGAGTTGCATGTAAACTTCTTAATCAAGATCACCATGAAGAAAAGCATTATGAACATCCATTTGATGAAGTGTCCAACCACGAGCAACAACGACAGCAAGAAAAGTGCGAACAGACACCATCTTCGCAACAGGAGCAAATGTTTCGGTGAAATCAATTCCCTCAACTTGATTGTTGCCCAAAATCACAAAACGAGCTTTAAACTGCTCAATAGTCCCGTCGGCATTGTATTTAATTTTGTACACCCATTTACATCCGATGGCGTGCTTGTCAAGGGGAAGATCCTCGATAGTCCAAGTCCCATTAGATTCCAGGGCAGCGATTTCTTTAGCCATAGCCTCTCGCCATCGAGGGTCTTTAACGGCATCAAAAAATCGAGTCGGTTCAGTTTCAACAGTAATAGCTGCGAGAAAGCGTGTATGATTTGCAGTAAATTTAGCACAAGTCACATAATTCGCTATGGGATAAAGCGTACCTGAGGATGATGATTGAAGTGTGGGTGAAGCAGATGGGTCTACACAACGTGCTGTGAGGCAAACATAATCTTTGAGTCTAGTGTTTGGTCGGTGTGACCTTTCACTGCGCCGTAAAACACGAGAAGGACTCCCCCTGTCGTCCGAAGTTCTATCCAAGTCCTGTGGCTGGTGGGGGTCAAGGCTCATTTCCCGATCATTGGCAGGGCCAACTGAAGTAGAAACGGTATTCTCCGACCCATTTTCAAATGTATTACTCAAATCAAGTGGCGAAGGTGAATGACGTGTCACGGGATTGTCGTAAGCTGCTAGAGAAGGTGAGTTATCAATTGAAGCATCCAATGCGGTGGTATGTTCACAGTACGGAAACTGAGTCTCAAAGAATACAACGTCCCGAGAAACAAAAAATTCGCGTGCCTCTAAATTAAAAACACACCACCCCTTCTTTCCATGTGGATAACCCACGAAAATACACTTTCTGCTTCTAGGATTAAATTTGTTTTTATCTTGAGGAACATGACGAGCAAAGCACAAACAACCAAATGTTCGTAGATGTGTGTACGGAGGGGGTTTCCCATGCAACAACTCATATGGACTTTTTCTATTCAATAAAGAAGTAGGAGTGTGATTAATAAGATAGGCCGCAGTTAATATACACTCACCCCAAAAAGCAAGAGGTAAATTTGCTTGAAAACGAAGAGCACGACCCACATTAAGGATATGTCTGTGTTTGCGTTCCACGCGGCCATTTTGTTGAGGCGTATCCACACAAGACGTTTGGAACTCAATTCCATTCTCCATAAAGTAAGTCCTCAAAGGTATAAATTCAGTTCCATTGTCGCTACGAACCACTTTTACATGCTTATCAAACTGAACTTTAGCCATTGCACAAAATTTTGTGAGAAGTTTTGTGACTTCTGATTTTTCAGCCATCAAATAGACCTAGACCCCTCTTGAAAAATCATCAACAATAGTTAAAAAATAATGAGCACCACATGAAGATGTTGTACTATAAGGTCCCCGAACATCACAGTGAATCAACCCAAATAACTCATCAGCTTTATTAGTACTACGAGGAAATGCCTCACGTGTCTGCTTAGCTTTGAAACAAATATCACACGGTTCATTCTCAAATCTCCTAGATGCAAAACTACTGAAATCAGGTAGAATAGAAATTATCTGACTTGACGCATGCCCAAGACGTCGATGCCATAATTGATAGTTACTCCTTGTTGATGTATGATAACTCCTCACTGGTGCCTCATATAACAGTAAGTAGACCCCATCCTTTTGCTTACCCACACCAATCAAGGTCCTCGAAGTGCGGTCCTGTATCACACATACTTTATCAGTTAGCGTAACAAGGTAATGCAAGTCATTAATTAAGGACGCTAAAGAGATTAAATTGCAACTCAATTGAGGGACATAGAGAACATGATTTAGTCGCAATTTGTCTCCCAAGATCACCGAGCCCTTCTTCACTGCATTTGTACATGTCCCATTAGGAAGACCAATGGGGGTCGGCAAAATATCGACTAAGTTCACCAGCAAGTGCTTGTTTCCTGTCATGTGATGTGATGCGCCAGAATCGAGTATCCACTGACTTGAGAGTTTTTCCTTTGAAATCCCTTTATCTTGCGAGTTGGCCATAGCCAAAATGGTTGCCCATTGATCATCAGTGAGAGTGGATGCTAAACTCGCCTTATCTTGAGGCGTCAATACTGTTGAAGTCCCGGTTGCAGCAAATGTATTAACTGTTTGGGCCGCATTAGCGACGACACTTTTTCCTTTGCCATGTCCCGTTGAGTTGGTATTACGACCACGCTCTGATCCTTTCCCACGTCCAGTAGACCACCATTCAGGATACCCAATAATTTTGAAACATGAGTTGATCTCATGGACAGGTTTTCCACAACTCTTACACACGACATTTGTTGCACTACTTGGCGCTGACTTTGGTCCTTGGACAGTAAAACTAACTGCCTCAGTTCGAACATCACGAGTGCGAGTCAAAGCCCGATGTCTTTCTTCTTGGATAATTAACGCATATGTGCGATTCAGCGGAGGTAGCGGCTCTTGTGCAATTATATTGGAACGAATAGTTCCATAAACATCGTCGTCAAGGCCCATCAGAAATTGATGGACTCTTTCAGCCTCAAGTTGTTTGTCCCATTCAGAAACAAGATTGCATGTATACTTACCACATGTGCACATAGGAGGTTTCACATAATTAGAAAGCTCTTCCCAGATCACCTTCATACGTCCAAAGTAACCAGCAATACTCTGCCCGTCTTGCTTGCACTTTGCCAAGTCTGAGCGTAATTGCTAAATACGTGGTCCATTTCCGATAAAAAACCTTTGCTTCAAGTCTTCCCAAAGTTCTTTCATCGTGTCATAATATGTTATCGTCGATCTGAGGGTTGGCTCAATGGATTGGAAAATCCACGCCACAAGCATCGAATTGACGCTCCACCAATCTTCAATTTCCTCCGAATCATCTGTTGGTTTCGGATATTTTCCCTCCAAGAAACCTTGTTTTCTTTTGGCTAGAAACGCGTTGCACATCGATCGTGCCCATTCTTCGTAATTGTCTCCCTTGAAAACCACAGGACAAATATTCATCCCAGGGTGATCCGAAGGGTGCAAGTAATATGGCGATGAAAGGTTATTTCCCTTGCCATCGCTCTTCTTCATGTCTTTTTGATCAGTCATGGTGCAAGCTTCGTCACCTACTCACAGAATTTTTTTTTCCACTCAGAATATGGCTCTGATGCCATGAAAGAAGTTGTGTTTCATTCCTCACAGTGGCCGAAATTACAGAGGCTATATACATCACAATATCCTACAATACAAAGTCAATATCTACCTAAAATAAGTTGGCTAAATAATGTGAGTTATCAACAGAATATTCGCTTTACAATATATACAATAATTGCCTTATATATGCTCAATAGGGGCGCATTTGAACTATGATTGGAACACGTGTTGCAGGGTTGGAATCAACATCGGACGACGAGTTCAGTAATGGTGCGCGTGGCCGAAAACCCACCGAAAAAAAAATTTGGCGACCGGCAGTGATGGTGAGGTGGTGGTGGGTAGTGAGCCCCGTCAACATCCACGTAGGATGCTGGCTGTGTAAATGATGTCCATTTGGACGTCGAAACCTAAGCACCAATTTGATTTGTTAATTTTCAACCACTTTTGACTGGAAGGACTAAAATTGCTAGTCTAATAGTTACGGGACCAATTTTGCCACACCCCATACATACATAACTAATTTTACAATTTCGTCTGAAAAAATTAAACAGAGAAAACAGAATTGTTGGGGGGGGGGGGGGAGGAGTGGAGGCCATGCAAAGTTGTTTCCAAGGGGTATGTGGGCTGCCATAAGAAGGGTAGACAAATTGAAAATGAGGGTTCAACTCAGTGCTGCCGCTGCACATCGATGCTCAACAGCCACCGCTAGTACTCCAAGCTCAGCCTTTGCGGCAAAAAACTACCACTTACTTCACATCTATTCTCTAAAACCTTAACACCCCAGTGCACCTTAGCAAAATCCAAAAAAATCCACCATTAATGGGAAAAAAAAAAAAAAAAACAACAACAACAAACCCAACAAAATCAACTGGATCTCCTCAGAAGGGAGAAAGGGGAATTTTAGGGTTTTTTCTTGATTTGAAAATTTTACGACTTAACACTAAATTAGGGCCTTTTCAAAGTTATATCCAGTTGGTCGCCGAAACCCTAAGCCCTAATCAATTTTTTAATTTTCGGCCAATTTTGGTCAGAAGGACCAAAATTACTACAAAATTAAAACATACGGGACTAAATTGCCACTCCCATAATTATGGGACCAATTTTGCTGCCCTCCCATACATACCGGACTAAAATTTACAATTTGCCTAGTGAATTTTTATTAAAAGGCCAAACTCGTCTCAGTAGTACAGAAAAAGTTACTATTGCATATATTTTAATTGCTATGCACTAAAAATCATGGTTAAATAAAATTGATATAAAAATTTATGTTATTCACCATTGCAAAAATATTCGCCGTGGCTCTTAGTCATAGCAAAAACAACAACCAATAAAACCGTAGTTAATAATTAGTTACCATGGCTATTAATTCTTTTTAATCATGACAATTAATTAACCTTAGTTAAATTATGAATGTTATATTAATTTCTTCTAGCATGAGAAATGGACAACATACAAATTCTTTTACTTAAGATGAGTAAAATATGAAAGTAAAAAACTTTCGGAGGAGTAAAAGTTCGACTAATTATTTTGACATTGTTTTTATATGTATTGTTCTTGAACTTATTTTAAAAATACGAATAAATATGTATTTTTTATATTTTGAATAAGATTAATTCAATTTATTCTTAAATCATCCATTATATTTAAACTCAAATACTAATTCAATATATATCTATATTCCTAAATCAATAAATATATTCAAAGTAAACAAAAAAACAAGGCAACTATTATGAACAATTATATACCCACATCTGTGGGACTCGAACCACAACTTCTTGGTTGTGAGGCTTTCACCAAAAGTACGAGAATTAATCGCCAAGTTGATGAATATTAGCAGTGAGGGCATAGGGAAAATTGGAGAAAACTGCAATTTTCGTCCTAAAATTTAGGGTAATTTTTAATATTAGTCTCATACTTTTTAAAATAATCAATATTAGTCCTATATTTTAGAAAATATTGCAAAGTTAGTCCCACCATAACAATACTAGTCCTACACTTTAGGAAAATAATGCAAAATTAATCCCATATTTTAGCAAAATATTGCAAAATTAGTCCCAAAATTTGTCCCAAATGTTGCAAAGTTAGTCCCAAAAGTTGCAATTTTTTTAAGTTGGAACTAACTTTGCAATATTTTCGTAAAGTGTGGGACTAATATTAGTTATTTCAAGAAGTATGAGACTAATATTGCAAATCACTATATACTTTGGGATCAAAATTGTAATTTTCTCGAAAAATTGTAATTTTCTCGAAAAATTGTAATTTATGTCCCATAACTTATCTTATCTGAGACTTTGGTCCCATTATTTTACGACTCATCAAATTTAGTCCCACAAGTAAACAAAAAGTAGCAATTTTCGTCTGATTAATATTTTTCGTTAAATTATTAATGGATGGACCATTAACTTAAGAAACTAAATTAACGAAGCATGTGCTTGGCACGTGCTCCTTTCGTTAATAATTTCACGGAAAGTATTAATGGGATGTAAATTACAATTTTTTTGGACTTGTGGGACTAAATTTATTGAATCGTAAAATAATGGAACCAAAATCACAAATATTGGGATAAATTATGGGACGTAAATTACAATTCTCCTGAGAGCATATATATATATATATATATATATATATATTAGTCATTTAGGGTAATTTCTGGAGTGCAAAAGATGAACAAGTTACTACTGAAACTGGCCAAGAAACTGACCAAAACCCTTATCATCACAACTGAGAATATTTGGAAAGGAGAAGTAAAATGATAACTTTCAAAGTGCAACATATATTCCGCTATCTTGGTTAAGTTTCTCACACATGGCGGACTACATATATATAGAAACAAATGGAGAGAGATAGATATATAGAAAGGGTAAATTACAACGAGTTCTTATGAAGTTTGTATTAAATAGACTTTATGTAGTACAATCGACTTAATTGCGGTTACTGTCCTAAGGGCGTGGCATAATAAGGACTCCAGATATAGGGGTGACAATTAGTAACCTACAATTCATTATTTTTTGGTAATTGAAGGATTCCGGCCACCGAAATTTCAAAAGTGGCCAAAAATTGTTGAGGTGAATAAAACTAGGGCTTTCTTAATTGTGGCCTTGTTGACTGGACATTTTTTTATTCGCTTTCCGCCCACATAAGTGCTTATGTGACGGAAGAAAATTCCGATGGTCGAAATTTTGTAATTGTCAAAAAAATAAAATAATAATTATAGGTTATTAATTGTTGCCCGGGAAAAAACTTTTTTTAATACACTAACTTGGCTCTCGTTCAATTTTAGTACACTAACTTTGGTAATTATCACATTTTATACATTATGTTGCAATTTTGCTTCAATTAAGTCCAATTGAGGGTTTTTGTTCCAATTTTCCGGTCAATTGACCGGAATTTGCTGACGTGGCCAATTTTTGCTGACGTGTCCGGCGAAATTAATCACGTCAGCACATGACGTGGCAGGCGGCTGACGTGGCGGGATGACTTGGATGTATTTTCTTTCATAAGGATGAATTTTAGTGCACTAACTTTAGCATAGTTTAATTTTAGTCCAATAACTTTGAATGAGGTTAAATTTAAGTACAGAATAATAATTATAATAATGATATAATATTTTTATTTTTTTCGTACGGAATGTAATATTATTAAGATAATTTTAATTAATTTAATAATATAGTTGTTAATATTAATTAATTTCATATAGATTAATTGTTAGAAATTCGATAATATAGTTGTTAATCATAATTTAAAAAATAGATGATCCAACTGAATTGATAAGTGTGAAAAGGAAAAGATCTCGGCTATAATAATATCAACTCTATTAATAATTATAAATAATTAACAAATATATTATCAAATTATTAATAATTATAAAATATATAATTATCTATTTTTTAAATTATGATTAACAACTATATTATCAATTTTTCAATAATTAATATATATATATATATCAAATTAATTAATATTAATAACTATATTATTAAATTTATTATTCTCTAATTAATTAATTTAATAGCTATATTAACAATTATCAAATTATTATTAATTAATTATATCTAATTAAATATTAATAATTATTATTTTAACTTTAACTAATAATTATAAAGAATCAACAAATTTAAAAAAATTTGAGGGCTGGTCGTGAGTGCAGCTCGCAACTAGCGACCAGTCATAAATATATAAGTGTACCGTTTTCAGCGGTACACTTATATTTAATTTTTTTTATAATATAAATATAAATGGGCAGTGACAACCCCTAGACACAATGACAGGGGACTTAAATTTCACCTCATTCAAAGTTATTGGACTAAAATTAAACCATGTTAAAGTTAGTGTACTAAAATTCATCCTTATGGAAGAAAATACATCCAAGTCATCCCGCCACGTCAGTCGCCGGCCACGTCATGTGCTGATGTGGTTAATTTCGCCGGACACATAAGCAAAAATTGGCCACGTCAGCAAATTCCGGTTAATTGGACTTAATTGAAGTAAAATTGCAACATAATGTATAAAATGTGATAATTACCAAAGTTAGTGTACTAAAATTGAACGAGAGCCAAGTTAGTGTACTAAATTTTTTTTTCCCATTGTTGCCCCTATATCTAGAGTCCTTGTTTTACCACTTTTCATATACAGGGCAGTAAATACAATTAAGTCTAAGTATATTTCTTTTTACAATAGTAACATGTGTTTGAATTTCTTTTTACAAAAGTTAAATCTTACAGGCGTACATGCATATCGAGACAAAATGAATTGTATTTGACAAACAATCCTCTCCACTGCGAGTTCAAATACTACTTAACCTTGAATTTGGGTAAAAGAATTAAACCTAAGTTCTTTACCATTTACATGCACAAATTAGTTAGGTTTAAATACATTTTGGTTATGTAATTTAGATTATTTGGCGATTTTATATTTTAACTTTTTAGGATAGTATTTTGGTTATATATCTTTTAAATTTTGTGCTTTTAACCCTTTTTTGCCGGAGTTCACCTTTCTTGCCGGGAAAATGCATGTGCCTTCTCATGTGACATTTTAAAATTGGGGCTTTCGTTCCTATTGGCCTATTTATGCCAGCATTTTATCTTTTAACTTTTTAGGGTAGCATTTTGGTCATATATATTTTTATTTTTGCAATTTCGATCCTTTTTTTTTTTGCCAGAGTTCACTCTTCCCGTCGCTGGCGATGAACTCCGACGAACAAAGGGACTAAAATCGTGAAAATTTAAAAATGCAAGACCAAAATACTACGGCGAACAAAGGGACTAAAAACGTGAAAATTAAAAAGATGCAAGACTAAAATACAATCCTAAAAAATTAAAGGACAAAAATTAAATAATCTAAATTACGAGACTATAAATACATTTAACCCAATTAATTAATTAACAATACCCCTATAATTACATGGAAAACCCCAATCCACATGCATGTGTAAAAGTGAAGAATAAGTAGTGGGAATTTTGTTGGTACAAGAATCTTGTGTTATTCCAATCTGTCTTGTTGTGTTTTAAGGTCAAAAGATAGGGGAAGGAATAAAGTGGGCGTATATATATGTGATGGAAAGATAGAGAGAATGGTTAAAAGAGAAAAAAAGGCAAAAGCAACTTTGAGCACCAACATGCATACATACACACATATTCATCTAATCATCCATAGGTAAAAAAACACACTTAGCTTAGCCAACACCATGTGCTAGCTTGTCCCTTCCACCCCTTTAAATTAGAACAAAACAACAAGAATTCCAAAACAACTGCACAATTAGGGGAACTTGTTGGCTCTTTATAGAATAATTTCAAATGACAAAAGGGCAAAACAAAGATAGTGATGGGAATCTTTGTGAGTGTGTGTTTATGTGTGTGTGCCATATTGAGATGTTTCATTCATCCCCCTTGGAGGGCTTTTGGCACTGCACCTAGGGGCTATGAATGGATTGGACGCGAGAATTGTTTCTAAATTCTGAGTGTAGTCTGAAAATAGATTATTGATTGTTTTTTGTAAAGAGATTGTATGTCGTGTGTTGTTTAAGCCAATTATGCTTATACATTTTGTCTTTTTTTCATTGTTGTTGGATGTTGGATGGGACAATATCGTTAAGCATCTTTACGACAGGATGTCCTCATTTGGGCATGGTAGGAATCAAAATTAGTTGCTAGAAATTAGGGTTCGAAAGGTGTTCCCTACATATAGTACAATATTCGTTCAACTGTCTCTAATTAACACTTTGCGATCCCTCAGTGTAATTGATAGTAAATTTTAATAAATTGTTACATGGGGATAAGGCGATACTCTATCATCTTTTATGGCACGGTGTCCTCATCTTGGCATGGCACGATCCAAGATCAATTGCTGGAAATTAGGGTTCTCATCTCGATATGGTACAATCCAACATCATGAATCGCTAGAAATTAGGGTTCAGAGGTATTCTCCCACACATTATAAAATTTGTCTTGTTCGTTCAATTATCTTTAATCTGCTAATTTTTCGTGTAAGACTTTGCGTTTAGTATAATTGACACTTTAATTTCAAAATCGTGTAATAATTCAAGCCCACGAGTTCACTTCTAACGAGAATTGCCTCAAAATCTACCGAGTCGAATCTAAAATTCACCCATCATCAACTACTTATCCAAGAATATCAATTATTTGCACACAAACACTCTCTCTCTCTCTCTCTAAGTCTTGTTTTAAGTTGAATTGAGTTGGAAAAGTGTCTCTAAACTCATCTCAAAAGACACGTATACATATAATATAGATGAAAGAAGACAAGCCAAATTAGGAATTCATGACATTGTGTGCCAACTCTTTCTAGTACCAGATCTGGAAAAGACAGGACAGCAATAATAAGACTTCCTCAAACTCAGAAGCCAAAACTAGTTAATTTATTGACGCCCTTTTTCTGGCCTTGCTAATTAATAATATGACGATAATGTTATTAATTAATAATCTCGTTTTGCTACCTCTAATTAATTTAAATTTATGGCCCTTCTAATCTAAACGCTACTACTTAGACCCAATCATTGGAAGGCCCACAATTTAATCATGAATTAAAATTACATAATGATGATTATTAATTAATAATTAAACTAAAAACTATTTGTTGTTCTCTAATTAACAAAATTATTTGATCCGTCTCAAATTGTAGCTTTTATTTTATTATCGAAACCTCTTAAAATTAATGATTCAATTTCATATTCTCGCTAAATTAATATTGTAAAATGACTTTTTTTAGAATAGTATTATAACATAATTAATATTGGTGTGGATAATTTATCTTTGAATCTACTTATGTCAAATCCATAAATAAAGTTTCAATATAATTTAAGTAAACCTTGATTACTCCATATACAGGACCTCTGCAAGGCAAGAGGTGATAATATTTTTTGAATTCGGAATAATGAATTTTATTAATCGAAAGTAAAGTGATTACATTCAATTCTGTCGGCTATCAATATCGAACAAAGACAATTGCAAACAATCAAATCAATAATATCAAATAAACTAACATTAAGCTATTACAATAGCAAATCATACATACTATACAGTAGAACATCAACCCACGCGGGGGTTTATACCCACGACCTCTAGGATTATGGAGCCTCAACTTCGCCAACTAAGTTAGGCCTCCTCGGCACAAGAGGTGATAATATTAACCACACGAAAAGATGTAAGGTTGTATACGATAATTGTGGAAGGTCGTATAGAAGAGTGTAGCCTGTAGGTACGTAGCAAAAATTGCATTTAAGGTATGAAGAACTGGTATTTATGAATTTTTTGTTTTAGAAATGTAAGATTTTATGTGATCAAAAAATTTAAAATTGATCAAATGATCATTATAAGTTCAAGCAGAGTTGGAATATTGGAACTATCTGAATAAAAGTGTTATGAAGGAACTGGAGACATTATCCATTTACGACCTTCAGATGATATCTCCACATCAAATGTCACTAGAAGAAATTTAATTATTTGTCATGATTAAAAATCATAGAAAAAATATTTGCTATAGTTTGTAAACATGTCAAAAATAATTATCATGCATGGTGAATAAAATAAATTTATTTAATCATAATTAATAATAATTATTTAACATAAATTTAGTTCATAATGAATAAAACTGTAGTCGATAATAATTTTTCTTATAGCCTGATGCTTTTTACTTTTTTAATTTGATCACAGATCATAGGAAAACTCTAGTAGTGAGAGACAGAAGGAAGATTAAGTAACAAGCCAAATCATTATTTCCTCACTCAAACATAAAGTAAAAGGAGGCAAATGAGGTCATGTGGCTGATTGATAAATCACATGATGATTGATTAAAGAAACCAACAAAAAACATTAATTTCCATTAAAGTAAATTAATGTAAGAGTTTAAGGTGGTTGTTGTCACTGTCGTGGAAGAATATACATCCATCATGAGTAATCCCAAGAGCCAGGAAAGACAAGAGGACACTTGGAATTATTTGATTGGCTTTTCAGAAAAAGAACATTGGGAATGGAGGGCACGAATTGCTGACAAAATGAATGATCAAGATTCAAGGGCTTCTTTTTCTTGGCAAATTAACACACAACTAACAGTCCAACTCTATTATTTTATGTATTATTCTTATGTTGGAATTTCGTTTTCGACACATTACTAATAATTTATAATAAAGTTAAGTTAAACTTATAATACATGAATAATTGCAATTGTTCAGATCTAAACCCCACATATTAAAACTTAGGTTATCGGTATAATATATGAGCTGCAAGCTTGATATCTGGTATAAATACCATATCGCCTACACTTTGCGACATTTATTTTACTTGCCTTTCTCCTCTCCCATAATTCAAAATCTTTATGTTTATGGACAATAAATTTCCTAAGATGGAAACATTCTTGCAAAATGAAATACAATCTTGTTTAGAGATGGACACCGAATCAAGATCATTTGTGTATTCCAACGTCTTTCGCAGTCTAAACGAGACTGTCCGACCAGACGGTGGCGGTGGCGATGGTGGTGGTGGGAAATCAAGATCGTCTTCATCGTCGTCCCCTGAAAGATCAATGCTTTCAAGTTCAGAGTCCAGTTCTCCAGCGAACGAGGTTGGCTCTGATACCATATTAAATACTCGATTATCTGAATTCTCTAAAGAAAACATTGCCAGGGAACTTCATGCACATTCTTTCCTACCGGGATTCAACCAAACCGGTGGAGGATGCGTTCCTCTCAACTTTCTTGAATCCTTCCAATCTTCAAACGGAGTCAAATTCTCCGACACTTGTTCATCATCATCTTCATCTGTCAGCTCAAGAATCCCAAATCTAGGGTTATTTTTACACGATCCATTCCCTCTAAAAAGTGCAGAAGAATCTCTTCCGACAGCCAAAACCCGCGATCACACCCCGTTTCCAGAAAACCCTTTATTCTCCATGCCTCAACTCGATCGAAACCAGCTCGATCCCGAATCAAAATGGCTGAAAATCAGTCAGAAAATCACCAACCATCCCTCGAGAGGATTCAGCGACTACTGGCTCAGCACGACGAAAACTCAGCCCATGAAATTTCCAGCTGCAGCCCGGAAAAGCCAGCAGAAAACTTGTTCGCCGTCGTCACCAGGGAAGCTTTTCCGGGGAGTAAGGCAGAGGCACTGGGGCAAATGGGTGGCGGAGATACGGCTGCCGAGAAACCGGACGAGGGTTTGGCTCGGAACCTTCGACACGGCGGAGGAAGCTGCGTTTGCTTATGACACAGCGGCGTATATTCTCAGAGGCGATTATGCAAACCTGAATTTCCCCGATTTGAAGCACCAGATCAAGGCCAATCCCATGAACAACAACACCGCCGCGCTTCTTGAAGCCAAGTTGCGGGCGATTTCACATGGAATGGCAGCTTCGAAGAAGGGCTTTACCGCTCCACCGTCGTCGTCGCCACCGTCGTCCCAGAAGCCGGTTTTGGAAGAGGATTTGAACCAGAGATCAGCTGAGAAAGAATGGGCATTGGAGGTGGAGAGCAGAGGTGGATCAGAAGCGATGGAGATGAAGAAAAGTGCAGAAACGATGGGATCAGATGCTGATGCAGTTCAGTTGAGCAGAATGCCTTCTTTGGACATGGACATGATCTGGGATGCGCTTTTAGTCTCAGATTAATGATCGCATTACTTTTTCTTGATTTTTTTTTTTTTTTTTGTATTTTTGTTGAGTTTAGAGGTTTTTAATTTGGTATTTCTTGGTAATAACATGAGGAGTTTCTAAGTTTAGTTTGCACAGTACTTAGAATTTGAATTGTTCTGCAAATGAATGTGTTCTTCATGGTTTATGCTTTTTGCATATGCCAGCACACTTGATCATTGGGAAAATTGCAATTTTAAGGGAGGCAATTTTAGTCTTACCCGAATACAAAAATAATCGGAATTTGTTTAAATAGCCGAAAAAGTGAAACCTAATAGCTGGTCTCGTGCATATCATGTGTATTTTTTGTTTGGCCATAAAATTCCGGACATTTTTGTCATCAATGTGACGAAATTGTTAACATAAGGATCAAATTGTCAAAATAAATTTATATAAGACTAGAATTACTACTCTCCATACTTGCATTTTACTAAAATTAAATTGTACCGCCTATACCATATTTATTTTTCTCCCGCGGTTGATGAGAAATTCAATAGAAAAAATATGTTTTTTTAACTACGGTTGATTACTATTATCAAAAGGAAAAATTGTGGCTAACACAAATTAACCACGATTTTACAATTGCCATTTGCTGTTGTTTTCGCAAGCGTGGCTAAAACATTAGCCATGATAAAAAAATATGGCAAAAATTTAAGTTTTTACATTGATTTTATTTAGCTATGGTTAATAGTGTTGATTTATCATGATTTTTGACCCATGTTCATTTATAATATAGTGAAAAGTAATTTTTTTTAGTGATTCTTGTATATATTAATTAGGCGTGATAATATTATAAATGATATAAATAACGTAATTTATTTTGTGGTGATGTGACATGAGTCATGCTGTTTGATAGTTTGACAATTGCAAGAGAAGAGAGATACAAAAATTGAGGTTGAATTCTAGAAATTAAAGAAAATCATGAATAAAATTAGGTGACCGAAAACAAATAAAAAGTTGAAAAAGAAAGTAGGATTAATTACAACGACCTCTCTTGTTAGTTAATATAATTATTGATAGCACCTTTTTAAATTTTGAAATTACAAAACCTCCCTTTCTGAATTTTTGCGCTTAAAAAGAAAAAGAGACTTGTAATTGCTATATTTTGTAATTAATTAAATGATAATTGCACCCCTATACTTATGAAAATTGAATATTGAAATCCCACCTCCTGTATGGATATATGTACATGTTAATATAGAGGGACAGATTTTATAATTTCAAAAAAAATGAAAGGATATAGCCAGCAAATACACTAATTTTTCAAGAAGGTTAATACGGTAATTTACTTTAAAAAGTATGAAAACAAATATTATAATTCTTTTTTTTTCATTTAAATACTTTCATATGGTTGGATGTTGACCTTTGTAGATCAACAAAATACAAAGATAGAACCTTTGCACGATTCATGGTCCCCTTTATCGTTATGGAATAAAAATATTTTTTGGCATCGACTGTTATACCATCAATCGTTGTGATCTCACTAGAAAAAAATATAATTTTTTATTATGATCAATTGTTATAATTAAAAGTAAAAATCATAGCGAATACTAATTATTAATCATGTACGCAATGATTATTAGCCGTTGTTTTCGTAAGTGAGGCCAAAATTTGTTATACAGTTAAAAAATGTATGGTAAACATTTTGATCATGGGTAAAACAAAGCGAATATTTGTTAACCATGGTTAAAAACTTAATTTTCGCATTAATATTTTGTCTGACTTCAATGTGTATAGTGGGCCGGGCCAGCCCAGGACCGACACGGATCAACCCGAAAAAACTCAGCCCAGGACCAACCTATTATTATTTATGACAGGTCTTGGGGTGGTCCCGGACCTTTAAATGGGCCCCAATTGTGTTCACTTTTAAACCTAGGCCCAGCACATGAACCAGCCCGTTTGATGCCCGGCCCAAGACCAAACCAGCCCAGGACCGACCCAATACCGATTGAGCCTATTTAATTTTTTTTTTTGTAGTTTGGCCTGATCCCAAACTTAAACTTATTTTAATATATATATATATATATAAATAATTGAGACACCCCTTATGACATTATACTTTATCAGTACTAATCATTATACTCTTCGTAATTATAAGTTGTCTTATAAGAATTTTCATTTTAAACTAGTAAGATAAATCCTATTTTTCTCGATATAATATAAATCTATAAATATATCTTAAATCACGATAGGTATCATCAAATATATTTACTAGGCCACCGATATACTTATGTACAAAACTCCAAAAAGAAAAAAGTTTCAGGCTGTTACAAAACCTAAAACGCAACCCCAACAAAAGCCTAGGTGTTTAATAATCACATAGCCAAAACCCACGGCTTCAGATGTTACGGCTGACCCACCTATTAAGGTCTATAGCAGACTTCAAATCTGATGTATTTAGTCACCGTGATCTATCTCCTGAAAAATACTAGCAAGGGATGACCTGTCTACTAAATAAGTATAGCTAACCAGCTTATATACACACATAAATACATGTCATAATATAAACTAACAAGTGTTCAATATACAATCACCACAAAATTACAAAGTCATCAATACCACAATCATGTTTATGACAAACAAGTATAATCATATATATACTTATATAGATCCAATTAACTATACTTATCTCAATTTCAAAACGATTATGCTAGTAGAAGGAGCTGATCAATCCTCTACTTTACCCCCGTGTCCTATAATACGTTATAATATGTATAATCAATATATATTAAAAATATCGTAAATTACGAATGAAATTACTAAATATATGCGTATATTTTATATCAATATTTTAATATTTTATTTATATTGAAATTCAAACCTCCAATCCTTTTTCGTCTAAATATTAGACATTATAAACTTCATCCGTATATATCTAATTTATCAATTAACTCATAAGAGCTTATTTCATCAAATCCCTCATATTTTTATAACTATTGTTCTCTATAACATTCCTAAATGAAAATTATTACAAAAATCTCATATTCCTTTCTAATAAATACCATATTTCTCAAATATAATTTCCTAATATTTCTCAAACATAATTTTCTACTATTTCTATTAATTTATGTCAATTCTTCACTATTATAATAATTATTTAAATAATAATATATACAATTATGTATTTGATTAATAAACCCGATTAATTTTGAATAATCCATTATACCAACAACTAAATCCAATAGATTAAATAAATTTTAATTTATTGGCTATAATATCACCGATCCAATTAAATATTTACCCGATCACTAATTTGTATAACTACTCGAATTCACTAAATTTTCTAGTTAAATATTAATTTGAATAGTATAAATCACATTTAGTAAATACCATAATCAAATAACATTACAAATAAATTAAATTCAAATTTTTAAGATCAATTGAAAAATTATACCTGCCGGACGAGTTCTTCGTAAGCAAGAAATGAAATGTATAATTGTGTAAATGAAATGAAAATTTAAAAGTTAATTTACCTCATTTTATCCACAATTGTGTAAATGATTAGTGGGTGTTTAGGGTGGCAGCACGTGCTGCCCCCAAATTCATGAAATTGTATATATATATATTTTTAACTTTTGACAAAATTGCATTTTAGCCCCCTAATTCTAAATATATACAATTTAATTTCAAATATTTTATAAAGCTCCAATTTAGTCCTTTCAAGTTTTTAATATATATAAAGTTTTAACCGATAACTTATAATTAAATTAGATTTTCTTAATAATTACTAATTAGTCTTTCGATTATGAATAAAATTTCATGAATGTCACAATAATGGACTAGTATTTATTTTCTATGTATTTATTTTCCTTTTTCAATTATACATGTAAATTTTTATATTCAATTTAATAAATTTGAAGTTTTATTTTGAACAATTACTTAAATTTATGGTTGTCTTATGAATAGATAAATAGTAAATTAAATCTAACAAAAAATTATAATAAAATTTATAACTAGAAAAAAATAAGTAAAAATGACAAAGAACTTAAATAAAAAATTGACTAAGAAATTTACAATGAGAAACTTAAATAATAACAAGAAAGAAAACACTTTGTAGATAAATTATTTTTGCGCCCAATCAAATGACGACAAGTGGAAAATATATATTATTTATCAATTATATTCTATTTTCTATTTATATTTTGGAATATACTAAATTAATTCTAAATATAAATATTTAAATTAATTGATATTTTGATATATATTTCGTCATCAAATCAACGGTCGACATGTGTCAAATTGAGGTGTTCCGGCCAATTAAATCAAGACAAATATTTCTCATATTATCTCTTCAAAAAAATACAAAAATCAAAGAGATAATATTGAAATTGACCAATCATGTCTTCCCAAATATTTAATGTATTTATCTCTTTAAATTAAAATAAAGAGATAATACAAAATAAGTGTTCAAGTTCACCACAACTCTACCTCTTGGACAACCATATAAAGGGGTCCTTGGAACTCATTCAAAACACACACACACATACAAGCAAGAGAGCATTCAAGAAGTCCCAAAATCCTCCCAAGCACAAATCAAGGAAGATCCACGACGTTCTAGGCAAGATTCAAGGCGTTCGTCGCGGAAATCGTCCAAAGTCAGCGTTTAATTCGACAAGAAGTCCGAAGACTGGCGAATTAACGTTATCAAGACAGAAATCTACCTTGGCGGAAGATCGAAGTCTCAAATCCACCAAGAAATATTCAAATTCAAGAAGAACATCTCCAAGTTCATAGCGTTTGATCCGAGAATAAGTCAACGACCCCCGAATTAACGTTATTTAAAGTCAAAGCCAATGTCAAAGGAGATCAAACGTCGAGTTTCACCTCCGAAGTTGCCGAAGTCAAAGATCACGTTTTTGAAGAGAAGAATTAGAGGTTTTCAAGTAGAGATTTCGCACCCACAGATATTCAATCAAATTCAAGAATTTTTATTTGTAATATTTTCTTGTTTCGATAAATCCAGGAACACGAAAATCTGTTTACACACTTAAAATAATTTTTTTAAAAAATAAGGTGTATTAATGAATTAATATACGAAAATTATTGAAGTAGCACAATAAAAACATAAGTTTTAAAGTTTGAAAAGTTTAAAAAACCTAGTAATATCAACTTAAAAGAATGAAATAAAAATTATCATGAATTATTAAAAAAAAATTAGCCCAATTGGGCTGGACCACTAACCCAGCCCGGTAGGCCCGGCGCAAGCCTGTACCAGGATTAGGTGGTCCTGGGTCTCTGGGCTGGGCTGGTCCCAAGTATTGGTAGTTGCGACCGATCCAGCATCGGCCCGGTCCCAAGCGGGCATGGGCCAAACCACCCCATTTTTTTATTGGGTTATTGTGATCCTGGGCTGGGTTGGCCCAACTCGGCCCACTGTACATCTTGAGTCTGACTCTGATAAATAGTATTGATTTACTACAATTTCTAAGCTCTAGTGTATATTGTAGGGATTTATCAATTTTTTGTAGTGTGTAGTAGTTAAGGTTGACCATTATTGCTAAACCTAGGATGGGACTAAATGATTAATTGTTAAACTTAAAAGTAAAAATCGTAGCGAGTACTAATTAATCATGTACGCAACGACTATTAGCCGTTGTTTTTGTAAGTGATGTCAAAATATTTGTTACAACTAAAAAATATATGGTAAATATTTTGATCATGGGTAAAACAAAGCCAATATTTGTTAACCATGGTAAAAAATTTAAATTTTATCAGTTTTGTCTGACTGTGGTAGATAGTATTAATTTACTACGATTTCTAAGCCATGGTGATTTATAGTATAATCAATTTTTTGTAGTGTCTAGTAGTTAAGGTTGACCATTATTGCATACCTATGATGGGACTAAGTGTATGTCCGTATCTATGTATTGATTCCCACGTAGTTAAACCTTACTCTTGGATATAGTAGGTTAGCTATAGGGATTCAGGCCGATACATATAACGCAAGCATAATACTCCTGGACGGGTATGTGGCATGCCATCCCAACTTTTTCGTTTTATCTTAAAAAAAATAAAATCATTGACCGTCATTAAAAACAAGAAATAATATTTCTTGTCAATATAATATCTAAGCATTCTTTTGTCAAAGGTTTGTGTATTATTAATCAGCTTGAAATCAACTTATCTAAGGCAGTCTTTATTTGAAAGCCCTATTTGGAATGGAATGAAAAAGTTGAAGTTTGATATTTCATCTTTCCGTTTTCAAGTCTAATCGGAAGGATCCGTAATTTATTTTATTTGATGAAATGCTCTTACTTTTATGTTAATTATAGTTAAGCAAAATAGTCACTTTTTATATATTTAATTTTTAATGATATACTATTAAACTCTTAACACATGATTGATGGGTTTCCTAAAATGGATAAATTACATCTATCTCCCCTAAAATTTGACATAATTACAAATACCTTCTCGTTGTTTGAAAAATTACAAATACCCTATTGAGATTTATAATTTTTATCCAAATACGTGAAATTAACCATTTTGCCCTTAATTGTTTAGTTTGCCAGAAGACAGACTGATGTGATACTATCTTCTCTTAAACTATGAAATTCCTAGTTAGCTTTAGGTGTGGGCTTGCCCGCTAATAATTCCAAAGCCCAACAAGGTAGAACGATGGTTTTAACAATTACAGAAAAATCCGTCAAGATAAATTGTATTATTAACTCCTCTGTGTAAAAAAATTTAAAAACCTTTCCCTACATATTGTAGTAAAAAAAATTCAAAGAATTTTAAAAATGAAATAAAATATAAAAGGGCATTTTGGTCAGTTCACCCATAAAAATGAATGGAAATGGGTTATTTGTTAGAAGCTTACAAATCTTAGGGATATTTGTAATTTTTCAAACAACAATGGGATATTTATAATTATGCCAAATCTCAGGGGAGGTAGTTGGAATTTACCCTTTTAAAATTGATGGATTGATCATTCTAAATGATTGATTAATTGGATTAACCAATCAAAACTTTGATTTTCACTTTTATCTTGAATTAAAATAAATTAAAAATTTAATTAATTGATTAATTATGTTGAACTAATAATTCAAGTTTTGAGTTAATTTAATTAGACTGAATCAATAAATTGCGCTAATTAAACCAAGAGAAGTACAACTAGAAGCAAATAATTGACTAACTGCATGAATTAATTTACATTATTGAATTTCCTAAGTTAATTCATAGAATGAATTGATTGAATTTAATTAGATTAGTTGGGCTTAATCTGTTAAGCTTAATGCTCCTAAATCCTAATTAGAGCTATTAAGTTGGGCTGGGCTAGGAGATACTAGCTACGTGGGCTGAGAAATTAATTTGGGGTATAAAATCAAGGCCCAATTGAGAAAGGGGCCCACTTGAGATGATAGCTTCAAAGGCAAGTTTGTATTTCTCGGAGGAAAGCAGAGGGTGGTATGGGTTTTGAGAGAACTGAAGGCGTTCAATTAAGCTCTTTTGACGAAGCAAGTGTGGAGGGTCATGGTTCAGCCTGATGGGATTCTTGCTCAACTTTGGAAAGCTAGGTATTTTCCGCATGTTTTCGTTCTTGAGACCGACTGTGGAGTGAATCCGTCATTTACTTGGCTAAGTGCTTGGGGAGCTCGTGATGTTGTCAAGGTAGGGGCTAGGTGGCTGATTTCTAACAGCGACAGAGTGCGCATTTGGCACGACGCTTGGCTCCCTCGTCCGTACTCTTTTAAGCCTCTCTCTCCTCCTCTCACTTTGGACAGAGAGGCTCATGTTAGTGATCTCATACTCCAAGATCCTTTAAGGTAGAATAAGACTCTTATATATGATATTTTTTGGGAGGTTGATGCTTCTTTGATTTGTTCTGTTCCTTTGGGCCGTACCGCACGGGGGGATCGTTGGGTTTGGCACTTTGATCCTAAGGGACTCTTTACAGTGCGGAGTACATATTTTCTTGCAGTTGAATTGCTTTCTCGGGAGCACCATTGTGAAGGAGCTAATAGGGATTTGAGAAATCAGAATTGGCAGTTTATTTGGAACATTAAAGTCCCTCCGAAGCTTAAATTGTTTGCGTGGCGTGTCTGTCGAAATGCTCTCCCAACTCTTGTTAATCTGTCCCGTCGGAATTGCAGTCGGAACCTTGATTGTCCTCTTTGCCTTGCTGAACGAGAGGATGTTTTTCATTTTCTTTTATATTGTCCTGTGGCTCGTCAAATTTGGGCTTTATCTAACTTGCCTTGGTTGCTCATTTCACAGGTTCAAGGAGGGACTGAAGATTGGCTTCGAATTGTTTCAACAAAGCTAGAAGCGGATCAATTTTCGCTATGTCTAACCATTATATGGGCGATATGGTGGGGTAGGAATCAAAAGGTTTGGAATGGAAAAGATGCTCAACCGCTGGAGACAGTGTTGTTCGATTCTCTTTTTCTTTCAATTTTCCAATAGCAGGAGGCCTCTCCCCATTCTCTACCAAATCCTGTTCACCTGCTGCACTGGACTCCTCCTTCATTTGGTTATATTAAGGTCAATTTTGATAGAGCCGTACATGGTGGAATTCAGGCGATAGGAGCAGGTGTTGTGGCGTGGTCGTTGCATTCAGTGGGAAAACGAAGCTGTTACGTGGCTCTACAGACCCCGAACATGCGGAAGTATTTGCAGCGAGTGTTGCGTCTGAGATGATACTTTGGCATGGCTAGTCTTCGGTCATCTTGGAAGGTGATTGTTTAAATGTTATTCGTCAGCTTTGTCGTGGCAGTATCAACACTTCTTGGTGATCGGTTGTCGAAGCCGTCAAATATAAAAATTGATTCTAAACTGTAGTAGTTGTGGAACCAGGTCGAATCCCAAGGGAATTATTGATTACTTCTCGATCTAGATGTAGTAACCAAAAAAGGGGGGTATGAATTGAGTACTAAATATAAATGAACTAAATTAACGAAAGCAAGAGTAAAATAACTGAGAGATGAGATTATAGATGAAAAAGTCCAATTCAAGGGGGTTCGTCGCACCAATCGTTATGTTTATCAAAGATCACTAAGGATTAATTCCATAACCAAGCATTCAACTCTGGAATTCATTAGGATAGCCGTAACAAATTCCCGTTTTCCTATCGTAGTGGATTTGACTCAAGCATCTAACTCCAAACTTATTATATCAAGACTGGGCACGATAGCGTTCCATATCACATCAATAATAGCATTTGCATCAATGAAAACAGTTGAATCTAGATCAAATAACCGAGATAGCTGCAATTATCTAACCTAGTTTTCTCGTCCCTACAAATAAATCATGCAAAGCACATAATAAATTTGTTCGCTACTCATACCACTCATTCATGACAATTACGGATCACTAAACTCATGGATAGCAATAGAAAAATTAATAACGAATCGAATTGTCAGATCTATCAATAATGATCATTCCGTTAACAGTAAATCAAGATGAGAAATACTTGGCGAAATCAGATAAATTCAAGATCTCAAAACATAACAATAGGGTTTAACGTTTCCCTTGAATCGGAATAGAAAATTAGCTACTGAACATGTTCATAACAAAGCAAAATATTCTAGATGAAAGCATGAATTTAGAGACAGAGAGAAAACAACGATGATCAAAAGGTAATTTTTCTCTGTGTTCTAGTCTCCTTTTTATAGTTGAGAGTCCTCTTCCTATGCAAGCTAAGAGTCTTCTTTTCGTGCCAACTCTAGAGTCCTCTTTTGTGCCAACTTCTAAACCCACGCAGATCTGGATGTCGGATAAGATGTGATCACGCCTTAGAGGTTGTTCAAGTCTGCTGGCTCAAAACTCTTCTTTTCTTCCCGTGCAGACTCGGGTGTTGGACAGGGCGTGATCACGCCCTAATGGTTGTTCAAGTCTGCACATTGCTGTTTTGTTCTTGATCACTTTTCTGTCTTTATTTGGGCTTTTTAACTCCTTTTCTTCACAACGGGTGAATCTCGATCTTTTATTCAAAACTGCATAACTCGATAAGAAATGTGAAGGAAACCTTTGAAAATCATTCGAGTTAAGCATGCATATGAGAGATGAAATGCACCCTATCAAATTCCCCCACACCAAAACCATGCTTGTCCTCAAGCATTTCTTGATTAAAAAAAAAAAGCATGGATTATCCAAGTAGCCATACCCAAATTTTCCTTTATGTTAGTGAAGTGTATCCCTTAATCAATATGTCTTCACAGTGTAAGAAGAGATAGCAATATTGAGAATAAACACTAGTGGCATTCATACAACAAGCACATATCCCATTGACTTTATCAAACGTGAACGAAACAAGTCTCAACACTCCTCACTAGGATGTCTCTCAAACCACTCAAGAAGTGTTTAAGGAAGTTTTGTCACACTCAAATCAGGACATTAGAGTGCCATTGCCATAGGCTTGCTTGTGAATCAAATCTCCACCACTGCAAAATGCTTATCAGTGCATAAATCAAAGGGTCTTAACATGGTTGTAATGGGGCTAGGGTCAAGGTGTGTCAAGAGAGGTCAAATTGTGGCTCATGAATTCAAAAGGATGATGCAAACTTAGTTGCTTGTATTGCTCAGCTCATTGCTTTTTTTTTTCTTCCACATCCAAGTGTTTAAAGTATGCACACTTTCGAAGATGATTTTTTTTTTGTTTTCAGTTTCCTCTTTGATCCTTTTCCTCTTTTTCTTCCTTTTTTTTCATTCATCATTCAACAAAAACTCATTCATTCATCAAAGTCTTTGATTCTCGTTTTTTTTTGCTCTCTTTTTTTTTCGTTGCATCATTTTTTTTTCTTGGGTCTAGCAACATGTCTCCCATATGCCCCCTTGCACCACTTCTCTAGCTCTTTTTCGCATTGACTTACAAGCAACCATATTAACATCATCCATTTGAAAGGGTTCAAAAATCTCTGCAGGCAATAACCAAGAAAGGGATAATCGGCTGAAGATGCGATTTAACCAAGAAAATAGAGGCCAAGGCTCAAATAAGTTTTCTAAGGGTGAGTTTCCGGTAGGATCTTTTCAAGGTTAATTGGCTATTCCTAAGTTCCCTTATCATTTTCATACACCAATATGCAAAAATGTGACCTCGAAATGTATTACACAAGCAAGTTCTAGAATGCACACACTAAGTCCGATGCCCTCAATTTGAAAGAAATATCGAGCACTATTTGAATGCAAGTGCTTTGGCTCAAAAGCTCACATAAAGGGTTTTAGTGTTGATTCTTGAACGTTGTTCGTCTAATGCAATCAATGGGACATCTTTCACACACAATATTTTTTATGCCACTAGAGTTCGTCCGCCTACTAATCTCAACTTAAACCACAAATTCCTATTGGCTTCAGGGACAACACAAAACAACATGCAAGGAATTTAGTTCAAGCTATAGGACAACCCACACATTTCGTTTCAAGATCAACTCATTTCAAGCACACATTACGGTGTTCATGACATATAATCAGTACCAAAACAACAATTCACCCAGAAATTTCATCCACAAAAATTAATCTCCAACACAAATAATCAACAATACCAACATCACAGAATCACAAGAATTATCAGGCCCATAACCACCATACCTACTCATGCACAAACCTCCCCTACACCAAGTACATACATTGTCCCAAATGTATGCACATAAAACTACATATAACAAGGAAATGAAAAAAAAGGAGAGAGAAATAGAGAGCATCCCTGAAATATGTGGTGACGGCAACGCGGTTAGGCAGGGGTGGTGGGGGTATAGAAACCCCCAAAGCAGTCAAGGCCGCATCGAGCTTGCGGTGCAGCCACGCATCAGAGAGCTCCAGCCGGGTTAGACGACCCTCAATGGCGTCCGGAGATGGGGCGGCAGGCAGTGGCGGGCGGCGGCGGCTGCAAGAGGGGTGAGAAATTAGGGTTTTGTAAGTAGAAGTGAGGAAAGTGAGGCTTGCTAAACATCTAAACATATATATATATTTTCATTTTTTTTATTTTTTGTTGTTTTGAATTAGGGAGAAGAAAATAAACAAAAAACCTAGAAAGAAAAAATTAATAAAAAATAGATAATACAAAGAGGATTCAGATTTGTCCCCTCTTTTAGGCGTGATCACGCCTAAACACCTCCTCAAGTCTGTACGTCTGGTGGAAAATCGCCGATCTCGTCGTCTGCTTTAGACAGAAGAAACAGTGGGATAGGGCGTGATCACGCCTTATCTCGCTGTGAAGTCTGTCGGACCAATGAACACGGTGTTGCATCTGGCATCAAACGGGGCGTGACCACGCCTTATATGAAGGTCAAATCTGTGGAGGTGAGAAGTAAAAATCCTAAACTAAAAGTTCAAAATAAAGCATATAAAACGCCGGGTTGCCTCCCGACAAGTGCAATTGTTTAACGTCGTCATGCTCGACGGAAGAGCTCATTATCCTTGCTTGGACTGTGGGGTTGACGCCAATGCAATATCCACGGGGTTACCTAAGTCATCACCTCGGAGGAATGGTTTCAAACGATGGCCATTTACCTTGAAGATTTTTCTCGTATCCAAACTTTGAATTTCCACTGCACCATAAGAAAAAATATTAGATATCTCAAAAGGACCAATCCAACGTGAACGCAGCTTACCTGGCATTAGTTTCAGCCGAGATTTGTAAAGGAGGACCTTCTGACCTACGTGAAAGTGTTTTCGTAGGATTTCATTATCATGAAATGCCTTTGTCTTCTCCTTGTAAATCCGCGTATTTTCATACGCGTCCAAACGCATTTCCTCTAGCTCTTGCAACTGAAGCTTACGCTCCATCCCGGCCTTGCTCATATCCAAATTACATTTCTGTACTGCCCAATATGCTTTGTGTTCGATCTCTACGGGTAAGTGACATGCCTTTCCAAACACCAATCGATAGGGGGACAACCCTATGGGGGTTTTATACGCCGTCCTGTATGCCCATAAAGCATCATCCAAGCGTAAGCTCCAATCCTTCCTTCTGGGACTCACTGTTTTCTCTAAAATGGACTTTACTTCCCGATTTGACACTTCTGCTTGGCCATTCGTCTGTGGATGATAGGCGGTCGCCACACGATGGTGAACGCCATACTTCTTGAACAAGCCTCCCACTGCTCGATTGCAGAAATGACTCCCTTGATCACTGATCATTGCTCGTGGGACACCAAACCTGTTAAAAATATGGGTCTTGATAAAACCTATGACAGCAGTAGAGTCATTAGTCTGGGTGGCCTTTGCTTCCACCCATTTTGAAACATAATCACCAACCAAAAGTATGTAAAAAAACCCACAAGATGATGGAAATGGACCCATAAAATCAATACCCCAAATATCAAATATTTCAACAATTAGAATTGGAGTTTGGGGCATTTCATTCCGATGAGACACCGTCCCCGTACGTTGGCATCTATCACACCGTTTACAGAAGTCATAAGCATCTTTGAACAAGGTATTCCAATATAACCCACAATCCAATACCTTCCTAGCCGTGCGTTTAGGCCCAAAGTGACCCCCGCATGCAAAATTATGACGGAAATTTAAGACAGAGTGATGCTCATCATTAGGTACACAACGCCTTATCACTTGATCCGAACAAAAACGCCATAGATAAGGGTCATCCCATACATAATATTTTGCCTCACTCTTGACTTTATCTATCTGAGCACGACTAAGATCAGGGGGTAATGCACGAGCGACTAAATAGTTGACAATGATAGAGTACCACGGGACCATACCTTGCACCTTGAATAAATGCTCGTCAGGAAAAGAGTCGGAGATGGGTAAGTCATCCTCCCTTCTTACCAATCAACTTAGGTGGTCGGCAACCGAGTTTTCCGAGCCCTTACGGTCTTTTATGGTCACGTCGAATTCTTGAAGCAACAGGATCCACCAGATCAATCGAGGCTTAGATTCCTTCTTGGATAGTAAGTATTTGAGTGCTGCATGGTCAGAAAACACCACGATTTTAGACCCAAGTAAATAAGACCGGAATTTATCTAGTGCAAAAACAATAGCTAGAAGCTCTTTTTCTGTCGTGGAGTAGTTGCACTGTGCTGCGTCCAAAGTTTTTGAGGCATAATAAATCACATGATGCCTTTGTCCAAACTGCTGTCCTAAAACAGCGCCCACTGCATAATTGCTGGCATCGCACATGACTTCAAATGGTAGGTTCCAATCCGGTGGTTGAATGATGGGAGTGCTTGTTAAAGCTTTTTTCAAATCGTCAAATACCTCTTGGCAGTCTTGACCAAAGTCGAATTGTGCATCTTTTTGCAGTAGCCGAGACAGAGGTCGGGTGATCTTTGCAAAGTCTTTTATGAATCTTCGATAGAAACCTGCGTGTCTAAGAAACGAACGTACTTCCCTAACGCAAGTAGGGTAAGGTAAGTTCATAATCAAGTCAATTTTTGCTTTATCTACCTCAATGCCTCTTGATGATATTACATATCCTAGAACAATGCCTTGGTCTACCATAAAGTGACACTTTTCAAAATTAAGAACCAAGTTAGTTTCTATGCACCTCTGAAGGACTTTTGCAAGGTGACCCAAACATTCATCAAATGAACCACCATACACAGTAAAGTCATCCATGAATACTTCAATGCATTTCTCAATGTATTCCGAAAAGATACTCATCATACACCTTTGGAACGTACCTGGGGCATTGCACAACCCGAAAGGCATTCGTCTAAATGCGAAGGTACCAAAGGGACATGTAAAGGTTGTCTTTTCTTGATCCTATTGAGCTATGGCAATTTGATAATATCCTGAAATCCATCAAGAAAACAAAAGTAAGATTTTCCCGCAAGCCGTTCTAACATTTGGTCCATGAAGGGTAGCGGGAAGTGATCCTTGCGTGTTGCTAGATTTAGCCTCCTAAAGTCTATAGACATACACCAACCATTTTGCACTCTCATTGGCACCAACTCGTCATTTTGATTTTTTACCACCGTCATACCTGTTTTCTTTGGTACCATGTGCACCGGACTCACCCAAGCACTATCAGAAATAGGGAATATTATACCTGCATCCAAAAGCTTTAGGATTTCTTTCATTACCACTTCTTTTAGTGTTGGATTAAGTCTCCTCTGTGGCTGTCGTGATGGTTTAGTATTGTCTTCCAAGTGGATTCGGTGCATGCACATTACCGGGCTTATCCCCCTGATGTCGGCTAACGTCCATCCTATCGCGGTTCGATGTTCTCGGAGAAGCATCACCAACCTCTCTTCGTGTTCTTCCGGCAATTGATTGGATATGATGACATGTAAGGTTTCTCCGTCTCCCAAGTAGATGTACTTCAAATGTTTCGGCAAGGGTTTGAACTCTAGCTTGGGTGCCTGCAAAACAGAAGGAAGTAACTTAGTGTGCGTGGAAGAAATGCTTGATTCATTAGAGGATGAAGGATTCAATACTTCACTAAGTGACTCAACACAGTCATCATCATCTTCACCTTCATCCAATTCCATGATTAAGTCAAGTTCAGTACCAACATTCTCTTCATCAAACACACCATGTACCACTGAATCGATCATATCAACATGACAGAGCGCATGCAACTCATTGGGGTATTTCATAGCCTCAAAGATATTAAACTTTACAATTTCCCTATCAAATTCGACAGATAAAGTGCCATCTACATCAATCTTTGTTTTTGCAGTTTTCATGAACGGTCGCCCCAACAAGATAGATGTAGAGTTATTAAGCCCCTCAGCCCCCATTTTCAAGATGTAAAAATCTACCGTAAATAGTAAATCATTCACTTTTACTAACACATCCTCAACAATACCAATGGGACACACATAGGAATAATCAGCTAACTGAATTATCACATTCGTTTCTTGCAGAGTGCTCAAGTTTAAAGCTTCGTAAAGAGAATACGGCATGACATTAATGGATGCTCCTAAGTCGAGCATAGCACGCTCGATTTGTCTACTACCAATCGTGCAAGGGAGTGTGAACATACCTGGATCCTTGCATTTTTTCGGTAACTTACGATTGATAACAGCTGAGACATTCTTACCGAAAATCACCCTCTCCCTGTCTTTCAACTTCCTCTTGTTAGTGCACAGTTCCTTCAAAAATTTGGCATACTTTGGGATCTGTTTGATTGCATCCAACAGTGGTATATTGATCTCCACCTTTTTGAAGGTGTCCAAAATTATCTTCTCATGCTCATCTTCCTTTGACTTGGACGACCTGTAGGGAAAAGGAAGAGGACAAGGATTAGAAGACGAGGGTGTGGTTAAATCAGATTTTACCTGCTGGTTTTCTCCTCCGGTGTCTTCATTTGTCTCCTCATCTCTTTTAGCTTTCTTTGATGCTGGTTCAATTGGTTCAAGCTCTTTACCACTCCGAAGTGTTATCGCACTAACATTCGCCTTTGGATTTGTCTCCGTTTGTGATGGGAGCTTCCCGGATGCTTGAGCTTCTAACCTACTTACCGAAGTCGCTAACTGTGTAACTTGGTTCCCCAAGTATTGAAAGCTGGCCTCTGCTTTTTCTTGAAACTGCTGAGTAGAAATAGCTAGGGATTTGACGATATCCTCTAAACTCATGCCGGAATTTGATGCTTGAGGTGGGGCTTGTGTAGGTGCCGGCAGAAGTCGGTTGAAGAATTGTGGTTGTTGCCTTGGTTGCTCCTCATGACTCCTATAGCTGAAGTTTGGATGGTCTTTCCACCCCGGGCTGTAGAAATTGGAGTAAGGATCATATTTCCGTTGGGGATTTCCGGGAAATCCTCCTACGGCATTCACTTCTGGCAACACTCCTTGTTGCAACGACGGGCATGCGTCGGTCGGATGCCCATGCCCCGAGCATATCCCACAAACCATTGCCTCTTGAACCTTTCCTGCAGCCATTTGTTGTACAAGAATAGTTTGTTCAGAGAGTTTCCCTGCTAATTCGTTGGTGCTTACCTCAGTAACCTTGGGGACGCCTCCCCCCGTGTGGTAGCCAAATTGCCTATACGTTTCCGCCATGGTAGAGATTAAATGGCGTGCCTCGTCTGGGGTCTTGTCAACTAGGGCTCCATCGCTTGCAGCATCCACCATCCCTCTATCATTCCCATAAAGCCCTTCGTAAAAGTATTGAATAAGGAGTGGTTCGGTAATCTGATGGTTGAGGAAACTCGCAACAAGTTCCTTGAATCTCTCCCAATATTCATACAAGGACTCGCCATTTAACTGTCTAATTCCGCAAATTTCCTTCCGAATATAAGTGGCTTTAGACGCGGGAAAGAATTTTTGCAAGAACTGTGATTGCATGTCTGCCCATGTCTGAATGGATGCTAAGGGAAGAGTACAGCCAATCTTTAGCCTTGTCCTTCAGCGAGAACGGAAAAGCTCTCAGTCTCACTTGTTCAGCTGTGACTCCGTGGGGTTTCATTCCTGAGCATACCACATGGAATTCTTTCAAGTGCTTGTGCGGGTCTTCTCATGCAAGACCATGAAAAGAAGGAAGTAAGTGGATTAGTCCGGATTTTAACTCAAAATCAGCATCATCATCATGAAATGGAATGCACAAAGGTTGTTGATCAGGATTTGGTGCATTAATCTCCTTTATGGTTCTCCGGTTATTAACCGCCATCTCGATCTCAGTTTCGTCAAAAGTAGATTCTCCTCCAAGAATTGATTCTGCGTCGAGTCTCGCCCGAGTCCTCTTTTGTTAGGTCTCTTTCCTAAGTCGACGCACTGTCTTCTCGATTTCTGGGTTGAACTGTAATTCACCTGTTCGAGAAGAACGCGGCATAAAAAGCAAAGAGATCAACAAATTAGGATGAGCACAACAAGATCAAGACAATTAAAATAATTCCCCGGCAACGGCACCAAAATTTGATCGGTTGTCGAAGCCGTCAAATATAAAAATTGATTCTAAACTGTAGTAGTCGTGGAACCAGGTCGAATCCGAAGGGATTTATCGATTACTTCTCGATCTAGATGTAGTAACCAAAAAAGGGGGTATGAATTGAGTACTAAATATAAATGAACTAAATTAACGAAAGCAAGAGTAAAATAACTGAGAGATGATATTATAGATGAAAAAGTCCAATTCAAGGGGGTTCGTCGCACCAATCGTTATGTTTATCAAAGATCACTAAGGATTAATTCCATAACCAAGCATTCAACTCTGGAATTCATTAGGATAGCCGTAACAAATTCCCATTTTCCTATCGTGGTGGATTTGACTCAAGCATCTAAATCCAAACTTATTATATCAAGACTGGGCACGATAGCGTTCCATATCACATCAATAATAGCATTTGCATCAATGAAAACAGTTGAATCTAGATCAAATAACCGAGATAGCTGCAATTATCTAGCCTAGTTTTCTCGTCCCTACAAATAAATCATGCAAAGCACATAATAAATTTGTTCGCTACTCATACCACTCATTCATGACAATTACAGATCACTGAACTCATGGATAACAATAGAATAATTAATATCGAATCGAATTGTCAGATCTATCAATAATAATCATTCCGTTAACAGTAAATCAAGACGAGAAATACTTGGTGAAATCAGATAAATTTAAGATCTCAAAACATAACAATAGGGTTTAACGTTTCCGTTGAATCGGAATAGAAAATTAGCTACTGAACATGTTCATAGCAAAGCAAAATATTCTAGATGAAAACATGAATTCAGAGACAGAGAGAAAACAACGATGATCAAAAGGTAATTTTTCTCTGTGTTCTGGTCTCCTTTTTATAATTGAGAGTCCTCTTCCTATGCAACTTAAGAGTCTTTTTTTCGTGCCAACTCTAGAGTCCTTTTTTGTGCCAACTTCTAAACCCGCGCAGATCTGGATGTCGGATAAGGCGTGATCACGCCTTAGAGGATGTCTGCTGGCTCAAAACTCTTCTTTTCTTCCCGCGCAGACTCGGGTGTAGGACAGGGCGTGATCACGCCCTAATGGTTGTTCAAGTCTGCACATTGCTGTTTCGTTCTTGATCACTTTTTTTGTCTTTATTTGGGCTTTTTAACTCCTTTTCTTCACAACGGGTGAATCTCGATCTTTTATTCAAAACTGCATAACTCGATAAGAAATGTGAAGGAAACCTTTAAAAATCATTCGAGTTAAGCATGCATATGAGAGATGAAATGCACCCTATCACTTGGGTTGGTCCGTTGCTTGAAGATATCTCTGCTAAGTTTTCTGACATGGAGTTTGTGCAGCCTTAGTCAAACCACGCACTGCTAATAAGGTTGCTCACCTGCTAGCTCAGTTATCTATTTCTGTTAAACAAAGGGGCTGTGATCCCCAGATTCCATATGTCATGCTTTAAACTATGATATTATGAATGCATAACATTACTTTTCCTTCAAAAAAAATAAAATAAATAATTTAACGGTGCATTTAGATTGATGGATTTTGATTTGGGGATGGATTGAAGAAAGAATTTCAAACGATTCAATTTAAAAAACATTTAAAATTCATCAATATTCAACAAAACTTAGTTCAAAATTAGAATTGAAGGAAATCATTCAAATTTAAAATTATCCAAATAATTAGATTGAAAGTATTTGTTATTAAGAATGTGAAATCTACTATTGCAAATTCTTCAATCCAAATGCAATCTTAGAGTATTGAACTTTACCTATATTCATTAGTATTTTAGGATATTAAACCCTATTCATACATTCTCATTTAATTTTACAGTATTAGCACTAGAAAAAAAATTAACCTTTAATTATGGCTAATTGCCATAGTTAAAAATAAGTAGCCGTAGTGAACAGTCATTTACCATGGTCATACAACGGTTATTAGCTGTGGTATTCACGAGTATGGCTAAAATATTTGTCATGGCTAAAAGTCATGACAAAAACATTTGCTATGGCTCATAACCATGGCAAAAAGAGTTTTCGTTATGAATAATCTAGGTTTTTACAATAATTTTTGTGTTAATCATATTTAATAATAATTATTTATCATGATTTTAATCCGTAGCCAATGAATTTATAGCCAAAAGTGAATTTTCTTCTAGTGTAGACTCTACTCATACCTTAACCACTACATAAAAGTTTGCACACCCTCACCGGCATATTTTTTGGCGGTGATAATCGCCCAAAAGATGAGGGCGGCTGATATTCAGGCCCCCATCTCCCGATAATAAGAGGCAATTCACTATAAGAGAATATGATATTAGTAACAAAATATTAAATGACAATTTTAAAGTTGTCATTAAAATATATATTAAGTGACAATATTTTTTATCTTGTCACTATACAATTATTAGCGATAAAAATTGTGTATAAAAGTTTTACTAAATACAATTAGTGACAACTCAGTAACAATACAGTATAGCGACAATAATTATTTGTTGTACTATACATGAGTCACTAATTGTATTTAGTGACAACTTTGTGCACATTTTTTTTATCACTAGTTCTTGCTAACAATAATTTTTACAAAATAATAGTAATTATTAAAATCATAAAATTCATTATTGTGACAAAATAAATATTCTTGTCACTAATATATAATTAGTGACAATATTAAAATTTTTACTTGATTTTTTTGTCGCTAATTTTCTATTTTCTTGTACTGATTATTGCCTGTGCATCGGGCGGCGATTGTCCCCTTTTTAGTTTAGCGGCCGTCGGTCACCTCCTTTTATGAGGGGGATGGCAATGGCCGCAGGATGAGGGAGAAGGTGGGCTTATTTATTTAATATTAAGAAAATAAAAAATAAAAAAAATAAATATAATATAAAACATATAACATTAATGGCATGAGTTCGACTTTACCGAATTTTTATTTTTTTTTATAAAATTCTTGAAGTCGAACTCATGGAGTTCGACTTCAATCATATAAAGTCGAACTCTCGGAGTTCGACTTGAAGTCGAGCTTTTTTCTTTTTTTTTTTTTTAAATTTTATTATTATTATTATTATTATTAAGTCTACTGCGTATATAAATGAAAAAAGAAAAATAATTACATAAAAAAATTATATTTAAATTAAAAAATATAATTTTAAAAAATTAATTATAATAATTACAATTCTTAAAAATGACCGCCCGTCCCACAAGTGCGTCGGTGCCGTTGGCGCCGATGTCTTCTTATTTCTTCACCCATATTTTGTATTGGTTTATCTTCAACATTATCATCATTATATGCATTCATATGCAACCGACTTGATGATATTGCAGAACTAGACTCTCCATAATCACGATATGCACCAAATGCTGGAAATGAAATTGGTGAGATGTTATATTCTGGTGCATATGTTTGACTTGTGCCAAGCCCAAGGTCAAGATCAACCTGTCCATAATAAGGTTGTTGGCTTGGCATGTATGGAGCTGAATCAAACCAATCACTTTGTTGGGGCGGTTGAGGCACGTAGTAATCTTCATATACATTTAGAGGTGTATGCACCGTGGATGGACCAACTATATCTGCCCCAATAGTATCATCACCTCTAAGTGAACTTGTAGACATTCTACTACTGCTTCTCCTTTGTCTGTGGGATGTAGACAGAGCATTATCATGTGGTGCTGCTTATTGTTCGGGCTGATTATCCCTCGACAAACGAGAAAGCATTTCACGAAGTTCAATCATTCCGATAATAAACCGCTGATGCATTTGCAAAGCCTCTTCGAAATTGGTTGGTGGAGGTTGAACATTTAAATGAAGGGCCTCTGCATATTGCTCCTGCACCAATTTTAAAATAATGAATTTAAATCTAAGAGAAAAATGGGTGTAACATGAATCAAGTTTTATTGCACAACATACCACATGTTGTATTGTTGGTGCATGTCCAGGTTGATAGCCACTCTCCACACGTCTATCAGTAGATGATGAGACGAATCGACGAGTTATGCTACCGTACCAATTCGAATATCTATTTTCTGTATCTCTTCCGTTGGAAATGGGTGGTCGGCGCACAATCGTTTCATCTCGTCTACCCCATCTACTAACGTATATCGCGTGATGAGTCTCCCAGTCTGTGCCCCCACGTGCTCTACGGGAAATGTTATGGAGGCTCAATTCCCGACTGTCTGTACCCTGTGGAATGTCTTGCCTCATTCCGAATTGACGAAGTACTCGTCCGGGATGATGCATTTCCATAATGGCATAAAATATTAGGGGACATATTTATGTCCACAACTGGGGGTTGAACTCATCTGAGTAGGCTAGAATGTTCTTCAAATTCATGTCGTACGGCTGCCAAAGAAACTGAAATAAAAGCAAATATGTTAAATTAGTGGGTAATTAATATTCATAAATAAATATCATAACGATGAGTCTTGTTTACCTGATCAGCCGTTATGCTATCTAGCATATCTTTAAATACCCGGACAGTCCACCGTACAGTGCGGGTGAAGTTGTGTTTTTTGTTCCACGTTGCACCGTACGGTGGTATTGGAAGGAGCCGATTATTATAAGTTTGTATTGGCCCCATCGTTACACGTTCATCACCAAGACCGGGTGTTATTAGTGTGATACGCGACCAAGCCCAAATCTGTAAAATAATAAGCTTGTGTCAAAAATAAAATATCGCAATAAGTTAGTTAATGAGAAATATAAATATTTAATGTTACCTGCAGTAACTGCAACTGGCCACCAATTTGGGCTTTGCCGTTGGTGCTGGCATTACACAATTCAAGGTACAAGAATGCGAGCACAGCACTGCCCCAACTATAGTTTCGGACGGCGTCGATATCCTCTAATTTGTGGACATATAGTAATGATACCAGATGCCCGGATGAATCAGGGAACATCACCCCACCGAAAAGAATTAATGCCATACAACGTGCATATTGTACAATATTGGGGAACGGTGTGTTATCATCAATTCTGATCGTGTAATGTGACGCAAAATTGCGTTTATGGACACACGCGAACCCCTAAGTTCCCCATCGTCTGGCGTGAAACCCAAATAAAGAGCACAATATTCTTGCCATTCTGTCCAAGATCTCTCCCGATCCACACCGGTCACGGCAAGTCCATCTATTGGGAGTCCCCAAATTATTTGGACGTCTTGTAGGGTCAGTGTCGTTTCCCCTACGGTGAAGTGAAACGTGTGTGTTTCGAGGCGCCACCTCTCAACTAGTGCTGTGATGAGATGCGCATCCTACACAATCCTGCCGTATCGGTACACACCATAAAACCCCATTTGGTGTAGTACTGCCAATACCCTATGATGTGGGGCATGCTCTTGAAAGTGTGTCCAAAATGCACCATCCGCACGTCGTGCCTTCAATGGTTCATCTAAATCGCCGTCAAGCACATCATCAGACCTATGTTGTCGTTGTGATGACAACACGGTTTCGTCGCGTGGACCATACACTTCTCTTCTGTCCATATTTTAGAACAGCTTACGTTTTGTGTAAAGTGAAAATGTATGAAGAATTTCGTAAAGCGTTTAGTGTAAGCAGAAAAGTTTGAAGGGACGATAGAGAAGTTTGAAGAATTCCGAAATGCACCATGCACTATATATATATATATTTACATTTGTTGAAGGTTACGGGTTATACCCGTGACCCTAAGCGGCAGCACAGCTGCAGCTGTATGCTGCAGTATAGCTTGCTGCAACATTACTGCTGCAACAAGCTATGCTGCAACATTACTGCTGCAACAAGCTATGCTGCAACATAGCTTGCTGCAGCAGTATGCTGCAACTGCGGTCACGGGCTGCTTAGTAGCCCGTGACCGCAAGGCTGCAGCAATGCAGCCTTGCTGCAGCATAGTTGCATTAAGCAATTTTGTCATGGTGTAGCTATGGTGCAGCAAGTCACGGGCTGCTAAAGCAGCCCGTGATGCAATTTTGTTTTTTTTTTAACCATTTAAATAATAATTTCTTGAATTTTAACAACAATAATTTTAATTTAAACATAAATACCCATCACAGCCATCAAATACGTTTAGCCAACCTTGGGGCGACTACATATCACTTT
Organism: Sesamum alatum; assembly: GCA_034509735.1. Lineage (NCBI taxonomy): Eukaryota > Viridiplantae > Streptophyta > Magnoliopsida > Lamiales > Pedaliaceae > Sesamum > Sesamum alatum. The sequence goes on from JACGWO010000006.1 coordinate 29,232,029, forward strand.
TAGCCGGTCCTTCCGATGATAATTTTTTTGCAGGTCCATCTGGTGGTGATGTTTTTGGGAGTGCTTCAAATTACGGCGTATATGACTCAACATCTGACGTGGTTGCTGTAACACAAGGCTTGGAAAAATTGGAATTCAACCTGGGGCAACCCATTCACGGAGCAACGACGAGCCAGTGCTCGAAGAAGACCCTGAAGAGGATCATGAAGAAGATCCTCAAGCTGATAGTTTTGCTGATTTTTCAGATCATATGTCTGAACCAGATGAAGCTGCATTTCCAATACCCCCCGAGGATCCTGAGAACGAGGCTGACATAAATGACATGGCTGAAAAATTTGAAACCCAATCTCAAGGTATGTCACCAACCAATGAACCGTCTATGCCAAATAACACTAATGAGGAAATGTTTTACCGTTCCATACCATTTTTTGATCGTACATTCCCGGAGATACCTGCTGACTCCATTGATGTTCCGTCAAAGTATGCAAAATTTTATGATACTAATGAAGGGAGACTTGATGTGGTAATGATTTTCAAAAATAAAGATCATTTAATAGGAGCGGTGAAAGATCACTCAATACGACATGCACGGCGTGAGTATGTGGTACTTGAGAGTACCACAAAAAAATGAAAGGTCGTCTGTAAACATAGCACCCCAGGTACGTATCAATAATGTATAATCGTCTATCACAATTTTATTAGAAAGTGTATTCATCTTTTTTTTCTCGTTCCAGATGTATGGTGTAGATGGGAGCTACGTGGAATAATAAAACCGACAAAGGGCCGTTGGGAAATAACAAAGTATAAGGGGGACCACACATGTGTTGTTAACGATATGTCCCTCGAACATTGCAATTTAGACAGAAGGTACATTGCTTCTTTATTATTAGGGCAGGTAAAATGCGACCCCTCCTATGGAATCAAGCATGTCATACAAACTGTGAAGGACCACACAGGGTTCGACATAACATACCAAAAGGCATGGTACAGTTTGAAGATGGCCCGTGAAACCGTTTATGGTACATGGGAGAGTTCAGTTCGAAAGCTACCAAACTTCATGCGAGCTCTCCAAAAGTATAATGAAGGGACGATTGTTGAATGGAAACATAAATTCTTTCATCGGTCAAGCGATGCATACGTGATAAAATATGTCTTCTAGGCATTCAAACTGTGTATCGATGGGTTCCAATACTGCCGCAATGTCATCAGTGTTGATGGAACACATTTATACACAAAGTACAAGCACAAAATGTTGATTGCAGCTGCCATGGATGGGAATCAACAGGTACTTCCTCTTGCATTTGCTATTGTCGATGAAGAATCCAAAGCATCTTAGACTTGGTTTCTTCAAATGTTGAGCAAACATATTATAAGAGGACAGTGTGTTATGTGTCTTATTTCTGACCGTAATGCGGTCTCATCAAAGTAGTAAAAATAATTCCAGATTTTGTGCCACCACAGGGAGTGCACAGATATTGCTTGCGGCACGTGTGTTTCTAATTTCAACAGTCGTCACAAGAATGTGGAACTGAAGGACCTTTGTTGGAGAGCTGGTTCTGAATATCAAATCAGCAAGTTCAATCGAACAATGAACGAGATAAAGGCGAACAAATTAGAAGCGTTTGTGTACTTAGAGAATATTGAGAAGGAAAAATGGACAGCTTCTCATGATGCGGATGGCGGTGCAGAATTCTCACAACCAACATGTCAGAGTGCATCAATGGAGTTCTGAAAGGGGCTCGTCGATTGCCTGTGACTGCAATAGTGGAAAATAACATTTGCTCGTTCAGTCCACTATTTTCGTGAGAGGATGGCCAAGAGTGGTGTCATGTTAAGCAACCAACCAACTATGAACGGACTTTGCAAAACAAATTATTCCAACGTTGGTTCGAAAAAAGTGTTGAACATGTTGTGACGAGATACAATCAGCACCAATAGTGTGCCTCGTTGTGACAAAATGTCAGACTGAACATGGATTCAACACTCACGTCGTCAAAATTGCCACACGAGAATGTCATGTGGCAAATGGAGTCAATTCGGCATCCCGTGCTCGCATGCTTAAAAGGTATGCGCTGCATATATAATTAGTGCTCCATCAATGGTGAAGGACTACTATATATAATGGCATACATGAGAACATATTCTAAGTCTTTTCATCCTTTGATGGCGGAAGATTATTGGAATGTTCCACAATTTGAGTTGGTCCATGACACTACTTTGCGTGGCATCATTCGTCGTGGTAGAAGCCAAACATCACGTATTCCTAACGGATGGATTGGGCACAAACGCGAGATAGACAACAATACCAACAAAGGGAGGTCATTCAAGACAAGCTGATGCGTTGGGTGAGGGTCGTCGTAGAAGACAATAATAATTTTAAGAATTTGTAATTATTAATTTTTTAAATTTTATTCTTTGATTTAAATATAATTTTTTTAATGTAATTATATTTTTTTGTGTTAATAAATATTTTGTGTTGTACATTTATTTTAAATATATGCAGACTAAATAATAATAATAATAATAATAATAATAAATAATAATAATAATATAATAATAATAATAATAATAAAATAAAAAAAAGGAAAATTGAATGCAAACTAAATAATAATAATAATATAAAATTTAAAAAAGTTAGAAGTCGAACTCCATGAGTTCGACTTCAAGAATTTTTATAAAAAAAAAAAATAAAAATTCGGTAAAGTCGAACTCCATGAGTTCGACTTTTACCATTAATATTATATGTTTTATATTATATATTTTTTTTTATTTTTTATTTTCTTAATATTAAATAAATAAATAAGCGGAGAAGGTGCAACAAGTATGAGGGAAAGGAAAAAAAAAGCAAAAAGAATATAAATTATTATTTAAAACTTTAAATGATTATAATGAAAGGTCAACATAGTTATTTTAAATTAACAAATAGGTGTAAAAATATATAAAATTCTCCGTACTTATACATGGGCGTGTGCAATGACTACACTGATTTTGGTCGTGTTTCACGAGTCCAACCTACCGGGTTTCGAGTGAGGGGGAAGGTTGGATTCTTGGTCCAAAAACTCTTAGCGGGTCGGATCATTTTGGGTTTTAGTAAACCACCCCAAACCCGACCCTGCCATCCCTACCCATAAGGGCCATTATATCATTGATGGGAAAATAGTTTTTTTTCATCCATAGTTTAGGGTCTTTTCACTTTTGGTTTCATTTGATACAAAATTTTCACTTTTGGTCCTATAACTTTTAAAAATAGCATTTTCGATCTCATGATACTTTTCGTTAGATATTTAATGAAAAGTGCTATGTGGTCGTTAAGTGTTATGGGACCAAAAGTGTTACTTTTTGAAAGTTATGGGGATCAAAAGTAAAAATTTCATAACATATGGGCCAAAAGGGAGAATTTCATAACATATGGGACCAAATGTGTAAAGGCCCTAATAGCCACATGCTAAGAACATAGTATTTTTCATTAAAAAATTTAACGAAAAGGTGGCATGGGACCAAAAGTGTTACTTTTTAAAAGTTATATATGACACTAAAAGTGAAAATCCCAAAATAAATGGGATCAAAAGTGGGATGATCCTAAATTATAGGACGAAAAGTATTATTTCTCCATCATTGACATAAATCTCTTTATTGAAGTAATCGATTTGCTCAGCCCTTTCTGTTTGTTGCACTACAAGAAATATGAGCACATTAGTCCTCCACATGAGGAAGACTTATTACATATACTAAGGCGAATCCAGTGAACTAGTTAGGTTCAACTAATGTATGAATGGTAATAAGAAGGATTTAATGCAATTTATCTCCCTATTCTATTACAAATGACCAAATTATTTTTTTATAAAAAAAATAATAGCAAGTTATCTTCTTGTGCTCTTTAAAATAGAGCAATTTACCCCCTATCTAGAGGAGTAATTGCTCTATTTTAAAAAATGGGGAGATGAATTGATTCATTTTAAAAAATTCAGGGAGGTAAATTGCTATTTTATTTTTCATGGGGGGTAATTTGCATATTTGCAAATTTTCCCTAATAAGAATATTCAACACTCCTTCATAAAAATCTAGTTTCATGGTAAAGAAGAAGAAGAAAAGGTTAAGTGCATTTTTGGCCCGTAACTTTACTCATTTTGGTGTTTTTGTCATTTAACTTTCTAAGATAGCATTTTGGTCCTACATTTTTTTAATTTTCGCAATTTCAGTCATTTTTCTCACCGGAGTTCACCTCCACTGGTGAAAAGGGTGAACTATGGGTAAAAAAAGGACTGAAATTGCGAAAATTTAAAAGATGCAGGATCAAAATACCATCATAGGAATTATAGGACTAAAATGTTGAAAGAACTGAACGAATAGAAACAGTAGCCCCAATTTTAAAAGGTCATGTGAAATGCATATGTATTCTTCCAGCAAGAAGGGTGAACTCCGGCGAAAAAAAAAAAGTACTACAATTGCAAAAATTAAAAAATTGTAGGACCAAAATATCACCCTAGAAAGTTAAATGAAAAAAAAAATACTAAATGACTTAAAATTACGAGACAAAAAATACATTTGAGCAAAAAAAAACCCTAAAACCAGTATTGAATATAAAAAATGAAGGAAAATGAACCAACCTTTCGAAGTTGATCAACATGGATAACCAGATCTGTATAGACTCAAACACCACTACACACCCACAAAATCACACAAACACAAACAAAAATAGCAAGAAAAACGAAAAAAAAACGAGTAAGTCTTTGATGTGCATTGGTTTTATTTCAAATCAGAAAATCGAAGTACAATGTTCCGACACACATCAAAACCCTAGAATTAATCAATCCCATGTAGTAACCAATCCCATATTAGCTTTACGATCTTTCTCGTCATTGCTAAGATAGATCCCAAAGACATTCGCCGAATAACTGTACTTGTAGTAATAATCAAATTTGTCCAAGTGCCTCGGAATACAACGATTGCTTTGTCTTTCGAACCCCACCAGAAATGACAAAAGAAAAGCATTCTTTTGAAAAAACTGATTACGAAAATTGCCAGGTAAAAAAATCTTGACCGGGATTAAGGGTGTGGTTGCCCAAATCGTCGTCTCTCCAGACGCGCAATGTACGACCAAACTTTGGGGGAGATCGCTGTAAATGTTGATTTCATGTTTTCCTAAATATTTACCAGCTTTAATCTCATGAAGAAAACTCAGCCATAGCAAGAAGAGAACAATGATGGTGTTTATGCTTGTACCAGCCATTAGTCAAATGGAAATTTTGTGAGTTCTATTGAGTGGTTAATTCTAGATCCCTCTTCAAAACCACAATTTATAATGTAAGAATGTGATTTGATTATAAACATAAAAAGACATTGAGGTAATAAAATGCATAGATTTATGTAGAATTGGAATGTAATGGAATTAGATCCTTTGTATAGGTAGATTAGAAGATTGCAAGTATATGAAAGCAACTACTGTTATTTTAGAACAATTTTGCTTTAGGAATAATTACATCATACTTCCACGAGTATTGATATAATTACACGTAAACTCTCAATGATTTGAGAAATTGCATTTAATACTCTTGATGTTTCTTTCTTCTAACAAATATATCGCCCCCGTTAGTCAAAGTTCAACGTATTTTAGCAAAAAAACTGAATGAAAATCTATATTTATCAGATAGATTTATTGTTAATCACATATTATAGGTCAAATAATTTTTTTCTGATCAAATTATCCTTATAAGGATGAAGTTATATCTTCTCACATGTATTAGCGTGTGAAAATATATAAAGGTACCCACTTTACGAGTTTTAAAGTTATAGTGATTTATAGTGTAGGAAATATATATATATATATATATATATAATATATATATGTTTTTGGTGGGATATAAGAAGCGAGAAAGAAAATAAACCAACCTTTTAAAGTTGAACATGGATAATCCAGTGTACACACCGACCACATACAACCCGCCCCCTCCAAAAGAAAAAAGTAAAGGAAAAAACAAAAATGAGAAAGATACATTACCGTCATTTCTCCTAAAGTTTGACATACCTTATAAATACTTTATCGTTGTTTTGAAAAATTATAAATATTTCTTCAAATAGATAAAAATATTACCTTATCCTTGTTAAATATTTTTTTTTTTTCCAAAAACATGTTTAAAAAATGTAAAAAACCCTAAGGGTGGGTAAAATAAATAATTCATAAAGAAAAATTAGTCCATAAAAATATCTTTTAAAAATTTTAAAATTATATAAAATTATAACTTATAATCCAATAAGGCATTTTGGGCAATTCATCATAAAAATTGGATGAAAACTTAACAGAATGTGCTCTTTGTTAGACAAACAAATCAGAGGGTATTTGTAATTTTCTAAACAATAAGAAAGTATTTGTAATCAAACTAAATTTTAAAAGAGGTGGCTGTAATTTACTTAAAAATAAAAAACAAATACAAACTAAGATTGTGGACATTGTTTTATTTTAAATCAGAAAATTAAAGTACAACATTCTGATTAAATCAGAAAATTGAAGTACAATGCTCTGCCGTACATCAAACCCTAAAATTAATCCCATGTAGTTACCAATCCCCAATTAGCTTTACGATCTTTCTTCATTATTACTAAGATAGATCCTCAAGCTATTTAATGAATAACTGTATTTGTAGTAATACTCGTCGTTGTCCCAAAAGTGGGTAAATTATATTTTTGGTCTCATAAATGGACTTATTTCCAATTTTAGTCCCACAATGTCTATCATTCGCGAATGACGTTCCATAAGTGGATTTTTTTTTTTCAATTTTAGGACTCATTGGGGATTTCCGTTAATGAAGTTAATGGAAGTTGGATCCCCGTTAAGTGGACCGATTTTGGAGGGAAATTGACCATCCTTCAACCACTTTTGGAGGGAAATTAACTCACTTCTTCTTGTTCTTATAAGAACTCATTTATTTCTTATTTTTTCTATATTTACCAACAAACAAAACATAAAATGGCTGTAATTTCTTTATATATAATATCTTTCTATTTCATTTGTACAAATTAAATTTTTAGGTCGAAAAAAAAAGAAATACAAATACAAAAGATAGAACAAAAAATAGAAATCATGTACTGAATTTTTGGTGCCAGTAATTGAACATCAAAGTTCTATAAATGCAATTTATGTTTTAGTAATTGTTGTTCTACTTTTTGTATTTGTATTTGTATTTTTTTCGATCTAAAAATTTAATTTGTACAAATAAAATAGAAATATATTATATATAAAGAAATGCTGCAATTTAAATTTTGCTTGTTGGTAAATATGAAAAAAAATAAGAAATAAATGAGTTCTTATAAGAACAAGAAGAAATGGGTTAATTTTCCTCCAAAAGTGGTTGAACGATGGTCAATTTCCCTCCAAAATCGGTCCACTTAACGGGGATCCAACTTCCGTTAACTTAATTAATGAAAATCTCCAATGAATCCTCAAATTGGAAAAAAAAATCCATTTATGGGACGTAATACGCGAATGATAGACATTATGGGACTAAAATTGAAAACAGGTCCACTTATGGGACCAAAAATGTAATTTACCCTCCCAAAAGTCATTAAATACAACCAATGCCTTATCTTTCGAACCCCACCAGAAATGAAAGAAGAAAGCAGTTCTTCCAAAAAATTTAGTATGAAAATGCCACGTAAAATTCACCGGGACGAAAGGTGCGTGTGTTAAAATCATCATCTTAAGATGCACAATGCATATTTTGGGAGAGATCGTTGTAAAACTTGATTTCATGTTTATCAACATTTCAATAGCTTTAATCTCACAAACGAAATTCATCGAAAGCAAAATAAAAAGAAAAATAATAATTTTAATGTTTGTACGAGCCATTATATTCTAATGGAAATGTTATAGTTTTTATGGAGTGGTTACACTACAAAAAAATACTGGAATAGGAACGGATACAGACGACCGTTCCAACCGCTGTTCCTAATAGAAACGGTAAGTGGAACTGTTGTGGAACGGGAAACCGTTGATGACGTTACTGTCATGGTAATTGTAATATAAATTAATAGGAACGGCACGATCGTTCCTATTCGAGTGTCAAATTATGTGAGCCAATTTGTACACCTATAGTCGTTCCTAAAAGGAACCTGATATATTTTGGACTTCAATTTGGAACACGTGTGAAATTTGAAACGGATAGTCGAGCGGGAACACTTACCGTTGCTATATCGCTTCCTATGGCCGGGTCTATTTGGACCGGTGGGCTGACTGTTCCAACATGTAGTCCTACATAAGACCCTTTTACGCCATGGGCAAAAATGTAATGCAATTACCGTTCCAAATTGTGGGTATATAGTAAGTGCAATATTGTTGCAATTACCGTTTTCAATTGTACTCCAATTAGGAACGGTCGTGTTGCATGTGCCTCATACTGTTCCTAATATGCCCTAATAGCTATATTACAACGGTAATATTACCGTTCCTGCCTCTCCTCCTGCGCCCGTTCCTAAAGCTGGAACAACGGCTAGTTTTGTGTTCCAAATAATATTCCAATGCCTGTTCCAATATTTCTATATATATGTCCCCTTTCTTTGTCATTATTCTTATAATTACTCTCCAACTCATTTTGTTGTAACTTCCCTCCTTGATCTTTATAGGGAAAATCGAACATATCAATTACCGAGCGCGAATTTTGTATTGATATTGATAGGTATTTTGCTCAGGTAAATATGGAAAATTCTGTTATTTTTGTATATACATTACATATATATATATATATAATATACTCTCGTCATTAGTTGTATATTGTTGTGAATTATACGTAGGACCAATCATGTGAAGACAATTGAGGAAATAGATGTATGATCAAGACGTCTTGGGGGTGATGCTGGAGTTTGAGGATGGTGTTACAACAGTTTTAGAATGGACCCAGTCTCAGCGTGCATATATGGACGGGGACAAGATTAAGTGTCCCTGCCGGAAGTGCAAAAACGAACGGTTCAAAACACTTGACGAGGTAAATTTTGATTTGTGTTTGAAAGGGTTTATGCCAGAGTATTATAATTGGGCTCGCATGGTGAGGAGAGGGCGCAGGAATACTTTGAAGCATTGACAGCCCCCCCTGTGCAGCAGCAGCAAACGCCACCCGTTCAGGAGGAGGGTAGTTCGCATTGGGGTGATGCGGCTCAGATGGATTGGGCGCAGAGGATGGTATTCGATGCCGCCGGGCCGTCTTTCTGGTCTTCGTACAACCAGGAGGGACCGATTGATGATGGTACTCAGTATTGTCCATCTGATGTGGGTCCTAGTTCATATTATAATTCGGGGCCCTATGATTATGTGTCTGGCTTGTCAGACCGTCTTTTTGATGTAGTTTATGCTGCGGATCAATCATTGTGGAACGGCTGCACCACCTCTCAGTTGGTGTCAATTGCCTCTTTGGTGAATACCAAGGCCGAAGGTGGTTTTTCCAAGCATACATATGATCAGTTATGCCAGTCGGCTGATACTGTAATGCCCCGCGATCACACTTTTCCCGCCGATTATTACAATACGAAGAAATTGATAAGAGAATTGGGTTTACCAGTTCAGAAGATTGATGCTTGCAAAAACGGTTGCATGTTGTACTGGAAGGACGATATTGATTTGGAATATTGCAAGTTCTGTGCAGACGCTAGGTACAAGCCCACCAGGGACAGAAATCCTAAACGCAAGAAGTCCCCGTATGCCATTCTTCGGTATCTACCGATTATCCCTCGACCGCAGAGGTTGTATGCGTCGGAGGCTACAACAGAGCATATGACTTGACATGCGAGCCATCAGACGGAGGAAGGATCTATGTGTCATCCGTTCGATGTAGAGGCTTGGAAACATTTTGACCGGACGTATCCTAATTTTGCAGTTGAGCATCGTAATATTAAACTTGGATTGTGCACGGATGGGTTTGCACCGCACAGCAAGTATGGTAGAACTTACTCATGTTGGCCCGTGATACTTACACCGTACAATCTCCCACCGGGAATGTGCATGAAGTCTGAGTATATGTTCCTAACGATGGTGATCCCTGGCCCATCGAATCTGAAACATCTAATCGATGTCTACTTGGAGCCGTTGATCGAGGACTTGCAGAATTTATGGCATGTGGGTGTACGTACGCACGATACTGCGACAAACCAGGCATTCATGATGCATGCCGCATTGATGTGGACAGTGAACGACTTTCCTGCTTATAGGATGGTGTTTGGATGGAGTATCGCCGGTGCTTATGGAGTGTCCAGTTTGTATGGAGGACACACGGGCATTCTATTTACAGCATGGTCGGAAGGCATGCTATTTTGACTGCCACAGACAATTCCTACCACTGGTTTCATCCTTATCGCAGGAACAAGAAAGCCTTAACTAAAAATCGAATGGAGAGGAAGGTTGCACGTCCGAGGGCTGACTGGAGAACATATCCGAACCCGTGTCGATGCGTTTAGTGTGGCTGTCGAACAACCGTTGAGTGAACCGGAAGGCTACGGTGTCGACTATAAGTGGACGAATAAAAGCATATTCTGGGAGCTTGAATACTGGGGGGCGCATCTGATACGACACAATCTTGATGTCATGCATATTGAGAAGAATGTGTTCGATAATATATTCAATACTGTGATGGACATCAAGGGAAAAATGAAGGACAATCTGAATGCACGGAAGGATCTGAAGATTATATGTAATCGGCCGGAGCTTGAGGTGGACGAAAGGAGACCGAACGTGATGCCCAAGGCGGTATATACACTGACGAAGGAGCAAAGAAGAAGATATATGAGTGAATTCGTTGTCTTAGGTTTCCTGATGGGTATGCCTCTAACTTGGCCCGTTGCATCGACCTAAAGGAGTTGAGGATGCACGGCATGAAGAGCCATGATTATCATGTATTCATGCAGAAATTAATTCCGGTTGCCTTCCGTGAAATGCTTCCAGAGCAGGTGTGGGGGGCCTCGACGGAAGTGAGCCTTCTATTCCAGATCCTATGCTCAACAACACTAGATGTGGCCAAGGTACAAGAATTGGAAGATAGTGTAGCCGTCATCCTGTGCAACCTCGAGAAATTTTTTTTCCTTCTTTTTTTCGACACAATGGAGCATCTAATTGTTCACATTCCATATGAGGCGCGCGTTGGGGGGCCCATGCAATACAGGTGGATGTACCCATTTGAAAGGTAATTAAATAAATACTATTAAATATATATTTATTATTTGAATTTTAATAAATAGTCGTATGAATAGAATCCTACGCGATTTGAAGAAAAAGGTGAAAAAACAAAGCACACGTCGAGGCGTCAATTGTAGAGGCTTATATTGTCGAAGAATCGGGCTTTTCTCCTCTCACTACTTTGAACCGCACATTCTCTGCAAGCGAAATAGACCTGGTCGAAACGATGATCTCACGAGCACCGGCGATCGAATAGTTCGGTCCATTTTCAATTACCCGGGCCGAGCAAGTGGAGCCTCGAAGAAGAGATGGCTGAGCGGTGAGGAACTTCATATTATCGAGACATACGTCTTGTGTAATTGTGAAGTAGTTACACCGTACTACGAGTAAGTGTCTTGTACAAACGTAATTATCTCGTATGAATCATTTCAATTTCAATTACATGTATGTTTATAACTATCAATTTTACTATAATAGGTCATTCTTGAATCAACTGTTCGAGCAACACAATTTGGAGGACCCGATAATTGATCAACTAGTGGTGACACAATTCAAGGATTGGTTCAAGGCTCGTGTAAGTATCATCAATTTTTTGTAAATGCGATATGCTAATTAATTTGTAATCAATTGATACATATATGATTAATTGCAGGTGAAACCTGAATTGAATCACACAAACGACGAATTATTGAAGTTGCATTATTGGGGGCCAAGAGCAGAAGTGACGACATACCCGTCTTACTTCGTCAATGGCTTCATTTTCCACACTGAAAGTCACAATGTTGGGAAGTCAACAATGAATTGTAGTGTTTGTGTCAAAAGCTCATCATATACAGACACAGATTCTGACTTCTATGGAATTTTGGAAGGGATAATTTTGCTAGATTACCCACTAATTCCAAACATGCACATTGTACTGTTTAATTGTTGTTGGGTCGATCCGGCCAGAGGCATGAAGATACACCCTCGTTATCACGTCGTTGATATCAAAATCAAAAAGCTTTACCAAAAGAATGAACCATTCATACTGACACAACAAGCAGTACAAGTCTACTACGCGGATTACCCGAACATGAAGAGGGACAAAGTCGACTGGAAAGCTGTTTGCAAAATCAAGGCTCGAAGAGTAATCGATGACTCGTGATGGACCGAGGTCGCCTACCAGATGGATGAAGTCGTACCTAATCCAGATGTTGTAATAGATAACCAAACCTTTGAACTGCATGACCCAATGGGAATACAGTTAGTCGTTGATCATGGAGCAGGGCCATCACGCTCGCCAGACAGTGAATCCGAAGATGAGGATGAAGATAGTTTTGACGAGGCTGAGTCCGATGAAGAGACTTATTGAATTTTCAAAAAAATTTCTGTAATTTTTTTATTAACCTTATTGTAAAAATTGTATTCGATAGATATATTTTGATTATTCTAAGAAATTAGAATAAATTTTAAAAATAGGAACGAATATTTTATTCTAACAACCGTTCCTTATACAGGTACAACTATTTGAATAGGTGCCAAATATTAGTATTTTAGTATAAATATATAGGAAAATACAAGGATTTAGTGCAATTTTAGGGTTAAATTTTAGAATTTAGTATAAATATATAGAAAAATAGAAGGATTTAGTGCAATTTTAGGGTCAAATTTTAGGATTTAGTATAAATATATAGAAAAAATTATGAGGATTTAGTGTAATTAACCGTCAATTTTGGGTTCTAGTATATATTTTAGGAAATAATATTAGGATTTAGTAAACATTGTAGGAAAAATTGGGATTCATTATCCAATTATTAATTTAAAAAAATTAGAAAAAATTATCATTATTCAAATAATTTTAGGATTTAGTCAATATTGTAGGAAAATTTTTAGTATTAACTTTGGGACTTAGTATATAATTTTAGGATTTAGTTTGCAGCCGTATTTGTCAAAATTCATATAACTAATATTTTTTTAAAAAAAATGTAGATCATGTCTGGTTGAGATTTCCCACCTCAAGGAGGTGGACGTGGCCGCGGTCGCGGCTCACCGGCTATACCGCCGGCCGGTGTTGCTTCCCAGGATGGGGAAGCAGTGTTCCGACCACCACCACCACTACCACCACCGGCAGAGCAGGCACCCACACCACCTGCGCCCGATCAGCAGCCCAGTGCGTCTATCGCTGCGCCGGATCAGCAGCCTGGACCATCCACTACCCGCACCGGCGGTTGATCTGGCCCGTCTATGGGCTGCCCCACCACCACCAGCCCCACCACTCCCACCACCATCCGCGCGCGCAGTACATCACACTCGCCAATGTGAGGTATATTTACATTTTTTTTGTAATTTAAATTATTATTTTTATGTCATACTAATTATTTTATAATTTCAGGAGTGATCGGAAGATCCACGAGCGCATGTACGCGGTCGAGCGAGGACACTATCCCTATTCTTGGGGCATTTTGCGCAAGGTGCCGCCAGAGCACCGACATTTCTGGTTTTGAGAGTTTGAAGGTAACAATAATTAATTTTTATTTTTAAATATTTTAACAATCTAAGTTATGATATATATATATATATATTTAATACAGACGACGTACGGGTGGGACGCCGACGACGAGTCGATGTTCAAGATCTTCCACGTTTGGGAGGTGAAGTTCCTCAGGAAGAAGTTCGTCCTCACCAGACAGTTCCTGCAGAAGACTCGATGGCTGGCGAACGAGGTCTGGCGGCAGCTCCTCCTGTATTGAGAGTCCCCGGAGTTCAAGGAGGAGTGCGAGAAGAAGAAGGCGAACCGGAACGCCAACCCAGCTGCATCCGCTTCTGTGTACCGCGGGGGACCTGTCTCCGTCGGTATGCACACGTGGAAATTTGTAAGATATTTAATGTTATTTCAAGTATTTATTATTATTAAATTAAAATGGTAATAACTATTTTCCATTTCTTTTTACAGGAGGAGTAGCTCGGTCGGCCAGTGAAGCAGATGGAGTTATTCTCCAGATGCTACAAGAAGAAGGCCAACGGTGGCTGGAACGGGCCGAGGGCAGCGGAGGTGGCGGTAAGTTGTACTTAATACATTCTAATTTATTTATTTTTAATGTTTGAATATTTTCTAATTTATTCTAATTAATTTTGCAGGAGATGTTCCAGAAGATGATGGAGGATCATTAGTCTCAGGCCACGACCAATCCTAGGGATCCTCCTCCCGAATCAGAGTGCTCGGTGGCATAGACCGAGCAGGAGATGTGGCTGGCTTGCGTCGGGGGCAAGAACAAGGGCCGAGTATTTGGTCTTGGTTCTCAGGCCCTGGGTCTCAGCCAGACCGTTACCTCGCCATCACCACCGCCACCGCCACCGCCAGAGCCTTCGTCAAACATGGAGGGTCGGATGGTGCACCTCGAGGAGATGATGATGGACCTGATGGGCATGATGAAGGCCATGCAGACCAGTCACTCAGGCGCCGGCCCGTTACGGCCTCCTAGAGACCCCACCCTCCAGACATTGACGAGATGGACGAGGCCGATGGGGACGAGGAGTAGATTATATATTTTTGTATTATTTTTTTTGTAATTAAATCGGATAATATTCGTATTTAATCAAATTTTTATTTCTAAATTATGCATTTTTTCATATTTAAATATCAATTATAAAATCAAAATAAAAAAATATTATTTAATAATTTAATTTATATTTAAATGATAATATTTATTACTATAAAAAAATTAATAATTCATTAGTTAGGAACGGTACTTTAGACGGCCTTTGAGCGCCAAATACCGTTCCAATATTTGACTGTTTTAAACCAGTTACCGTTCCCAATACCGATGAAAACGCCATTCCAAACATAGAAGTCAACCGTTCCTAAAGACGGGACATACAGTGTCTACATGTATTCCAAAATCAATACTTTCGTGGTTAGGCTTTCGTTCTAAAGGAAATACCAAAAACCGGTCCAAAGTTGGCGTGCGAAAACCGTTCCTAAGGAACATGACAAAATGTATTCCAGTTACCGATCCTAATCTATACAACAGACCGTTCCTACTTGCATTCCAAATACCATGCTAAATTGTATCTACAACTTACGGTGATAATTCCAAAATGTCTTCTAACTACCGTTCCTAATTGCGCGATTTAATTTCGATGAGGCCGTTCCTAAAGTTTATAAGGTGTTCCAAATGCAAAAATTATAAATTCATACGTACAAATTAGGAACGGTATACAGAAAATATGCCAAAAATCGTTCCCAAATAGGAACGGTCGCTTTGTTACCGTTCCTAACTATTAGGATCGTCTCTTATTGCCACGGATTGCCTCCCGTTCCTCAACCGTTCCTAATGGCAGTCCAAAAGTATTCAGTGAACTATTTACCGTTCCAAAAATTAAAAAACCGTTTCTGTTACCAATTCAATTCCTGTATTTTTTTTATAGTGTTAATTAATTAATCTCTCTTAAGTTCCACAATTTATAATGTAAGAAAGGTAAATTATTAGATGGTAGACATGAAAAGACGACATTTAGTAACCAAAGAATAGATTTATGTAGAATTGGAAGATAATGAAATTTAGGTACACTACAAGATTGCAAGTTATCAACAATTTCGATTTGTTCTCTAAATGAAACCATGGTAAACAAGGGTAAATTAAAACAAGCTTCCTAGAGTTTGGTATAATTACGAATATCTTCTAGTTGATCGGAGAATTATCAATACTCTCTAATTTTAACGGACGTCTACAAGTAGTCCAACCTGTTAGTCTCTATTAGGTTTTTATCCATTTTTTGTGGTGAACAGACCAAAATGGCCTTACGGAGAATGAATTATAATTGTACTTACTTTTTAAAATTTTATGAAATTTTTTTATGGATTAAGTCATTTTTTTTTTTTCAATTTTCAAAAATTTCCATCCATCTCGTCTATTTTGTTGACAAATTTTCAATTTTTTCTTTGAACAAGCCAAAAAATTACAACTGTGGCAAAGTTGACATTTCAGGGCTCCATCCAAGAATTAAATAATTTCATTAAATATCAAGAAGTATTTGTAATTTTTTAAATAACGTGGAAGTTCGTACAATTATGCCTAACCTCAATAAAACTCGTTGTAATTTACCTGTAAAACAATGATACTCTTATTTGTCATTTTCCTTTAGCCCCTTTTAGTTGAAACAACTCCTTGTTTCTTCATAAACTTATGGCCAACTATAATTGCAACATGAGTACAATTTACATAATAACGTTATTCAAATCGAAATAAAAAAGAAGTATCAAAGTATAAATCACTAACTTTATGGAGTGAATTCATCAATGAGCTTGTGCATACAATCATGAAGGGACAAATGCAAAACAACCCCTTCTGATATTGTAAATGAGCAACTTATTTCCTGAAAAAAAATAGTAATTTACTTATCACAATTTTTAAAATAAAGCAATTTACCTCCCTATTTATTTGCAATATCACATAAACCCCAATCATGAATGTTTTATTTACTTATTCATCATTGTACCTAATCATTTAAAGTAGTAGACACCAATTACATATAACCTCACGGGGTATAGCTGTAATTTTGTAAAAAACAGAAAGTATTTGTGTATTTAAGTTTAATCTCAGAGGTGCTAATGTAATCACCCATAACAATCCCCAAACATTCTATCCAAACATATTTTCATTCTAAGTTTAGGAAAATGTGAGAGAGACAAGAAGAATATTTATATAATTAAATTGGCTAGTTAAGATTGTCCAAGTTTGTTTCAGATATAATAGTTTCCTAAGGTTAGATACTACAAATACTAGGGAAGATGTGGTGAACTAGTTGGTTCAACTTATGTTTGACTGAAAATAAGAATCTTTAACATTCCAACACACAAGAATCAAGACTTTGAAAAACACCAAAAAATAGTAATGAAAACTAGAAGAAATATAATAGCTTTTAATCATAGTTAATTATCATGATTAATTGTAAAAACATATGGCAGATACTAATTAATCACAAATGCGTAACGATTATATAGTTACTGTTTCTGTAAGGGAGGCCAAAATATTTGCTACAGCTAAAAACTGTGGCAAACGTTTTGGCCATAAATAAAGCCATAGCCAATGTTGATTAATAGTGGTCAAAATTTAAGTTTTTGCGTCGATTTTGTTTAACCGTGGTAAATAGTATTGATCTACTACGATTTTTAACATGTAATGATTTATAGGCTTAAATGCATTTTTCCTCCTGTATTTTTTGCATTTTGGCATTTTAGTCCTTTATCTTTCTAGGTTAGCAAATATGTCCTATAACTTTTTAATTTTTCACGATTTTGGTCTTTCAATCACCGGAGTTTGCAAATGTTATCGGATTTTTCTTTTTTAGTTTGGGACTTTCGTTCCCATTGGTCAAAATACTGCCAGCATGGAACCAAATTTTCATCCTATATCTTTTATATTTTGGTATTTTAGTCCTTTATCTTTCTAGTGTAGCAAATAGGTCTTGTAACTTATAATTTTTGCGATTTTGGTCCATTAAATTGACCAATGGGAACAAAAGCCCAAATTAAAAAAAAATTCCGGCAATGTTTGCAAACTCCGGCGACTAAAGGACTAAAATCGCAAAAATTAAAAAATTACAGGTGCTATTTGCTATCTTAGAAAGATAAAAATTAAAATGCCAAAATGCAAAAAATACAGGACGAAAATTATATTTAACCTTGATTTATAACAAAGGGAATCATCAAATTTTTGTAGTGGGATATAACAAGCGAGGAAGAAAATAAACCAACATTTAAAGTTGAACATGAATACTCGAGTGTATACACACCCAAACACACACACACACAGAAAGAACAAATTAAACAAAAATTAAAAATAAAAAAAACCAAAGTAAACTAAGTCTTATGGACATCGTTTTATTTTAAATAAAAAAATTAAAGGACAATGTTCTGATTAAATCAGAAAATTGAAGTACGGACATCAAACCCTAGAATTAATCCCATGTAGCTATCAATCCCATATTAGCTTTACGATTTCTTGCAGAATTACTAAGATAGATCCCCAAACTATTTAATGTATAGCTGTATTTGTTGTAATACTCCTCCTTGTCCCAAGAGCCTTTAAATACATCCAATGCCTTTTCTTTCGAACCCCACCAGAAATGACAGAAAAATAGAGTTCTTCCCAATATCTGAGTACGGAAACTCCAGGTAAAAGCTTGACTAGGAAGAAGGGTGCGCATGCCGAAATCATCATCCTTAGACGCACAATGCATGACCAGATTTTGGGAGAGGTCATTGTAAATGCCGATTTCATGTTTTCCCAACATTTGAACAGCTTTAATCTCATGAACGAAATTCATCGATAGCAGAATAAGAAGAAAAATAATACTATTTATGCTTGTAAAAGCCATTATATTCAAATGGAAATTTGATAAGTTCTATTGATTGGTTAATTATTCTCTCTTAAATTCCACAATTTATAATGGGAGAAAGGTAATTAGATTATATACATGAAAAGACCTTTGGGAACCAAAGAATATATTTGTGTAGAATTGGGACAGATTTATAGGTACACTAGAAGATTGCAAGTATACGAAAAAAATTAGTCAACAATTTGGATATTTTGCCTAAATGAAACCATGGTCAAACAAGAGTAAATTACAACAATCTCTCTTGAGGTTTGACATAATTATAAATATTCCTCGTTGTCTGAAAAATTGTCAATACCTCCTAATTTTAGTGCCATCCAACAACCAGGCCAATCCGTTAGTTTTAATTGGGTTCCATCTATTTTGTGGTGAACTGACCAAAATGCATTTGTGGACTATAAATTATAATTTTACTTATTTTTTAAAATTTTATATAATTCTTTTATGGGTTAAGTGGATATATATATATATATATTTATAATTTTTCAAAATTTTTCCATCCATCTCCTCCGATTTATTTACAAAGTTCAAACAAGAGAAAAAAATACAGTGAGGCAAATTTGACAATTTCAGGACTCCATCCAAAAATTAAATATTTTCATCAAACATTAGGGTGTATTTAAAATTTCCAAATAACAAAAAGGTATACGTAATTATATCGAACTTTAGGGGAGTTCGTTGCAATTTACTCATCAAACAATGATATTTTTATTTCTGATTTTTATTGCAAGTTGGAAATGCTTGAAGAAATGTAGAATAGTTTAAATAACTTAACGGATGAATTACAACCATGAGATTTAACATAATTATAAGTACCCTCTTATTGTTTAAAAAATTATCAATACTCTCATGATTTTAACGGTCATCTAACAACTAACCCAATCCATTAGTCTTATATTTTCATCCATTTTTTATAGTGAATTGACCTGAATGTCCTTATGGGCTATCAATTATAATTTTATTTATCAAAATTTTATGAATTTTTATGGACTAAGAGGATAATCTTTCTTTATAATTTTTCCATCCACCTCGTTCGATTTTTTTTATAATTTTTATTTTTAAATAAAAAAGATACGTCAAGGGCAAAGTTGACAGTTTTAGGCCTCTACCTAAGGATTATATAATTTCATCAAATATTAGGGGGTGTTGGTAATTTTCAAACAACGAGTGGTATTTATAATTATACTAAACCTCAAGGGAGCTTGTTGTAATTTACCCTAACTTTATTTTGAATAGTTTTAAATTAACAAAATACAAGAATTATTTGTACATATAATGTGAACGTAGAACAGAATCTTGTTAAATAATATCAAAACTTTCTAACCATTTTCAGAAGTTTTCAGGTTTGTCCTATTATAAATGCAACGGTCCTATTTTATTTAAGATTTTTTCAAAATAAAGCTTCATTTCCTAATATAAACGCTTTTTCCAACATGAACTTCCAATTACTTATATTAGAAAATCTTTTCTGAATTATTTCATTTTAAACTTAGTACCTAATTAAATGTAATATAATGTGATGATTAAATTTATAATCATGTACTATATATGAAACACCAAAATTTAAAAAAGCAAAATATTTTAAGAATTTTTGAAATTACTGCAAGTTGACTTTCATGTCACAGTACCAAAAAATAAAAAATAGGGATAATTACATCTACACCTCCTGATCTATGATCTATTTACACAAACCACATTTATGCCTTTTGAAAAATTATACATACACTCATAGAAAAATGTCAACATCATTTATACAAACCAATCCTGCTTTTTGAAAAACTACATACAATCCTAGAAACATTAATATCATTACACAAACTACCCTCATTTTTTACTGTTAGAGGTGATTTGTCTCTAATTATGCAAAAGATAGAGACTATTTATACAAATAAACCATAGATTATGGGGTGTAAATATAATTATTCCTAAAAAGTATTGAGATTTGACAATCCAATAAAATTCTGGAATGTTGGGACTCTTTCAGTATGTCTAGCTCTATTTACACTGGTGCTAATACTTGAGTTTTATTTCCAATGTCAATTTTGTAGTATGATTCTTCAAATGAAATGAAAAAGGATGTATTGAGGAATAAATGACTTAAGATCTTTGGAGTGGATACATTATTATGTAGTTCTCACACAGCAAAATCGGTGTGAACTTTAGCTCGTCGAAAAGATCCACGGGCTTGAATGGATTAAGCCTGAAATATCTGCAAACCTAGGAAAAGGGACCTACAAAAAGTATATTAGCACTCTAATGCTCAAATCAGTAAACAATTTTCGAAAGACATAAGAGATGATAAGAAATAAAATTGAAGAAATAATTGTGAGTTGAAGTAGGTAGGCTACGAGATATGTATGTGTTTGAAGATTGAGAATACGTTACTCGTTTTCAGAGATGAGAACCTGTATTTGTAGGCGAAAAATTGAAAGAGTCCTTATGGTGTGAGGAGTCCTAACTTACGACGACTCAGAAAAAGCGGGTAAAAGAAAACTTCTAAGTCTTTGGATAGCCGAGTCCCCTCAAAAAGGGGTTAGTTGATGTTTTGGATAAGGGCGGGTGATTTCCCATTTGCAACCTTCTATGATTCCATGCCTCTGCCCACGTCGACTGATGATCGAGGTAAACACAACTTCATTGGCCACCACTGTGGCTTTGGGTTGTTGCCTCTGTTGGGCCGAGGATGAGAGTAGCAAATCTGGCTCTGTTGAGGCCTAACTTTTGAGGTGTGGTCATAGTTCTTTGGGCTTTCAAGGTTCTTCTTGGGTTGGGCCTTTTTAAGTGAGACTCCTTCCATATTGGGCTTATCAAATTTGGGCACACTATTCAGTCTTCCCCCACTTTGAGAATTGGGGGGGCTGTGCTCTTTCTTAGAGTAGTAGCATCCCTCTGAACTCCAATAGTCTTCACCCTTAAGCAAGAGAGACATTTCTCTCGGATTTGAAAACAGTGTCAGGCGGGATTTGATGGCTGTGATGTGAGATGCTTTGTTACCTGGGCGCGTGAGCTGACACCTTCTACTTTGGGGGAGGGGGGTTATTGATAAACTGCCCCCTTTTGTAACCACCTTTTGTGGTAATCGCTTAATGATTGGCGGTTACTTGGCACATCCAAGAGTGACCAAGCTCTCAAACCATTCGTCTTCTTTTTATTCTTCATACTTACTCCTTTCTTGTTTTTTTCCCTCCCACGATTTGGAGAGAGAAATAGTAGGTCCACTTCTTGCCCTCTTGTATCTTCATTCTCGTAAGTAAGATATCCATCTTTTCTCCTATTTTCCTTTATATCTCCTTTCTCTCTTATGTTATTTTTCTATGTAAAATGGTGTCTTCAGATGAGTTTGTAAGGTTAATCGGGGAACGGTCGCCAGACAAGGATCCTTTACTTCCCTGATTTGATGTTTTGGGTATCGTTTGTTTTGCTTTCCAGGCGACTATGGTGTTGGGGGAGTTTTTATCCAGACCTCAAGTCCTACCTCTTCTTCCCTCGGATGGACAATGGAAGATACTGGAAGAAAAGATGGGGCATTTGGCCGCGGAGGTGAAAAAGGCGAAGGAGCCTAAGAAGATGGATCATGAGAGGGCTGAAACAGCTGAGGAGAAGAATCAGACGACTGAGGATAAGGTTGACCTTCTACAACAACAACTTCTGGACATGACCAAGAGTCAGTCTAAAATTTTGGTTAAGGTAAGGGAGTAGGCTTCTCGAAACTTCCCTGAGTTGGCTGAGGGGCGTTAGTTTCTAAAGGTTCACTCGCAGAGCCACTTGCTGGAGTATCAGAAATCATAGGATTTCTAGCAGGAAGTAGGGCGCATTGCTAGGCCTTTTCTTCAGTATGGCTTTAGGGTCTGCCAGGAGCAGTTCACGGCCCATGAATATCCCCCTGCTGGGGTAGAGGTTTCCTTCTTGGACTTTGATGCAGCCTTGGAGAGGTCTCTAATCCTTTTGCTACTCCTGGTCCTGCCTAGCTGCTAAGTCCCACCCCCTCCCCCCCAAACAGATTAAGGTAACTAAATGGCTAGGTTGTTCGTGGTTACAAAATGGAGCTGTTTATCAATAACCGCCCACCATGCGAAAGGTTTCAGCCACGCGCCCGGACAATGAAGTGCCTTACATCACAGTCGTCAAATCCCACCTGACACCTTTTTCAAATCCTAAAGGGATTGTCTATCTTATTTAAGAAGTGAAGATTGTTCGAGTTCAGAGGGATTCAACTACTCTACAAAGGAGCACCGAAATGCCCTCCTTCTTAGAGTGAGGGGGATTGAATGTTGTGCCCAAATTGGGTAAGCCCAAAGTGGAAGAAGCCTCGTCCAAGGGAACCCTGGAAGCCCAAGGAACTATACCAATACCCCAACAACTGGGCCTAGGCGGGGCCAAATCTATTACTCTCATCCTCGGCAAAACATAAGCGACAACCCAGAACCACGATGGTAGCCAGCAAGGTTGTGTTTGCCTTAGTCATCAGTCGACGTGGATAGACGTATGCAATCTAATAAGGCCGCAAATGGGAAACTATTTGCCTTAATCCAGAACACCAACTAACCCCTATTTTGAGAGGACTCAGCTATCTAAAGACTAAGGAGTCTTCTTTTACCCGCCTCTCTAGAGTCCTTAGAAATCAGGACTCCTCATTCCAAGAGGACTCTTCCACTTTTACGCCTATAAATACAGGTTCTCACCAAAAAATGGGTAACGTGTTCTGGATCTTCGAATAATCACATCTCGTGGCATACCTACTTAAAATCACAGTTATTTCTTCAATTTTATTTTTTTTTTATCATCGTTTACATCTTTAAAAAATTATTTACTAACTTGACAGTCGGAGTGCTAAAATATTTTTTGCAAGTTCCATCTCCTAGATTTGCATATGTTACAGGCCCAATCTGTTGAAGCTCATGGACTTCTTTGATTTTTTAGCTCACATCAAATATATTTACAAAAAAAAAAAAAAAGGATTTTGAGTATTGAAATGAATTAGGTGAAGCAGATAACCAACTAACATGCTTACATAAATGTATAACAAGAGGAAATAATGCATTTCTTTGCGACTAGCTAAGGGAAGGAAGTATTGACGAGACTATATGACATTATGAAAATGGTACTCTCTCTAAAACTTTTGAATATCTATACTATATGTTCAAGGGAGGTTACTTTTTTGGTGTCTCTCTTTTTTTGTTATGTTCTTTTAATATTTAGTTTAATGTTTTTATTTATTCATCTAGCTTTTCATTTTCCCACTATCTTTTGATAGTTATTTCCTTTTTCAAAAAACTTTTCATGTATCTTCTTTTCCTCGTCATTTTTTAATAAATATACTATTAATATTATTTTGTATAAACTTTATCAAATAATAAATATTTTATATATATTTTACTTTAAATAGTATTACAAAATTACTAATATATAAATAAGAGGGAAAATATTATTTAGACAACTAAAAGAGGCATTTGAAATGGGAAAGATAAATACAACACATAAATTGAGAAAATGTGCTCTGAAGAATTTGTCTTAGGTTCCATGGGCAAGTTGGTCTAGTTTATGTTAGATTCGTACACTAGAAAAAAATTTACTATTAGCTACATTTTTAATGATTATGGCTTGTTGGGAATTAACCCCTCCAGTGAGCCCGAGAAGATACAAAAATTACACAACTTAAAAACCAACTCTTACAATGAGGATACGGGTTTACAAAACCCTTTTAATTACAGAATATTAATGGGGAAACAATTACAGAAATAACTAAGACTTGAATACTCAAAGAGAGAAAGGGGGTTAGCACAAAATATGTATTAACAGAAATATATATATAAAGCAAGGTAAAATCGAGAGAGACGAGAATTGACTCAGATTCTCAGATCCGATAGGAGGGAGCCCAATGACCCAAACGCCGGCAACCCACCGGTTGCTTTGGCCCCAAAATATCACTCAGGCCAACGTCCACACAGGACCCGCACAAATAGCCACCATTAAGGTTTCACCACCACATAGGTTTCGCACAAAACTTTTTCACGAAGGGAATATTTTAGTACTCAACTTCCTCTCGCACTCTGCTCCACCAAAAAATCTCCATCGGACTTTATAGTGGTAGAGAGAGGATGTCATGGTGGTCGGAGATAGGGGAAAAAAGGCTGCGCAATAGAGCAAGAGGGAGAAGACAAGACGACCATTGAAGAGGGAGAAGACGAGGTGGCCTTTGAAGAACAAGAGCCAAGAGATAGAGAAAGGTGGTGGCGGCTTTTAGGGTTGAGAAGAGAGGTGCCAAAATTAGATGAAGAAAGAGAGGGTACCCAATTAATAAAACCCTAGGGGTGTCGGGTTGGTGCAGGTCGGGTGAACGGATCGAGGGCTTTATGGGCCAAGCGTTCCAGAAATGGGCCAGAGGACTTGAGCTTGGCATTGAGGGGACATGGGTCACACTTATAACATCCCTACCATGAACCCTCAAAAGAGGACCTTGTCCGACATCGGATCTGATATTCATCATCGCCATTCGTCTGGATTCTAAGATGGTTCGTTCAAAACAAATAAAAAACTTGCATGTTTGGGTTAGTAAAGAATACTGAAGAATAACTTGAGACAAGTTTCTTTCCTGTTTGAGTAGGACCCCACAATCAGAAAACTTCTTCAAAACTATCCTCAGTTATTGCATTTTCTTCTTCTTTATCCTCCTCATTTTTTGGTTTTTTACAGTCTTTAATGTAATGACCCTTTTTACCACAATTGTAGCACCTTCTATCTTTAATTTTTTCATCCCTTGATCTAGACCTAGATATATTATGACTTCTATGTTTATAATATGAATTCCTATTATTAGTCCTTCCCCTAACAAAATTTAATTCATTAGGGTCTTGACTAGGTTTATTAGCCTTAATGTCCATTTTCTTGCTTTTTTTTTTTACCCATTAATAACAGTGTCAAGGTTTACCTGGTCCCTACCATACTTAATGGCTGCCTTAACATTGCTATAAGCTTCTGGAATGGCATTTAATAAAAAAATAGGGGAATAATCATCTATGTTCTTATCTCCAATCAATTTTATATCCCGAATTAATGTAGTAAACTCATCCAGATTTTTTTCAATGTTTTTAGATAGATCTAGCTTATACTGAAAAAAAATTTCAAGCAGAAAAACCTTACTGGGAAAAGAGGTTTTAGTATATAACTCTTCTAATCTACCCCAAAGTTCCTTAGCAGAATTCTGTCTTTCTCATCATTTTCAGTTCTTTTTCCTTCAGAAACAGTTTCAGCATATTTGCCATCAATTGCCTTAAAAAAATTTGCTGAATTAAGATGCCCTTCATCTTTTATTGCAATATTGAAAAATCCGATTTCCCATCAAAAGGATGCAGGTTGTAAAAAACCATCACAAATATTCAATAGCAATAGATATAATATCGACAGTAAAGGGAACTTTGTCTACCCTCAACCAAATACCCGTCAGCCTCAAGGGCCCGACCAAGTGAGGAATAGAAAACGGGTTGGTCATGGTCTAAATAGGCAATTGCAAATAGTTACAGAATGCACAAAGCAGTAATAATCAGAATAAACAGCACTAAGCAATATAAACACTAAGTAGTATATATATATTGCAATATGCACAGAGCGAGTTGCAATTCCACTAAGGGCAGAAATATGTAACAAATTAACATATTTTGCACTTAGTAAAATTACACTGAAAAATCGCACTGAGCAGGGTATAACCAAACATTGTGCCCAGAATAATATTGCACGAAGCAACACACAACAGGGCAATATTTCACTAAGCAAAATTTCCATGAAGTAGTAAGATTGCACACAACAGAGTAAGGCGATAATCACAGATTATCAGTACCAAAAAAAGAAAGGAGAGTGTTAGAAAGCTCTTACCAAACCTGCAATGGCTAGAAAGAGCACGGAGGCTCTGATACCACTGTTGGGAATTAACCCCTCCAGTGAGCCCGAGAAGATACATAAATTACACAACCTAAAAACCAACTATTACAATGGGGATACGGTTTTACAAAACCCTTTTAATTATAGAATATTAATGGGCAAACAATTACAGAAATAACTAAAACTTGAATACTAAAAGAGAGAAAGGGGGTTAACACAAAATATGTATTAAAAAAAAAAAAAATATATATATATATATATATATATATAAAGCATGGCAAAATCGAGAGAGACGAGAATCAGCTCAAATTCTCATATTCGATGGGAGGGAGCCCAATGACCCAAACGCCGACAAACCACCGGTTGCTTTGGCCCCAAAATACCACTCAGGCCAACTGTCCACACAAGACCCGCACAAAACAACCACCACTAAGTTTTCGCCACCATAAACGTTTCGCAGAAAGCTTTATTCACGAAGTGAATATTCAGTACTCAACTTCCGCTCACACTCAACTCCACCAAAAAATCTCCATCGGACTTTATAGTGATAGAGAGAGGATGTCATGGTGGTCGGAGATAGGGGAAAAAAGGCGGTACAATAGAGCAAGAGGGAGATGATGAGGTGGCCATTGAAGAGGGAGAAGACGAGGCGGCCATTGAAGAACAAGAGCCAAGAGACAGAGAAATGTGGTGGCAGCTTTTAGGGTTGAGAAGAGAGGTGCCAAAATCTAATGAAGAAAGAGAGGGCACCCAATTAA
The DNA here is from genome assembly GCA_034509735.1 of Sesamum alatum. NCBI lineage: Eukaryota > Viridiplantae > Streptophyta > Magnoliopsida > Lamiales > Pedaliaceae > Sesamum > Sesamum alatum. Next base: position 29,259,191 of record JACGWO010000006.1, read on the forward strand.
TAAAACCCTAAGGGTGTCTGGTCGGGGTGGGGCGAGTCGGGTGAACAGGCTGAGGACTTTATGGCCCGAGCCTTCCAGATATGGGCCAGGGGACTTGGGCTTGGCATTGAGGGGACATGGACCACGGTTATAACATGGTTAAAAATCACGGTAAATAACTACTATTAACTATGATTAAATAAAAATCGATGCCACAATGAAAAACTTATCTGCCACGGCTAAGAGCTGTGGTAAAAATATTTGCACATGACAAATGTTTTAGCACTCTCGCAAAAATCACAACCGACAACCGTTGCGTGGCCATGGTCAATAACTATTTTGTACGGTTATTTACTATTAACCATGGTAATCAGCCATGGTTAAATGTTATTTTTTTGTAGTGGATAAAAATCATTAATTACAAAACAAAATAGACTTTCGGTGATAGATTTCATGATTCCCTGTGAGACCGGGTTCTCCTGCATGTGCATTCCTGCTTATGGATAAAGATTATAAAAAATATAAATGCTCCATGTTTGGGTAAAATTTTGCTACACATTAGAAGAAAGTCGAGCTATTTGTTCTTACATTCCCGTGATATTAGATAAGTAAAGGACTTAACCCAGGCGTTTAATTTTTTATGCTGAATATCGATAAGTAATTTTTTTTGGGCATTCTTATTGAAAATGAAATAACTGAAGTACAATGGTGAAGTACATCAACATCTTAATCATCACCATGTGTTCACTTTTGACATTTCAGTCGGTGTTTCTTCATGGCCAAGATAAAACCCATCAGTCCTGACCGAATAAGTATATGTGTGAAAATATTCATCTGCATCCCACCCAGCCCTGAAGATGTCAAAAGCCTTTGTCTTTAAAATCCACCAAAAGCGACAAAAGTAAAGAGTAGATTCGGCAATATTGGTTTTAAAATCCCAGCTGAAACTTTGACCAGCATCAAGAGTATGGTTTCCAAAATCATCACCTTTGGACGCGCAATGTGCTTTTAGTATTGGAGAGTTATCGGGGAGACCATTATGTATGTGAATCGTATGTTTTGCTGGCAAGATATTGGTCGAAGCTTCAATTCTAAAGTTGAATGACAACAAAATTAAAATGAAAATACTAACAATGCTTGTCAAAGCCATAACTGAATTAGGCATTTGTTGATTCTACAAGTGAATAAACTTTGTTCTTCCCATTATATAGATAATCATTCATATGTATATAAGAAAGAAGGTAATTCACATGAAAAGTATTTAGGTAAGTCACAAACGACATTGTAAAATCACAAGATCTACATATTAAATTTTGAGGATGAGAAAGTACTTGCAAAATGACAACTTAACTTGAGGCTACTACAAAGAAATGAAATTAAACTAAGGATTTTGATTCGATTATGTGAATCGTTGACAAATCATTTAAAGATAATAATAATATGAAATTCACAAGTAAGAAACAAGGTCATGCACATGAAAAGTAATTAGGTAAGTCACAAACGAGATTGTAAAATCAGAAGATCTACATATTAAATTTTGAGGATGACAAAGTACTTGCAAAAGGACAGCTTAACTTGAGGCTACTACGAAGAAATGAAATTACACTAAGGATTTTGATTTGATTTGATTATGTGAATCATTGACAATTTATTTAAATATAATAATGTGAAAAAAGTCACAAATAAGAAACAAAGTCATGCACATGAAAAGTATTTAGGTAAGTCACAAACGAGATTGTAAAATCACAAGATCTACTTATTAAATTTTGATCATTACAAGTACTTACAAAATGACAACTTAACTTGAGGCTGCTACAAAGAAATGAAATTAAACTAAGGATTTTGATTTGATTATGTGAAACGTTGATAAATCATTTAAATATAATAATGTGAAAGTCACAAATAAGAAACAAAGTCATGCACATGAAAAGTATTTAGGTAAGTCACAAATGAGATTGTAAAATCACAAGATCTACATATTAAATTTTGATCATTACAAAGTACTACAAAATTACAACTTACCTTGAGGCTACTAAGAAATGAAATTAAACTAAAGGATTTTGATTTGAGTATGTGAATAGTTAACAAATCATTTAAAAATAATAATGTGAAAGTCACAAATATTAGGTTTCTTCATCATATATTTAAATTGAGTTTGGAAATTTAGATTTTCAATATTTTTATTCAATCTAACTTTAAGAAAACACAAGTTGGTTGCAAGATTATGAAATCTAAATTTAGGAAGGCACATGATTTAGTAATTTAAGGAATTTAGAAATATGTAGTAGCTAGTCTCTTAATTCTTAATTAGATGCATATAAGTAAGTTTAAAATATTACAATAGCCAATCTCGAATTCTAGTTTATAATCTTCTCCCTCAGAAGGTTCTTCCTGCAGGCGGCGCTGCTCTTCAGCCGCCTTCCTCAGGCTCCACCTGCAAGCCCCTCCGTGCAAAGACAGACTAGAGCCCGACCCTTCAGAGGTAGCCTAATATGGGTCCTCACCGGCTGCCGTTCCCCGATCAACCTCACAGCCTCATCGGAAGACGCCATTTCACGAAACAAACCAAATAATGCAAGAAAGGAAGAAGTAAAAGTAAATATGCTAGAAGAAGATGGTTTTTACTTACGAGAGCGAAGTACATGAAGGCAAGAAATCGGTGAAATATTTCTCTCTCGAAATCGTGGGAGGGAAAAAGCGAGAAAGAAGGAAGTATGGAGAAAAGTTAAAAGAAAGATGAAGGGGCAGAAATGACGGTCACTCACGGACGTGTCAGGTAATCACCAACCATTGGGTAATTACCAATGAAAATGGTTACAAAAGGGGGCCGTTTATCAATTGCCGCCCACCACGTGAAAGGTGTCAGCCACGCGCCCGGACAATGAGGTGCCTTACATCACAGCCGTCATATCCCGCCTGGCACCGTTTTCAAATCCTAGAGGGATTGTCTCTCTTATTTGACAGGTGAAGACTGTTCGAGTTCAGAGGGATGCAACTACTCTAACAAGGAGCACCAAAACCCCTCCTTCTTAGAGTGAGGGGGACTGAATTATGTGCCCAAATTGGGTAAGCCCAAAGTGAAAGAAGCCTCGTCCAAGAGGGCCTAGTCCGAGGGTAACCCAGGAAGCCCAAGGAACTATACCAACTCCCCAACAGCTGGGCGTAGGCGGGGCCAGATCTATTACTCTCATCCTCGGCCAAACAGAAGCGACAAACCAGAACCACGATGGCAGCCAACGATGGTTGTGTTTGCCTTAGTCATCCGTCAACGTGGATAGATGCATGGAATCCGAGAAGGCCACAAATGGAAAACTGACTACCCTTATCTAGAAACCAACTAATCCCTATTCTGAGAGGACTCAGCTATCCAAAGACTAAGGGGTCTTCTTTTACCCGCCTCTCTGGAGTCCTTAGAAATCAGGACTCCTCATTCCAAGAAGTCTCTTCCACTTTTAAGCTTATAAATACAGGTTCTCACCTCTAAAATGGGTAACGTGTTCTTGATCACATATCTCGTGGCATACCTACTTCAACTCACATTTATTTCTTATCATCGTTTACATCTTTCAAAAATTATTTACTGATTTGACCGTCAGAGTGCTAAAACTTTTTTTGCAAGTCCCTTCTCCTAGATTTGCATACGTTATAGGCACAATCCGTTCAAACTCATGGACTTCTTTGATGAGTTATTTTTTAGCTCACATCAAATATATTTACAAAAAAAGATTTTGAGTACTGAAATGAATTAGGTGAAGCAGATACATCAACTAACATGCTTACATAAATGTATAGCAAGAGGAAATAATGCATTTCTTGCGACCAGCTAAGGGAAGGAAGTGTTAATGAGACTATATGAGATTATGAAAATGGTACTCTCTCTAAAACTATTGAATATCTATATTATATGTTCAAGGGAGGGTACTTTTTGGTGTCTCTCTTTTTTTGTTCTGTTCTTTTAATATTTAGTTTAATGTTTTTATTTATTCATCTAACTTTCCATTCCCCCACTATCTTTTGATAGTTATTTCCTTTTTTAAAAAACTTTTCATGTATTTTCTTTTCGTCATCATTTTCTAATAGATATACTATTAATATTATTTTGTATATACTTTATTAAATAATAAGTATTTTATAAATATTTTACTTTAAATAGTATTACAGAATTACAAATATATAAATAAGAGGGAAAATATTATTTAGACAACTAAAAGAGGTATTTGAAATCGGAAAGATAAATAAGATACATAAATTGAGAAAATGTGCTCTCAAGAATTTGTCTTAGGTTCCATGGGCAAGTTGGTCTAGTTTATGTTAGATTAGTATACTAGAAAAAAACTCACTATTAGCTACATTTTTAATCATTATGGCTAAAAATTACGGTAAATAACTATTATTAATTATTGATTAAATAAAAACCGATGCAAAAACTAGCTTTCCCACCATAAAAAACTTCTCTACCACGGCTAAGACCTGTGGTAAAAATATTTGAGCCATGGCAAATGTTTTAGCCACTATCGCAAAAAACCATGATCGATAACTGTTGCGTGGCCGTGGTCAATAACTATTTGCTACAATTATTTACAATTAATCATGGCAATCAACCATGGTTAAATGTTTTATTGTTTTTAGTGCATAAAAATCATTAATTACAAAACAAAATAGACTTTCGGTGGTAGATTTCATGATTCCCTATGAGACCGGGTTCTCCTGCATGTGCATTCTTGCTTATGGATAAAGATTATAGAAATTACAAATCCTCGTGTTTGCGTAAACTTTTGCTACATATTAGAAGAAAGTTGAGCTATTTGTTCTTACATTCCCGTCACATAAGATAAGAACTTAACCAAGGAGTTTAATTTTTTATGCTGAACATAGATAAGTAATTATTTATTGGGCATTCTTATTGAAAATGAAATAACTGAAGTACAATGGTGAAGTACATCAACATCTTAATCATCACCATGTGTTCACTTTTGACATTTCAGTCGGAGTTTCTTCGTGGCCAAGATAAAACCCATCAGTCCTGACCGAATAAGTATATGTGTGAAAATATTCATCTGCATCCCAACCGGCCCTGAAAACGTCAAAAGCCTTTGTCTTCAAAATCCACCAAAAGCGACAAAAGTAAAGAGTAGATTCAGCAATGTTGGTTTGAAAATCCCAACTGAAACTTTGACCAGCATCAAGAGTATGGTTTCCAAAATCATCACCTTTGGACGCGCAATGCGCTTTTAGTATTGGAGAGTTATCGGGGAGACCATTATGTATGTGAATCGTATGTTTTGCCGGCAAGATATTGGTTGAAGCTTCAATTCCAAAGTTGAATGAAAACAAAGTTAAAATGAAAACACTAACAATGCTTGTCGAAGCCATAAATGAATTAGGCATTTGTTGATTGTACAAGTGAATAAACTTTGTTCTTCCCATTATATAGATAATCATTCATATGTATATAAGAAACAAGGTCATGCACATGAAAGTATTTAGGTAAGTCACACACGAGATTGTAAAATCACAAGATCTACATATTAAATTTTGAGGATGACAAAGTACTTGCAAAATGACAACTTAACTTGAGTCTACTACGAAGAAATGAAATTAAACTAAGGATTTTGATTTGATTATGTGAATCGTTGACAAATCACTTAAATATAATAATGTGAAAGTCACAAATAAGAAACAAAGTCATGCACCTGAAAAGTATTTAGGTAAGTCACACACGAGATTGTAAAATCACAAGATCTACATATTAAATTTTGAGGATGACAAAGTACTTGCAAAATGAAAACTTAACTTGAGGCTACTATGAATAAATGAATTTAAACTAAGGATTTTGATTTGATTATGTGAATCATTGACAAATTAATCATTAAAAAATAATAATGTGAAAGTCACAAATAAGAAACAAAGTCATGCACATGAAAAGTATTTAGGTAAGTCACAAACGAGATTGTAAAATCACAGGATCTACCTATTAAATTTTGATCATTACAAAGTTCTTACAAACTGACAACTTACCTTGAGGCTACTAAGAAATGAATTAAACTAAAGGATTTTGATTTGAGTATGTGAATAGTTGACAAATCATTTAAAAATAATAATGTGAAAGTCACAAATATTAGGTTTCTTCATCAGATATTTATATAATTGAGTTTAGAAATTTAGATTTTCAATATTTTTATTCAATCTAACTTTAAGAAAACACAAGTTGGTTGCAAGATTATGAAATCTAAATTTAGGAAGGCACATGATTTAGTAATTTAAGGAATTTAGAAATATGTAATAGCAAGTCTCTTAATTAGATGCATATAAGTAAGTTTAAAATATTACAATAGCCAATCTCGAATTCTAGTTTATAATCTATTTTGTTTTTGTTTTAAAAAAAATAACTTAAAAGAATCACAAGTTAGTTGCAAAACTGCAACATTCAAACTTATAAAATCGGGCAAATCTCATTTTTGGTCCCATATATTAGCCCCAATTTAATTTTGGTTTCAATCATTTTAAAAATCTCAATTTCAGGACAATATTTTTCAATTTATCTCGATTCTAGTACCAACATCAGAAATTGACGGAAAACATTGATTTCCGTAAAAATTAGGCACGTGCCCCTCACATGGTTCGCATAATTTGCGTATTTGGAGAAAAATAACAGATTTGTAATCCTAATTTCTTCCCCAAATCCCTGCCCTTTTCTCGGCAAAAACCCTTGTAAGCCCTTCTTTTTTTTTTCGAATCTCCCATTCGAAGAAGTGAAAGAGCAGCAGATTGTTGCAAGCACAATGAGCCTTCGAGACCCAAAGTTCAATGATTTTTCCCCACCCTATTACCGTAAGTTTTTTTCTCTTTTTTATTTCTAAAAATCTGTTGACGTTTGCCGAATTTGAAAAAAAAATATGATGTGAATTCGTATTAAAGATGTTTTCTTACCACAATAACACATGAGAGATGTTTGGGTAGAAGCCAAATCACTTGTTGACTCCATGTTTCAGAGATGCAAGCGGAATTTGGGTGAAGAAGGAAGATAAAAAATCGTGTTTGAACCCGAATTTGAGATTTCCCCCTCCTTTTCTATCATTACATGTATATATTTCCCCAAAATACGAACCATATGAGGGGTACGTGCCTCATTTTAACGAAGTTAACGTTTTCCGTCAATTTCTGACGTTGGGACCGAAATTGAGACAAATCGAAAGATATTGTCCTGAAATTGAGATTTTTATAATGATTGGGACCAAAATTGAACTGGAGCTAATATATGGGACCAAAAATGAGATTTACCCTTATAAAATCTCATACATTAAGTTGAGGACTTGAGTTTTTTTTTTAAGTGAAAGCAAAGAATACTATTAATTGCACTAAATCGAAACAATTCGTCATGTCGACTATTTCAACAATTACAACTTGATCAACAATATCACATAAGTTAAATCTAAATAACTCGTTACTATTACAGTATACACAATCCTATTATACAGTAGACCATCCTCCCGTGCATTGATAAGGTTCGAACCCATAACCTCTAAAGTCATGACACCTAATTGAATTTTTCAAAATTTGAAGTTTAAGTCTAACGAATTTGATATGCGCTACAAGAAAAACGCTCAATAGCAACGAAAAAGAATGAGCGTTGAGCTAATGAGCAAGTAAAATTTTCGCTGCAATGAATTATTTAATATAATAAATTTACTTGCTAATGAATTTAGCAACAAAAATTTAAATTACAAGAAAAAAGCTTCATAGCAACGAAAAAATTTGTTGCTGAAATCAGCGTCGAGCTAATTAGCAAGTAAAATTCCAGTTGCTAATCTACATTATTTAATATATATTCTAAGTAATTCGTTGCTAAATTTGTTAGCAAGTAAGTTTTCGTTGCTAAATTTATCAGCATGTGAATTTCTTGAATTAAATAATCTACATTAGCAACAAAAACTTTACTTGCTAATTACCTCGACGTTGAATTTTTTTTGTTGCTATTACACGATTTTCTTGTAGTGTACTTGCTAACAAATTTTGCAACGAATTGTTTAAAATATATATTAAGTAGGTACATATTAGCAACGATAATTGTATTTGCTAATTAGCTCGATGCTGATTTTATTTGTTGCTATTAAGTTATTTTCTTGTAATGATGCGATTTAATATGTGATTACATGTAATTTGAAAATCAAACTAAGATTCGCAAGATCACTGGTTGTTGATAATACTGAAGTTTATGAATGAATTCGAATAGAATGTAATGATAAAAGTGATGGGCAGAAAGGGAGGGAAAAAGAAAAAAAAAACTCAACTGCAGCGGTCCGTATATATGGAGTGTTTTGTAATCTTTTACCATATTAACTTGTTCGTAAAAAATAGAATCACACTACTATAGAGCAAAGTAACACATTATTCGCGCTTGTGGCGTCCAAATTAACCTAGTGTGTTTGTGATTTAATTTTGATATCAATGCAAACTTAGGAATAAATACAAGTTGTATGGGTTAAATAAATACATACAAGTGTTTGATAAAATTAATGCTCGAAAAGAATTACAAAAGCCTAATGGGACATGTGTTTCTGGGAAAGACTAGAAAAATTCTGAAAATTTGTTTTTTCCAGAAGAAAAATTGGAAGGTAGCAAACGGTCTTTCGAGATACATAAGGTGGTGATCATATGATTTGATCATTGTCTGATACGGTCTATCTTGACTATTTTTTTCCACGTGCACCTATACATGGCCTCACTAAGTTTTTATTACGTAATTTGAATTTCCTCCTCTAGATACAGGTGACATCGTAAATAGATCAAGGCCTAGCAGACGTAGGAAAGTGATCGAGGTGGTGGGGAGCAAGGTTGAACTTTTAGGACATGTGAACGGGTGGCTGTTGGACAATTATTTTTGTTTGAGTTTATTGCTATTACGATTTCTGCCTGGTCACGCTCCAAGAATAGGGGCTAAAGTAAGGGTCCTACTTTAGAGACGTGACACTTGTAAACATATAGGGGAAATAACACTTTTTGTCCCATAATTTAGGGTCTTTCCACTTTTGGTCCCATTGGTTAGGATTCTCAGTTTTGGTCTCGTAACTTTTAAAAAATTGCACTTTTTGTGCCCATAGAACCTTTCTGTTAGATTTTTTTAACGAAAAACACCACGTGCTTAGTACGTGGCGTTACGGCCTTTTATGTGATTCTCACTTTTGGTACCATATCTTATAAATTTTTGACTTTTGGTACCATGAGTTTTAGAAAGTAGCACTTTTGGTCCCATGCACTAGAACGGTCATATGGCACTTTCCGTTAAATATCAAACGTAACGTGTTATGGGACCGAAAGTACTACTTTTTGAAAGTTATGGGACTCAAAGTGAGAATCCCGTAATCAATAGAATCAAAAGTGGAAAAACCCTAAGTTTTGGGATGAAAATTACTATTTCCCATAAACATATATACAGTCTCATATGATGGTGTAGCTTGTAATATAAAGAGTTAGATATAATTACCTGTCCCACATTGAATGAGTAAACAAATTTAGAATGATTTATAAAGAGATATATTTCCAAAAGATTCATTTATTTTTGGAATTTTTTCGGTAAATTAATTTTGAAAACTGAGAATTTGAATTTCTCGTCAAAATTGAAGAAATGTGACTGTAGCATTCATTCTTTCTGAAGAGCAATGCAATATTTTCAAATCAATTGCTGCATGATATGAGACATTGCAACATTCGGAAATAAATCTTACTTTCGAACATCACAATGCTAAATTCCTTTATATATTCAATGCAAAAAATGCTAGAATTTATTCTTAAAATTTTTAGTTTTTGTATTTATGTAATTGAAGTTTTTTTGTCTATACTTGAGGGAAGTCCTCTTTTGGTTGTAGCTTTTCATGCAAGAAACAAGAAAAATGTCTTAGTACTATATTTATGAGTTTTTGCATATTCATAATAGTACTCGTATCATGTGATACCCGCGAGCATATAAAAAAAATTATAGTGTGAGATGAAGAGAAAAATAAGTTTATGAAAAGAAATAATCGTGACGTGAGGAGATGAGAAAGAAAGAAACGTGAAGTGAGATGATCAGTGAGAAAAAAATAAATTGTAATTGTGGCTTTATTAGAATATGAAGCTTATGTATTTATTTATTTTAGCTGACATCAACATTTTCCAATCGAATTAAGTATTCTAATTGAAGGGGATCAGGTGTAAACGGTGAATTTTCGAGGGGCCGTGTAAGTGTAATTTTGAAACGTTATTAAGGGAAAGTGTAATTTTGTATTTTTAGAGAGGTCGGGTCTAAGTGTAATTAACCCAAGATATTGTAATTTTTAGATTATTAAAAAATATTGAAATTATTATTCTGACCCAAAAAAAATTAAGGGAAGAAATGAAATATAGAATAAATTTGGCTATACAAAAATTGGTACGACAAAAAAAATTCATTATAATAGTATAGATAACACGGTTACTAACATTAATGATTTTTTTATGTATGTCAAACATAGAAGCATGTATTTATATATTCATGTAAACATCTCCAAATATATAGAATATAAATACATATAGTTTAAATTACAACAACTTCTTCCAAAATTTAGTAAAATTATAAATAGCCCTTAGTGTTCACAAAATTGTCAATAACCCCCTAATCACAACAATTAAATAAAAAATTAGTGACAAGAATTTTGTTTTGTCACAATAATGAATTTTAAAGTTTTAATAATAATAATAATAATAATATTATGCAAAGATGTAATTAGCAAAAATTTGTGACAAAAAATATTGTGCATTAAATTGAAACTATAAACAATTAGTGACATGTGTATGGGAAAATCTCATTGTTGGTCCCATATCTTAGGCCCCCGATAATTTTTAGTCCCAATCATTACAACTATCTCACTTTTGGTCCTTTATCTTACTTTTTGTCTCATTTTTGGTCCTCCGTTAACTTTTTTGACGGAATGGCCACGTGAATTCACGTGGCCGATAAGTCTCAAAAGTGGAGTGAAAAATTGGCTGACTTTTGGAGGGATAAACGATAGGATTCACACGAAAGAGGGGAAAAATAAAAAAAATAGGGCTCAACACCATTCCACATCTTCCTTCCAGAGTCGCCAGATTTGATCGTCCAAGTCTGAACAATGGCGTCAACAAGCGATATAAGTTCAACACGCATGCACATGCTCCATTTTCAACAGAAGCTACAATTTTCAAGAAATAAACATCACGGTAATCTGGTGGAGGAAAATCATTGAAGTTGGGGTCGAGTAGGCTCATTATCGTTGAATCATTACTTCTTCACGCTTCTACGATTCATAGGTGAGATTTTTTTTTTTTAAAAAAAAAAGAGTGGTTGAGAAGGGGATTTCTGCGAGGAGGTGTGTGGAGGAAAAAATTAGGATTGTGTAATTTTTTCCCAAATACGTGAGACAACACAAGTCTAAAGTCAGCCACTTTTGAGACTTAACAGCCACGTGATATTCACGTGGCCATTCCGTCAAAAAAGTTAACGGAAGACCAAAAATGAGACAAAAAGTAAGATAAAGGACCAAACGTGAGATTCACGTAATGATTGGGACTAAAAATGAACAGGGCTAAGATATGAGACCATAAATGAGATTTTCTCGCATGTGTATATTGATAATCTAGTGACAGTAATGATCACTTATTGTCACTATAGATGTGTCACTAATTATATTTAGTGACAACTTTAAACATAATTCTTATCAGTAATAATTATATAGTGACAAGATCAAAATTGTTGCCACTCAATATATACTTTTTGT